>MNCI01019003.1:72984-185400 GCA_015680685.1 Gnetum montanum | reverse complement strand
ATATCAAGATTGCTCCAAAGAAGAAGAAAAAGAAGAAGAGCCACCAACTTATGGAGAGTCATCATGGCAATGGGGAGAAGCTTTTGCCTCTCAAGAGGAAAATGAAGGATTCAATGAAGAAGGACAAAAGAGCTCTTCCCAAAAAGAAAATGAAGAAAAGATTAAAGCAAAAGCTCCAGTAGATCAAGGAGAGAGCTCCACCAAACAAGAAGACAACAAGACCGCCTACATCACATCAGAAATCTCTTATGAAATGGTGAAAGAGTTGAGGATTCCCACTAGGGTAACCCTCACAATTCAGTTTCTATCCTAAGAATAGTCCATGAAGGACTTGATGATGTACAGTTTATTATTTTTTTTAGGAATGAGGTTTTTGTCCCATTGCACCTTATGTTAAATGGGAATTTTCCTCAAAAAATATCTGTTTTGAATGTAAAAAATCCAACGAGTATGTTTTAGTTTCAAAATGAGATATAAATTTCTTTGAGTTTTTAAGGGGGCAGAAATGTTGGCACATTTGGCCATTACATGGAACAGTTGGAATATTTTGTTCAAGGTTAGCACAATCCCTGGTTATAGTATTGTGAGTTGATGGGAAGCAAGCCAATGCTAAATAATCTTGATGCTAAAGTCTTCTTGGAAAGTAGAACTAAAATGTCAAGTTATAAAGATTGGAATAAAAACTAAGGAGGGGATTATTTACTACAAAAGAGCATACTCCCTGTTAATATTGAAAATTGCGAATAATACATTATTGAAAATTGGATTATCAAAGGGTCAGATTCGGTGGTCATAGCAACAGGCAAGTGTAGTTGGATTGGCCGTCGTATTATGCAATAAAGCCCTGCACATGGAAGGAAGAAATTTGTAACTTTAGGGGATGTAAAGAATGCAATGAAGACTTCACATAAAACAACAAAAGTCGGATCTATTAATTTGATGCTACAAATTGTTGATTGTTCAGACCTCCTAGATTCGGGGTGCTGCTCTTGCTGTTCGTATCAAATTCTGCCGCTGCGAGAGCACTCAAATTATAGGCCTAAAAACATCCATTCCCCAATTGCAACTATTTAGATGCAGTCTTCAATTTTTGCTAGACCAAAACGTTAACTTGATCGAGAGGAGCGCGAGAAAGAGGAACAATTTTGGAGAAATTCCGAGGGCTCAAAGGGTAAGACCGCCAAAAAAAAGGAGGAAGAAGCTGTGGCCAAAAAAAGCTGAAGTTCGCAGAGGCTGTGGAGGAGAAAAAAGGAGGAAACACGCATAGGCTGTGGCCAAAAAAAGCTGAAGTTCGCAAGTTGCAGGAAGTGGAGGAGAAAGAATTAGATAAAGCCTTAAAAAAAAGATTGACAAGAAGGCCAACTGAGTGTCGATTCCTATTCCCAAGGACACACACGCAATTACACACTGAAGAAGTGGCAACAAAAGAAAATCAAAAACCCAGGCACTGGACAGAAACTCGAAACCCTTGATAAGGAATACTAGCGTTAAAAACCATCCTGTGACCACCATTATTACTGCTGCTGTCATTGCATCTTCCGCGGGCACCGCTACTCAAACCAATCTGGCCTTTGCCGTTGAAGTTGTTGCCTGTTTGTGCATCGATCTGAGTGCAGGCTGCCGTGACTAAAGGACGACCAAAATTGTAGAGCCTAAAATTTTCAAACCATATCATCAAAACTTTCAGGCATTTTCAAGAAGCAGAGGTTACAACAGTTACTGATCCAAACGGAACACATGGCGACGTTTCCTGACACGGCGGCAAAGTCTTTTCCTGTGAAGGTAGTTGTTGGTAAGGTTTTTGATCAGAGAAGATATTTTGTAGTCACGTCCTTCTCTGTTTGTAGTCACGTCCTTGAACAATTCAGTAGTCGAGAGGGTTCAGAAAATATTTGGTATTTTGATGGGACCAGAATAGCTTCTTTTTATTTTTAAAGTGAATTCTCGTGGTATTTCAATCAGAAATTGTCAAGTCTTTTAAAGGTTTTGTTTGAATGCAATCGTTGACATCTATTATCTAGTCAAAATGGAGTCTCGTACATGGTAGTTTACGCAGAAATTTTTGGTAGCATAATAGGATTTTCTTGAAGATATTGCTTGTTTGAACCTTGGAAGTTTGAACAATTCGTAGATATTGAATTTGGGATAGCTTTATTGAGAAGTGTTTACTCGTGTCATTTTACCTTGTTAAAATATTTGAGGTCTACACAAATCTGCTTTCTTTTCTTCTCTGCTTATTTCCATCGAATCTTGCTCTATTTCTAGTTTTCTTGTGGAACTATCTCTTTCTCTGGGGAAAATTAGGAGTAGATTGCGGAGTTGTGCTCAAATGTTTTTGCAAAATTTTATTTGTTACAAGTAGGTATTATAAGGACCGCGTAGACTAGGCAGTTGAACAAAATAGGAAATTTTCAAGAACTCACAGTACTTGGCAAAGTTGGCTGAATCTCTTTAAAGTAAGTCATTTGTAGTTCACACACAACGCAATTGTTACATTTTACAACCACACGCCGCAACAGCACACACATACATACTCACATTAACTACTGAGTTTATTTGGAGGTATTTGGGCCTTGGTGTTGACAGAGACCAGCAGGCACCTAAATCCTGTTTGAGGACACTCGTTGGCAGTCGCGTCCCAAACGGTCGCCAACAGAAACCCAGGGAAGTAGATTTTGAAACATCTAGACATCCAAAATTGAGGTCATGGAATCTCTCCAAGATAGTGTAGGGCTATATCTATTAAAATTGAATATTCTAAAGGTCTGTAAAGGCTAAAAAGCATGTTTTATAGCCTTCCCCTTATTTCCATAGTGGCCAATGATGAGGAGAGGGGGTTCAACATGGAGAATCAAAGCTTTAGTTAAAATAGGATTAAATAAGGTTAAATTGATAGCTAGAGCCTATATCTAGAACTTTTGTATCCTGTAGCTTCATTTTGAGGTAGTTTGAGTTGGTTTTGGGTATCAAAACATGTTGAAATGGCTTCCCCCCTTCTTCCATGCTAAGCATAGCATCCCCAACATGGATGAATAGGGGGCAATTGTTCTATGGATTTAGGATAGTTTGATAGCATGGTAACCAAGTTCCTAGGCTCCTAGGGCTATAAATCATGATTTTTCAAGTTTTTAGCTAGTTATGGTCATGTTTGAAAGTTATTTAAGGGTACCTAAGCTCTTGCCCCCCTATTTCCACACTACAGAAGTTACTCTAGCATGTAATATTAGGAGTAATGGATTTTGGAGAACAAAATAAGGTCAAATAAGCACAATTTTAATCTTATAAGGTCCTAGGCTTTTTTGGCATAGATCTTTGGCTTCTGAGAGTGTCATCTTATTATCAAAAGTTGAAAGACAACCTTCCCCCTTATTTTCACATGCTTAGAGTGGAGGGGATCCTCTCCAATGTGGATGAAGCAAGAATCCTAGATCCAAGCCCTTTTGAGTTGCAATCAACTATGCATGTTGGCTTCCAAAGTCACTAGGATCTAGAACTAGGGTTTTAGGTCAAATTTTGGCAGTTTTGAGTTATTTCAAATTTCTTTTGGCCTTTTCCCATTTTTAAATGCTAGGGTTGCCATCCCCAACATGGGAGACTAGATGGAATAGCTTTTTAGTCATTTAGGATTAGTTTTCTAAGGTTTGAAAATTTTAGAGGATGAATACAAGGGTTATAGGATGCATACAAGGTTATTTGGTGTTATTCTGAGGTGTTTATGACTTCGAAATGAGTCTTCCTCTTGGTCTCTATGCTAGCGAGCATGGAAGAGAGGATCCCTAGTGTGGAAGAATTACAAATGTTATATCTTGGCCAAATCTAGCCTTAATCGATAATGCTTGTGTGCTTCTACCATTGCTAGGGTCAAGGACTAGAGTTTGAGGTCAAGTTTGGTCAATTTGGAGGTTTTCTAGGTGGTTTTTAAGCTTTTCCCCCTTTTTTCCAAATTTGGGAAGATATTATCAACATGGAAGACTAGGGGAAATAGCCTTTTGATCATTTGAAGTCACTGTTATAGGGCTTTGAGGCTCTAAAAGGTGTAAAAAAAAATTCTTAGGGTTTATGTAGGACTATAGGGTGTCTATTTGAGGTGTCCAAAGGCTATTTTTTAGTCCCCAAAAATTTTCCTCCATTCTTCCATGCTAGCTAGCATGGAAGAGGTTTCTCCTAGCATGGAGGAACTAGGGGACCCTATTTTTCACCAATTTTTCTAGTTTTGTTTATGCATGCATGTCTACAGGGTTGTCAATATTGACTATAGATGCATAGGGTAGAAATTTGGCCATATTGAGGGCTATAAGAGGGTTTTTAGGCTTCCCCCCCTCCATCCATGCTGGGGTTAGGATGCTTAGCATAGATGGAATCCTCCACAACATGGAAAACCCAAGTGAGGTACATTTTCATCATTTCAAGTGGCTTCCAAAAGTTTGATGGCTTCCCAAAGGATTGGATTGCTTTCTAAAGTTAAACAACATGCAAACTTTGATAATTTTGGCTTCCCACCTTTCATATTAAGATTGGAATGCTTACCATGGAGGCAGTCTCCCCTAGCATGGAGGAACCTTAAGGGGTTGATGTTAATTTTTGGCATTCTATTGGCTTTTGAAGAGGCTATTAAGGTTTTGGTGTTAGGCTAAGGTAATCTAATGTTTTTTTCTTATCTCTACGATGCCCCACTAAGCTTCTTAGCTTTAGCCACCTTGTTTTCATACTAGGTAGCATGGAAGAGATCTCTTATAGTGTAGAAGAACCAAGAAAGTCATATCTAGGCTAGTTAGACATCCAGCTACTCATGCAGCTTAGCCTCCAAGGCTATCAGCATTGATGATCAATATTGGTATCAAGATTTAATGGTTTAGAGACTCCTAGGTACCTCATGCAATGTTCCCCCCTTCTTCCATGTTGGGCATTCATGCCCAACATGGATGAGAGTGGGATGATAGTTTTGTGACATTTTTGACTACTTTTGAAATCTTTGGAAGCTCTAGAGGTTTCTAGAAGTGTCTAGGTGTCACTAGGGTAGGTTATTCAATTATTTTTGTTTGTAACTTAGGCTTTCATGCATACCCCTTAGGTTTCCATGCTGGCTCCATGCTAGGAAGTGTGAAAGGAGGATTCCCCAACATGGAACAAACCATGGATGAGTAACTAACTTGTTCTAGGATTAATCTAGGCTACAAGAGGCTATGAGGGAGTATTAAGCTTTGAGAAATAGCTATTAGGTGATAAATCTGGGTAAATTTTTGTCTTCCCCCAATCCATCCATGTTGGAACTCATCATGGATGATGCTTCCCCTAGCATGGAGCTACCAAATTCAAAGGTCTAGATCAGTTTCACTAGGTTTGGTAAGGTTTCAAGGCTATTAGGGGTGCTTGGAGGAGTTTTAGGTAATTTGGATCCACTTCAAGGGTCAAATTTGGTCTAGATGCATGTTGGGGGATAAGAATGAGTATTATTTCTCTTCTTTCAACCTAGGAAGTGATGACCTAGTGTGAAAACCCAAGTTTTCTATTTTTGGCAAGGCCTAACCCCCTTTTGGGAGCCCTGGGTTGGAAAAGATAGGTTTTAGTTGCTAAAAATGGATAAAATGTTATGTTTTAATGATTTTATGAAATGGTATACATGTATCCACACTAGGTATGATATCTCTAGCATAGATGCATGGGAGTTATGGTTTGGTTGTTTTTCTAAGTGTTTAAGGGATTAAAACCTAGTGTTAATGCACTTTTTAGGCCAAGAGTGAGGGTGTATAGTGGGGCCCACAACATAAACATTTTAAAATTTGGAAAGTGAAGTTATTTTCCACCTATCACAACATAGAAGAAAATATCCTCTCCAAATCATGCACTTTAGTGAGCTTGGAGTTATAGTTCATTGAATTAGCCACTAGGGTTTAGAGGTGGGCATTTTAGGTTTTGATGTGGTTTCTATTATGAAATTTCACAAGTTTCAACCATAATTATCATTATGCATAATCAAAAATTTTGTGAATAGATTTAGAGGATATTTCTACAATAAAAAACATCCATCTTTAGCATGGAAACATTAATTTTTCCTTGTAGCTAGCATTGAACCTCTATTCTTCTTACTTTCTAACCATTCCTAGTGTTGAGCCTACCATGGCACCCAAGTAGCATGGGTGAAAGAGCTAGAATCAAAGGATTCAGAAGGTATATGAAGATGCAAGGAACCTATTAGGGCTACCAAGACCTATCTCCATTCAGGCTTCCTTTGTTACTACTCCAAGATAAATAGTTCTACCTTTTTTTGCTTTTGTTTCTAGCCATTTTTATTGCCATGTGTGGGGCCGTTTTCTTCAAATATACACTAGTATATAGGGTAAGATGAGTTTTTGAAAAAATCCCATTCCTTAGATTCATTGTTTCTACATAAGTATATGGTATTTTCATTGCTTTGGCCTTAATAGTTTTGATTTTTAAAATTAGGCTTACTGTTTTCATGTTTTTTTCCAAAATTTGGGGGTAGGAGCATGTTTCTCAAATCTAGGTTGAAGTTTTTATCAAAATTAAATTTCAACAAAATAATACCCCCTTATTTTGATGTGATTTAAAATGGGTATCAATATTTTTGGCTTTTTTGGCTATTTTCCATGGCTATGTCAAGTTGGGTTTTATGATTTTTAAGCTTTTTTGGTGAAAAAGCAAGCAACATTGTGACTTTTTTAATAAGAAAATGGTTGCATATTTTTGAAATTCAATGTTATGGGTTTATATCCTTCTATGTATGTTTTCCAATTTCTAGTTTTTTGTTTAATTTGAATTAATAATGATGGAGTTATTGCTATTTTCCTAAGGCTATGCAGTTAGGTTTTTTATGCCATTTTTAGAATTCCATGTAAATTCATGAATTTTTCCCAAGTAAAAAGTAGGGGTTTTGGATATTTTTACTTGGCTTTAACTTTCCAAAAAATGTGGAATCACTCCAATTGGACTTGAAACGAATTTTTAATTAATTTTTCATTAAGCCTATGTCAAGAGAGGTTTTATGCCATTTTCAGATTTTCATCAAAATTAATAATTTTTTTTTGCATAAAAAATGAGTTTTAAATTTTTTTCAAATGTGGATGTATAGTTCTAAATTCAAGCTTTCAAATGGTTGTGAAATCACTCCATTTGATTGTAAACAAATTTTTGGTGAATTTTCTCCCAACTTTGCATGAAAGGAGGTTAATGATGATGGCTATTGTTTTGCTAATCTGGCTATATTTGACGCAAATATGATTAGTTGTATTTTGGTTGTAATAGTAATGGCTGAAAAGCTTGTGATTTTAAGATTCCTTCTATGGTAGAATCACTAAAATTAGATCTTGGATGAGTTTTTCAAAAAAATTTGGTTATGGTTGTATCATGGTTGTAGCATTTTACCCCTTTGGGGATGGATGTAGTTGACATGCTTAGAGATTGTTCTTGTAAGCTTCCATGCCCTTGGGGATTGCTAAATATGTCAAATTTATGTTTTAAATTCATTTTTAATAAAATTAAATGCTTTTACTATTTTTAGTAGGCTCTTTTATCGCTATATTTTTTTCTAAGTTTCAATGCTTTTTTGTAAGTTTATGCATGGTTTAGACTAAGGATTAATTTTGGCTATGAAGTAAAAGGCTATGAAATTTTGTAATAATTATTTTTGTGGAATTTCTTTGGCAAGTTTAAATAAACATGTTAGGGCTTTTTACATAGGCTAATCTCACCCCTAACTAGGATGTTTTTCGAAACTTGTTAAGAAGTTTTAATTCGTCATGACAATTTTTATTTTTTATTTTTTTTGCTTTGCCATGTAGGGTCTTTCTAAAGTCCATACTCATTATCATTGAGTTGATGGGCATTCTATGCTACATTTTCCACCCCAAGACCAACACCCCACTTCCTAACATGCCCTTGGAAAAGTTATCACTATGGTTCAAACTTAGGGCAAGGGAATTTTTTACCTACATCTTACAAAATTTCAGTGTGATGCTATGGTCAAACTTATCTAAAAAGGTGGCTAGGGCCATAGTGGAGTCATTTTTTCCTTGTTCATCTGGCTTTATTTCCAAGTTCATTACTAACAATCCACCTCCTAAGATAGCAAGGGGAATTTTAGACACAATTAGGCCATGTTACCTTATGGATATTTGGATGATGCCAGAGTATAGCTAGTATAATGCTTATAATACTTTGATGGTGGCACATAGAGCCCATACATTATTCCAAAACCTTCCTAGCACTGTGTATCATCTACAGGGGTAAGCATAGTTATAGTGTTTTTGATGGCTTTACTAGATGAACTAGCTTTTCTAACTCCATTGGTTTTATGAACTTCTTACAAGTATAGAGTCAATGATGAAGGCTTGATCATTAATGACCAAATGTTGGTAGTGGCTAAAACTACCCTAGATCAATATACCAAGGGCCTCCATATTAGAACTATTATGTATGAATAGTTGAAAAGGGACTTTGGAAAATACACTACAAGGTTCAACCTTGTATACAAGAAGTGTAAGATGATGAGATGATACATAATTGGTGGGTAGACTCTAATAGCTCCATGGATTATACCCTTGCTATTGGAACCTCCACTCAAACCACATAGAAGAAGAAGAAGAAAGGTAAACATAAAGACTAAAAATTCTAATGTTTTATGGTTATGAAAACTCTAAGTGTTCTATTACTTTGACTAGTTATTAAAGTTGCTTATGGTGATGCTAAATGTTGGTTTCTACCTTGTAGGACCTTCCACCTTTATTGATGTCATCTCATCACTTGTAGGAAATCATGAGGATACCCTCATCTTGACATTTGGTGATATGATACTAGCATAGAATTTGCTAAGGGGACAAGTACCCAAGTACATTCAAGCAAAAATTTAGCATGCAAGTTTGCTTGATTTTTTTATGACACCTATCCCTTCCATCCCTATTACAGAGATGGTAAACATCATTGACTCCTTCAATGAGGAGGATGATAGTTTTAGCACCACCATTCAAGGCATGAAGATTAACATGGACATTAATGATGGCCCCTCTTTCCACATGTTTGGTGTTCCCACTGATCAGGCAAAGGTTTTCACCAGAATAGTGAAGGAATTGGGTCATAATGAGAGAGTTTTAAAGTGGCTTGATATTAGCATGGGCCATTCTAGAATTTCCATCCATAACTTTATGAACCTTGATGCAAAGGAATCATATCCTTTGTTCAAGTATCATGTTTTTTCCAAACTATTATTGCAAAAGAAGGTGATCAACATTGCATAGGGGTAGACCTTTAAGAAGGTCTTGATGGATGGCACTAGGTTCAACTAGATGGCTAATTTGTCTATTAGGATTCAAGATGAGATCCTCAAACTCCATGAGGACATCTCTACCATAATCCATATGCATTTTGCAATTTTTACAAGTTACTTGATGAGGTTCATAGTGTTTCTGGTGGTGTGAAGTAATAGACGATGAATTTCCCAAGACCCAAGCCAACTATCTAGGCCTTGAATAAAGCACATTTATCCAATAGTGTAGGCCCATAAATCACTAGAAGGAATGGATTATACATTGTACATTACCACCAAGGATCTTGATGATAGGTAGTGTGAGTCCCCTAATAGCACGAATGACAAGGAGCCTCTCACATTTCTAGCAAGCATCCTAGAGGTCAAACAATGATGTAGAAAGGCCAAAGGGATAGCTTGGTAGAGACTAATGAAGGAAGCACCACAAGCATCAAACCAACCCACCCTAAAGAGCCTTAAGTTTATGTTTAAGCCATTCTAGCAGGTAGTCATAGGCATGCTTCATTTAAGTTTTGGCTATTTTATTTTATTTTGAGAGTTATGGTTATATTATGATTTCATATGCTATTTGGTTTTCTACGTGCTATGGTTGTAGACAAGCATCAAGTCCTAGTAGCATAAGTTACCACAAAGGAAGAACAAATGTGTGTAGAAGAGGCACTCCTACAGCAATGTAAGGTAGACATAAATGATTTAGACACTTTCTTTGATGAGGTAGTATTGGGCACACCCCCATCATCATCCTAGAGGAAGAGAAAAAGGAGCTAGGTATGCACGTGTCTTAATGCTTTTAATTATATCTTATTATTTTAAGTTTGGTTTTTTCCTAACCCTTTAATGATTGTTATGCTTATAGTAGTTCTTAAGCCACTAATTCATGACCTTGTCCCTAAGTTTCATGAAAAACCATGGATAGAGATCCCAGACAAGGTAGAATTCATGGGCAGGATGGCTAAGGACACAATTAACTGGTTGCATCAAGTTGCACCTGAGATAGGTAAGGCCTTTGTTTTATATGCCTTAGTTTTTTTAGCTATGCCATAGGCTATGTTTGTGTTATGATTATATTTTTATTATGCAGTGCGTTCTATGGAGTGGGATCCCATCCAAGACATGGAGATTGACTCCTTTGCCAAAACTTCCCTTCAATGTCTCTAGTGTATCGTTGAAGTTATACAAGACTGCTAGTAATCTAGCAATGTTGTGCCAAAACTTCATGGGAGTTGGATTCCTATGGGAACAAGTTATGAACTTAAGGGATAAGACTCAAGGATAAGAGTAGATGATTAGAGATCTCCAAGATCACAAGGCCTTTGTGGAAGCCTAAGTGGCTAACTCAAGGGAATTGTGGATCAAAGAGATCACATGGGCTTGCTACTAGCATACCATTTTGGACAAAGTATCACTATTATGGGAGATAGTAAAATAGCAAATGTAAATGGACCTCATCTCTAAAAATGTTGAGGATTGAAAAGATCACTATGCTTGGGTCCTATAGTGGGGTAAAAAAAAAAGCCCATAAGTGACAATACAAGGTAGATCATGGGGCCTACCTTAAGTGTCTCAAGGAGGAGTTAGTTAAATAATGCAAGAGAGAGTTATTCATCTAAGGGATCTAGGTGGAGAATTCTTATCAATTTTTTGATAGTACTCTCATGGTGGAGCAATCTTCTACTCGTCGTATTATCACTACTGCAAGCACGACGTCTATGACTGTTATTACCCAAGAGCCTCCTACATGGATTACCGTAGATAGGACTAGCATCCTTTCTAGTGTTGATCTTGGAGATGTTGACTAGGTCAGCATGAATGGGAACTAGATCATCCATCATTTGGAGGGAGGCCTTCCACATACACTTGGAAGTTATGGAGCTAAAGTCCCCCTAGGTTTGATGCATTTTATGTTATATATTTTTCTTTATGGTTTTGGCTATTGGTTAATAATTGGCCATGTGTTGTTGTATTTAAGGCCTTAGGAGAAATTAGTGGCTCCAAATGAAAGGGTGAAAATAATCCACCACTTCCTCCTCCAAATGCCCCTTACAATCCTTCATCTACTTATTTTTTCAACTTGTTGGCTACTTGGTTTTATTTTTATGTTGATGGCCATTGTTAGCCAACACTATGTTATAGATGGTTGTTATTATTATTTTTAGACATTTTTCCACATAATGTGGCTAAGGATATGTATGTTATAGATATTTTAAATTTAAATTTTTCATTTCATGTTTTACTATATTTTTCTAGTGTTGTAAACCTTGTAAATGGCTATGTTGATGATTTTGGCTATAAAGTTGAATGGCTAAGTGATGCATTTAAAGGCAATATGTAAATAAATAAAATAAACATTTGCTAGTTTTAGGTGATGGAGGGCATAGGTTACATTGGTTTGCTAGTTTAAGGTCATGACAAGTCATGTTGCATTACGATTATGTTGCTAGTTTTAGGCCATGGTAAGCCATTTTGTGTTATTGTTTTTGCCAGCTTAAGGGCATGGTAGGTTGTCTTGCTAATTTAAAATCTTAGTTGACTATAACACCAATTTAGAGTCTTGGTGGACTATAATTCCAATTTAGAGTCTTAGCAGACTGTGGTTGAAAAGAAACTTATATTTTTTTGGAGATTTTATTTTTTAAAGTTTTTAAGGCTTTTTTGATGTTTATAACATGAGTAAAAGTAAAGAAAAAGAAAGGTTGTAATAAATAAGTAAAATGAAAATGAAAGTAGAAACTTAGGCTACATGTATAAAGAGTAAAGTAAAGTACATAAAAAGGTATAATAAATTAAGAAAGAAAGGTTAGGCTATATGGCCATTGGTGCATCTAGTTATAAGGGCATGGAAATATTAATGTGCACTTCACTTCTATAGATTCTTCCTAATCTTTGAAAGATTAGAGAATGAGTAAGGTCTACTCTGCATAAGCTTATATTCACCATCACCTTCACTAATGATGTTTAAAGGAAGTTCATCCCATAATGCATCCCATTGAATATTCTTATCATCGCTAGCTTTTTGTTCCCTCTTGGGTTGATGGATTTCATGATTGTGAGCTTATTCTTGAAGATTCACTTTAGACCCCTACTCTATGTTCACATTGTTGATAGCCAGTGCAACTACACTATCATTGTGAATGATGATTTTGCCTCCATCGTAAGGAAGGTAAATTTATTAATGGATGGGTGAGGAGATGGCCTGTAATTGAGCTAATCATAGTCTTCCCAAGATAAGGTTAAACCTTGGTGTCTCTTCCACCACCAAAAAATTGATGGTTATGGAAAATTGCTCCCCTACCACAAAGTCCAAGGAGATAGACCCCTTGATAGAAATCCTTAATCCATTGAAGGAATTTAGAGCTATAGTTGTTGTAGGTTGTATTTATTTTTTCAATCCCAAACACTCAATGATGATGCATGGGATGACATTTGTTGTAGCTCCATCATCAAAATGCACCTGATGCACTTTAAATTATCCTACATGTATGGTTATCAATAGAGGAGTAGTAGTTACTTTATCATTTTTGGGTTAACCTTGATTTCCCTATCATAAAATACTAAGGATGTTAACTTTTCCTCTCTATGTGATGGATGGAATAGCATTTCATGAATGGCTTTATCATCAATGTGGATGTCCTTACTAATGGGGATGGAAGTCAACATTTTGACTAACACCTCATAATGTGTGGTAGAAGTTATGATTAGGTCATATAAGCTCAAAGTTATATTCTTTTACTTAAGAGATTGTCAAACTTGATCCATCACACTAAGGAATTTTTTATCATTGATCATGGGTTTGTCATCTTGGTTGTGCTTCACTTCCTCCATGCACCCTAAAATGCTAAATTTGGCCTTAGGTGGTTGTTGCTGGGACTTCTCCTCTTTATTTTAGCTATGGATTTTAGTTTTCTCCTATGGCTTGCTAATTGGAGTAGGTTAAGTAGAGGAGGTCATGGGTATAGCCCATATGGGAGTGGGATTTGGTGGGTCCACTTCCTTTTGTGCCTTCTTCTACTTAACACCCTTGCTATCAAGCTTTTGTTTATGCTTCTTCCTTTACTTGGTTGAGTTTTTCTAGTTGTTAGTCAATGGTTATGAGAAAGAGGAAATAATGTTAGCCACCATATAAGGTCATTGTACAATTGGTTAGGCTATGACTAGTTGGGTTAGGTTGGGGCACCTTGATGACAAAAGATTTCCTTGGAGGTATTTGTGATAATACTTTTATAACAAAGGGTAATCTTGAGTTGATGGTAGCTAAAGAAGCACAAGGTGGTACTTAGACTAGATATGATTTTCTCAAAGGTCTCTAATCATCATCAATGTTGAATGCCAAAATAATGTAATGGCTTTCATTAGCATTCAATGAGTCTTTGTAAGCATAGATCGATTGATTTTATGCCTAGACTAGGTTGGAAGCATCTAAGACCAGATCCTCCCTATCTATCATCCTCTATAGGTCATCCTTCAGTGTGAGGAAGAAGTTTGTATCATGACCAAGCAATTGATGATAATGGCAAAATAGGTTTAGTTTGAAGTACGTAGGCAACTAGAAATCATCCTTGATTGCTTGAGTGGGGTCATTGGATATTTCACATAACCACTCATGATTCTTTCAAGAAAATTCAATCATCTATTTGTATTGCATGTACCCACTCTTTAAAATTTGATCTAGCAAATTGGATGGCTTCAAAGGTAAGGTTGTGTACTTACTTCAGTCTTTCTACTCAACATTCAGCCTAGTGGCAGTTGATGTGGTGGCCTCATATGCTGATGGTTGGTTATCATGGTTATTAGTAAAGGCCTTGGGTGGGTTGTTCCTTAGCCCTTGGTTAGTGGTCTTTGATTCTTTGGTCACTATTGCTATGGCCACATTGTTTTTTTTCTTCTTGTCATTGTTTCTCTATGTATGTTGATCTTGATATGCTACATAGACTAGATTATGATTGGTCTCTGCAGCATCCTCTATGTTCTTGTTTTTCGAAAATACTTTTCTAAGGAACCATGGGTCAAGAGAGTATAGTTTTAACTTGATCCATTCTTTAACTACCATCTTGAATATGGCTAAAAGGTGGGTCTTGGCTATTGACTTTGGTATTTCATTCAAAAGTTCATTTCATTATTGGATGAACTTCTATATGGGTTCTAGCGTTCTCTTATTGCCCTTCATGAGTTGATCAAGCAAGATATTAGGCTTTAAGTTATACTTGAAGTAGTTAATGTACTGGGCTATTAAGTCCTCAAGAGAGCATATGGATTCTCTAAGTAGGATGCAGTACTAATCAAGTGCTTTCCTAGTCAAGGACATCAGGAAAATCCTTATGATGGTATGAGGACATGGTTGCAAGAGTGAGCATTTGAACTGAAAGGTAATAAGATGCACATTAGAATCACCTTCTCCATTATATTTGCTAAACTAGGGAATAGGGACACTAGGAGGAATTGTCAAAGGTAGGATTGCAAATCTAATCGGATCATCTTGGTAGAATCCATAATCTTGACACTTTGGAAAGTATAGGCTTTGAGCCTATTTAATTCCTCCATTAGGTCTTGGATCATCTGGAAAGCTTGATCTAGTTCCTGTAGTGGCCTCATTGATTGTGGAGCTCACACATATGGTTTTGATGTTTGTTTTGAGGCTTGTGGCCTCACTATTGGTTGTAATATAGAAGGGAATGGTTGTGTTATGGTTGTAGCATATGGGATAAATAAGGAAAATGATGTCTATACCAGTACTTGAGGCATAAATAGGATAAATGGGATGTATGATCCTTGAGTTTCTTATGGTTTCATAGTGGACACCACATGGCTAGTTAATAAGCTAACAATAGTAGCTACCACCATTGTTGGTTGAACTAACCATGGTTGGGTAGCAAGAGGCATGAAGAAGTGAAAGGTAATTGGTTGTGAAATCAATTATGCTTGGTGTGTAGAGATGATTAGCATAGGTTTGAACATGGTTAAGTATCATGACAATGAAGGTGGTGGGACTTGTTGAGTGAAAGAGGTAAAGGAAGTAGAGGTGGGCACTATGGCCTTGGGGGTTCCTTGTTGGAAAGGTCCCCTCACAAGGTTTTCAGGCTCAAACTCTATCCCAAATTCATCTTTCTCCTCTAATTGCCCCTTGAATGTAGTCTTTCAATTTTCTTCATCAACCTCAATGAGAAGGGCTAAGATGCTAGTGTAAATGGCATTTGGTCATAGGAAGAGGAAATATACTCCTTTCCATCATGATAGATGAGCTTGTTAGCCTCTACCTCCACTCATAGAATTAGCATGCTAGCCTAGATCTTGGTGCAAATGAAGTTATAATCTTCTTCATTTATTGTTTCAAAACTAGGATGTTATCCCCCAGGTTTAATAGATTACCTACATTCCATTACAATACAGTTTGTCGAGTCATAAATCCTCCTATATTGTTGATTTGACCTACTGTTAGTATAGTTATAAGGAAACATGATTTATTGTGGAAGAGACATGGTTATAGTGTTAAAAAGGGCTTAAAATAGACTATAAAAGAAAAAAAATAGAAGTAAATCCTAAGTGGAACTTAGAAATGGTTAAAGGAAGAAAAAAACCTAGAAATGAGGCACTTTTTATAATTAGTAAGTAGGGGGTAATGGGGGTTTACCCCTTTACCAAAAATAGAAAGCTAGGAATGTTGGTGTTAAGCCTCACCCACACTAGCCTTCTCACTACCTCTACACTAGGTATGGTAGGGGGGAAAGAAGGGGAGTGAGATTTGGGGAATCTCACATCTTTCTAATCAAATGTTATGCAGAGAAAATGGCTAAAGACCAAAGTGAAAAGTTGGTGTTTTTCCACTAGAACTTCATTTTAGTAGGTTACCAATTTTCTTAGCCATGAAAGATGGGGGGAAGATAACTTCCAAAATATTGGTGATTTTTAAAAGGATTGCACTACCCACTTTGGAAACTAGAAAAAATTAGTAGAGAAAAGAAAAAAGCATGAAAGGTTTCAATGTTGGTTTTGAACTAAAAAATTCATAGTAGTTGTTGTGAAAAGCTAACAGCCAACCACATGTAACTTCTATGTTGTAGTTTCTATCATAGGGAGGGGGAGGAAAACTAGAATTGGTTCCTCAAAGTTTTGGCTACACAAAATCATAGAAAATCTTGCAAATGGAAACATTGGCAATGGAGGAAAACATATTTAGGTACAAAAATTGAGTAGAGGTCCTCCTTCTAGCACTAGAAAACTATTGCAACTAGAAAATTCAATCACTAGAAAATTGAAAGTCCTAGTGTAGAAATAGGATTCAGGGTACCCTAGCCAATTTGGTAGATCAACTAGGGACCTTGATGAGGGTAGAATGAGATAAATAATATGATTGCAGATCAAATTAATATAAATTCACTAAAATAAATGACAAATTTAATTTAAACACAAACTGTAAACTTTATTTTACAAGTAATAAAATAAAGGAGAGTTAACAAATTATGTACAAATTATTCCTAAGAGGGAAATAGGGGGGTTGACTTGAGCCAAGGTTCAAGGTCCATTGAAGCCAATGTGTTCAATTGCATGATCTAGATGTCCTGCCACTTCCCATGCTCTTAAACCTCCTTTGCTACTACTCCAGATTTGCAATGTTGGTCACTACTAGGAGTTGAGAAGTTTGAAGAATCCAATCTACTCAAGTGCTCTACGCTAGGATTTGGAGATCCCAAGAGTGCAGTGTGGAGCCTAAAAACTCACAAATCCCAAGGGGGTTATAGGGTCACAAGCCCACAGTGGTTCCATGCTAGGAATACCCAAGGAGTAGCATTTATGTAAAGGTTTGCAAGTGCTCTCAAATGTGTGAGAGTGTGGAACTATTGCTTGGAAAATGTATGTATGCTCAATGTATTCAAGTACCTAAAAAGTCAAACCAATGTCAGGGTTATGGAATTGCAAAAGTGTTGAACATGTAAATGGTATTTGAGGTTGGTTTTCATAGGTCTTAGGCCATGAATGGTGTTGCAAAATGGCTATAATTTGGCTACACAATAGCTATAAATTGGTTTTCAAATAGTTGTAAATGTCTACCTTGTACAGATGAGATGGTTGCCCAAATTTAGGGGATTACCATATATAGTAAATGATAAACCCCCATGGCCATTCCACTTACTATAAATAGTAACAAGGGTACACCTTCTATGCTGGAGAAGAATCTTCCATGTTGATCCTTCTATCATGCTTTCTAAATGGGTTAATCAATGTTGGAGTGCTTGAAGTGATAAAATTTGGCTTTTGTGGCTTCCACACTAGGGGGCATGTAGTTTCCATGCTAGGGTTGGAGCCTTCACATTGGGGGAAACATCCATGCTAAGGAGGAAAGGTTTCCATGTTGTGTATAGAATCTCCAGAGAGGGGGGAAAGGTTTCCATGCTTAGGGGAAAACCCCCACCCATCCACATTGGGGAAAACTTCCAAGCTAAGGGGAGAAGGTTTCGACACTATGCATGTAGTCCCACATTGGGGTGGGGGAAGGTTTCCACACTAATGGGGAAAATCCCATCTCTTCACACTAAGGATTGGTGTGATTTACCTCCTATAGATGTTTCCAACGTAGAAAAGTATATACCCCCCATAAAACCCATCAAATTACCATTTTTGGCTTTCCAAAAGGCGTTTTTGAACCCCCAAAGCCAAAATATAGACACTAGGTAACTTTTTTCACTTGGGGAATAAGGCTTTGGCCACTTATGAGGCATTTTTCAGCCCCCAAAAATATGAAATATGTTAGATTTCCTCCTATAGGTTACAATCTTCACATTTACAATTATGTTTTACCTCAAATTTTACGGCGTGAAATCTACATTATAAAAATTGGCCATAACATGTAAATTTTTGTGTTGTCTCAATGCTCTACATTGTCACGAAGTGTGCAAATGTGTTTTGGAATCACTAATTTGTAATCTTCTTTGCATTTATTGAAGATATCTAGTTTTTCTTATTTTCTAGCAAATTAAATTATCTTCATATATTCTAAATTCAATGTGCCTTTGAAGGGCTAAAGCAAATAGAATGATCCTACTCTAGAGTCTTCTTTACTTTTCATAATAAATTTATTACTAAATTTGAGGTTAATCTAAGTAATAAATTTGAAATGAAAGATGATAGTATATTAAAAATGTTTTTTTAGGAATTTTAGTGGAAGAATTCGTAGATAATCTTTTAATCTATCAATTAAAGTTTATGCAAAGTATGATTGCTTGAAAAATTTGACATGATGGATATACAAAATTGCTTCAACATTATTATTTTTTAATCTAAAATTAAAAGGAAAAGACTACACATCTTTGGTTGATCATGAAAATTGGAGAAGAATCATTGGATCATTGAGCTTTCCATGTCATTCAAGATCTAACATATAGCATGCCAACTAATTTTAATAAAGATTCATTTAAGAACTTAGAGATATCCAATTCTAAGCTTTCAAACATCTTTTTAGGTATGTTAAATATACATATTATGTTAAGGATAACATAAAAAATCATGTTTTTTTAATGTTGATTAGGGATGAAGCTTAGATGATATAAATTCATTTAATATGTTTGATTTGTCATGTTACTAATGCTATATATTGGTAAAGTAAATTAGAAAATTCTACCATCATAATGCCTTCATCATAAATCAAAATTGCAATTTTTATCTTGAAGAACTTTTAAATTATCAAATAACCATATTATTATCTTATTTTTATAAAGTTAGGGACCACCACTTAAAACTTGGGTCTAAGTTTGAAAAAAGCCATTCAAAAGAAATTAGGCTTTTACTAATCCATGATCCTTCCATGACCTAACCTTAGTAGGGTGAGAATTAAGCCTCTTAGGGATGAATCTATTATCTTAGTTTTATATATGTTAATGAGAGATAGCTCAAGTGGTTGGCTTATTATTTGATAAATGATAAATCACCATATGTTAGAAAACTGTGCCAATGCATGGTTGTCGATGCATCATTGAATGCATTGGTGCATATGCATTAAGTTAGAGTTTCTTAAAGCCTATATAAATGCACACATCATCCATATTTATGAGACGTTTGTTTAATAGTATAGTAATGTTATTGAAATTTCTTTCCATAAGAATTAGTCAAATTTCCTTCCATAGTATAGTATATAAATGCACACTTAACCATATTAGTCAAGCTAATAAAAGTGATGATTAGGAAGATAATGACTAGAAACATCACACTTAATTATCTAGGATACAATTATCATCAAGTTCCATGAAATTTAACCAAATTGCATATACAAACTTATGATTCATATGATTAGGTGTAGGTAACACATACTGCTTATCATTGGTATTATTACAAGTATCTTTGTTATGCACTAAGTTTTTTAGATAGTTAAATCATGCGAGGTCATTTTAGGAACATAATGAACCACCATTATAAAATATAATAATATTTTATTCAAAGCACACTATCAGAATAAAATGAAAGATTTCTTATTCTTGTAGGACTAATTCCCTACCTACTCATGATTCTACAAAGTAATATGGTAGAACAATGAAAAATAAAAATGAAGTACCTCAACTTCTAAAGGTTGTCTACATTAATATGGATCCTTAATATTGGGACTTCACTTTTATTTTTCACTAGGATGAACAACTATAGTTGAGATATTTAGAGTGTAACATTACATTGCCACCTGATCATGTCATTCCATTAATGTTTCTTATAGCACTGACAAAGCTTGAGCTTGAAGTAGTAGCCCTAGAATATCAAATGACATATCACCTCTCCAAAGAATATCAACCTACAAAGGTTCAATGTTGAAAGGAAAAACTCATGAAAACCTATGATGAAGCCTCTAAAGAAAAGAGAGTTCTAGTTACACATACATCATAGTTAGATAAGAAGGATACTAAATATTCATTAGGATGGTCTTAATGCTAAGTTCCTCCATTATTTGGTGAGGATAACATAACTTACCAGTGGTTAAATTCAATATTGGAAAGTAATCAAGCTAAGGAAGGATTTAGGATTGGAACCAAGGTAACCTCAAGGCCAAGTACTCCCTATCATCAAGTAAGAGAAAAACTTAAGGACCAAAGAAGAAGAGAAAATTAATATAACTCTCCTAGCTCTCCATCTTGACCATCCTCTTCATGATCTAGCATTGAAGAGAAAGAACATGACCCAGAATGAAGAGGACATGATCAAAGCCAAGGTTGAGATAATAGAACATCTCGTCAGAGAGATGAAAGAAGGGAACATAAATAATTGAAAAAAAGGAGCAAGATCATCAAGAAAGAAGATGTAGCAAGCCACATCATAGAATATATGGCCATGATAATGGTCATAATGAATAATATGAATATGATGAACTAATTCTTACTATAAGAATTATGATCAAAGTCTATGTAGAAGTTCACATTCCCACCAGGCATTAAAGGAATATTCAGAACAAAAAACTTCATATAAATAACATCCCTAAATTTGAGAAAGGTTACAATCCTAATCCATAGTGTCATCTGCAAGCCTTCCATGATGTATATTCCTTGAGAAACATGGAGTATATTGGTAGAAACTCATTTTTTTCTCTAGGACATTTACAAAGGAAGTTGAAATTTGTTACTAGTCCTTGGAACTAGAATCTATCTGTAGATGAAGTATGATGCTAAAGCTATATAATGAAAAATATCATACGTACTCTACCATATCCAATTTAGGGAAATAGATTCAAGGATGGAAACAAGGTAACTATGAATCCCTTGATGTAGCCTTAAGGAGGTACTATTCATTACTACACTAGTACATAGGCCATAGGTTTTCTCAAATGGAGTAGCTTTATCATATCATAGATGGACTCATAAATAGAACTAGGAAGACTCTTGAGATCTATTCCCAAGGAAGGCTATTAGAAATGAGGGTCCATCAAATCCAAAGGCTTATTGATCAAGTAGCAAAGGAATAAGGAGGGTAAAAGAAAAGAAAATTTCAAATAAGTACAACAAAGATCCCTCCATTAGCAATCAAGAAAAAGGTATTTTTTTAACCTAGAGGAGGAAACATCATTGAAGGAGGTTATGCAAAGAAAGAACTTGTTGGTACACAAATCTATTGGTGAAATATTAACTAAGGTAGATAAGATGTGGAACTCTCTAAATGAGAAGCTTCAACAACACTTAAAATGATAAAGGAATGTATAAAATAGAGGAATAGGAACAAGCATAACAAAAGAAGGAACTATGAATTAAAGAAAATCATTTAAAAAATGGTAAGGCTATAATAGTAGAAGAGGTTTCAAATTTAGATATAGATGTGACATTTGATAGTATGACCATCCCAATGGATGCTGCTCAATTTTATAACACATACAAGAATATAGAGTTTATACATTTAATCCAAAGCTTATGAAGAGACAATCATACAAGAGGTTACCTTATCCTTAAGGCAACTATCAACAATAGTTTCACCAATCTTAGGATTACTGTAATTAGTGGCAAAGTCCATAGTCATGAGAGATGTCACTAATAAAGTAGTAATATCCTTACTGACAACTAGATCCATATGGTTATTATGTCTAACAACTAGTATCAACAAATGAATCTACAATCTATGATTCTTTCCATTAGTATTATCCTCTAGATTTTAAACATCATTAACCTAACACTCCACCTACTGAATCTTCTTCCATGTACATTCCTCATTGCTCATAGTAGTACCATGCACTTCATACCTCCCTTTCCACTTGCATCATTATGTAAGGTGAAATATCTTTGTAGCCCTAGCAACATAATTTCACAAAAGTAGTGATGTTAAAAATGGATAAA
Source organism: Gnetum montanum (assembly GCA_015680685.1). Classification (NCBI taxonomy): domain Eukaryota; kingdom Viridiplantae; phylum Streptophyta; class Gnetopsida; order Gnetales; family Gnetaceae; genus Gnetum; species Gnetum montanum. The sequence goes on along the minus strand of MNCI01019003.1, from coordinate 163,335 downwards.
AACTCAAGTGTTGTCAGAATAAGTCTTGAAAGAGGTCATTTTCCAAGCCTAATAGTTCACCTACACCATTGTAGACACATGTGGCTACAAACTTCTCTCAAGCCTCCTAAAGGATGTCTACTAACCTACCTTCAAATCAGAAACCCTAAAATGTTTTAAATGTCTTGTTAACTCATGTAGTTAGAATTTGGATAAACTAGGACACCTTTCCAAGAAGAAAACTAACCCCTATAATTTATTTGCAAACTATAGGAAATGACTCGTGCAAAGCTCTTTTTGATTTAGGTTTTGGTGTGAATTTATTCTTTCAAGATATACACAAGACATGGAATCTACCTTCACTCAAAAATTGTAATATCAAGTTAGAGCTTGTATACCAATCCATTGTGATTTCATTCAGATTAGTCTAAGTGGGTGGTCATATCCAAAAAATTCATAGTGATCCAAGTGAACAACTATAAAAGGGACTTCATAATTATTATAAGGAGGGCTTTGCTAAGTACAATTAATGGCAAGTTAGGAATCAAATATCTCCCCTTGGAAATCTCTAAGGAAAATAATCTTAACAAGATAGAGAAGAAGAGGGTTTGATACATCATGTACAATGATATAGGGTGCAATGAAATGTAGAAAATATGAACAATCAAGAGCATGTCTATTATATCATGCAAAATATTTGCTTAAAATACCAATATTCAAAAGTGCTTGTATGCAATAGTCATAAAATAGCAAGGCACTTAGTGAATAACTACAAACAACTATTCCAATTCTACAATATGCATGGAACCTACAAAGATGCTCACAAGTGCATATATAAATAAGATGGATGAGATGGGACAAATAAAGAACCAATTTTCCAAAGCTCATAATAGAAAAGAATTAGAGATAGATTGGGGAGTGTTGGAAGTGTCAAAAACCTCTAAATAGAATCCCTTAGAACTAAAAACATTACTAAAATCTTGAGAATATCTATTTCTAAATAACAATAAACTAGTAATTATCAATGTCTAGCTCACCAAAGAATAGAAGAAAATGTTGTTGAAGGTAGTTAACAAATGATCAATAGTATTTTGTTGATAATATGATGAGATAGGAGGAATTGATCCATGCATATTCTAGCATTGGATCTACACAAACACTACTATTAAATTCAAAGGGTAATAACAAAGAAGATTGAATCCAAAGCTAAAACAAGTTGCTTAAAATAAGTTGAGAGACATCTCAAGTCTAGGTTCATTTATTTAGTAACAAACAAGAAGTGGGTAAGTTCACTTGTTATTATACCAAAGAAATAAGGACAATAGAGGATCCATATTAGCTTTAGGCTATTAAACATGGCCATCTTTAAGGATCATTTTTCATTGTTATTTGTGGACGAAGTGCTAAACACTATTGTAGGGAACATCTATTACATTTTTTTGGATAGGTATAGCGTATATAATTAGAAATAAATCACTCAAGAAGACTAGGCTAAAACAACATTCATTGATCATTGGAAAAATTTTGCATATAAAAAGATGTCCATTGGTCTATGTAATGTTCATTCAGCTTTCCAATGCCTAGTCCTCAATATCTTTTAGTAGTAAATTAGTAGTGGTATGGAAGTATTCATGGATAACTTCTCCACCTATGGTGTTAATTTTGAATAAGTCTTGGAGCTTCTAGAGTAGGTACTAAAATAATATGTGGAAACAAACATGTGACTCAATTAGTAAAAGAGCCATTTGATGGTCCAAAAGGACATTGTCTTGGGACACTAAATTATAGAATAATGAATTGAGATGAACCCTGAAATGAGAAGGGTTATCCAAGGAATTACCAAATAGCCTCAAATAGTTAAAGATGTGAGATCATTACTTAGACATACTAGAGAATATAGATGTTTCCTTGAAAACTTCTCAAATATCACCAAACTAATTATTGAGCTTACTTAGAATAATGTAACATTTGAATGAAGTAAGAAGTATGAACAAGAATTCTATCATTTAAAGAAAAAGCTCAAACAAACACCAATTATACACATACTTAATTGGTGCAACTCATTTCATATCATGATCAATTTGTCCAATTATGCGTTAGGAGTAGTGCTTACATAAATAGACAATCAAAAACATCCATACTACATCTATTGTGTAATCAAGAGCATTATAGATGCACAATCCAATTACACCATTACAAATAAAAACTCATTGAAGTGATGTAAGATCTTGAGAAATTAAGGCACTATGTCCTTATATATTCCATTTTTCCATACACTAATCATAGGGAAATTCACTTCCTCATGAATAAGCTAATAGTAAATCCCCATGTTATATAGTGGTTGGTGATCTTGTAAGACTTTGATTGAATAATGATGAAGAAAAAGGGAACTAAGATTGTACTTGTTGATCATCTATCTAAGATGGAATAAAATGACTAATGAAAATCCTTTATTCAACCAATTTTTAGATGAACTTTTCTTTGCTAAGGTAATTGAACTTCAAGCACTAAATATTATGAAGTCCTATCATAAATTTCTCTTCTATCTATTTAGATAAGAGATTTTACCATAATGAGACTATAAGAGAAAATAATAGTTCAGACATCAAGTCAAACACCACCTCAAAATAGAGGGTAGCCTCTATAAAATTTATGTAGATGGCCTAGTATGATAGTGTGTACCTAATAATGATCAATTATAAATTCTCAAAGATCCTCATGGACATCCTTGTAGGGCCCACTATGCAAGAAGGAAAATGATCATAAACATCCTATGGTATGATATTTCTAGCCTATGACTTTCAAGGATGCTCATCATTTCATCCATTCATGAGTGTGATGTCAACAAGATGAAGGAATGTTAACTAGGATAGAGAGGTCCCAATAGTGAATCCAACTACTAGATCCTTAAGACCTTTGTGAAATTGATTTCATGGGATCCATCACTCCCATCTTCAATGGAAATTCTTATATTATTGTTGCTATTAACTATTGTACTAAATGAGTTAAAGCTATAACTATTACTAACTATACTTCTTCCATTACTAAATTCTTTCAACAATAGGTGGTAAATAGGTTTGGTATGCCTACAATACTAATTTCTTATAATGGAACCCATTTCATAGGTGCTACCTTTCATAAGTTAATGCAATGCTTGACAATGAAACATAAAATTACAACACCTTATCATCCCCATGCCAATGGTCAAGTTGAGACAATCATTAGGAAGATCATTATAATCCTAACAAGGATCACCAATAGAAATAGGAAAGATTGGAGTGCCAAACTCAACCATGCCCTATGGACATATCACTCAACATGAAAAATTCTTATCAGCTACTTTTCCTATGAGTTAGTATGTGAAAAGTTACCTAAACATCTAATTGAAACTAAATTTTGTACACTAACAACTACATGTGACCTTGGCCTATACATTAACTTAGCATAAAAAGAAAGGCTGCTAATCCTCAACATCTAAGATGAAAATCAAAGAGGGGTCCTGATGATAAATAAAGTGCACAAGGAATATTGCAAATAATTTCATGATGCCAAAATACAAAAAATTGAATTTAAACTAGAAGACAAGGTTCTCTATTTGAATCCCATGCATGTGCCTTAATGAACTAAGTTTCAAACATTATGGAAAGGACCATACATTGTACACTCAACTTTTACTTTTAGGGGTATGATGATTTACCATCCAACAAGCTCTCAAAAGCACATGCTAGTCAACATCCAACAACTAAAACACTTTGCAAACTTCCAAAAAACCAAGTGTAACCAAAACACCTTAACCTAAGAATAAGCTTGCTTCATTTCTCAAATCAACTTCTTCTTACTTCATCATGGGGGAGAATCCCATCAACCATAATATCTTGGAGAAAATGAAAAACATTTTTTCCTTTTTTTTACATCTTTTTTATATTTTTTTCATTTTATTTACTTTATGATATTTTCTTTATATATTTTATTTTTATTGTTTCCTTTTATTTGACATTACTTTGTCTTTACCTTTAAATTTCTTTTTACTTTACCTTGTTTCTTCTTTTTCTTATAATAATTCAATTTTATTACATTTTTTTGCAAGTTTTGTTAATTACTAAATGTAGCTATCAAGATTGTAACTATCTATATAAGTCAACTTTATCTTTGAATTATGCTCTCTAATAATGAGTTGTTATTTTACCAATGGTATATGGCAATGAGTTCACAACATCTGCCATTCCATCTATCTCATAAGAAGATTTGTATCATGGAAGCACAATGATTCTTTTAGATGAAAACTCAAAAAGTAACATATGATCTTTTTACCTAATGAATTGGGAAAGTACCAAGTGGGAATGGAAAAGGATGTGACCTTAAGGGTATTTTTTGAGTTTTCTTCTTAACTTCCTTTTAGAGTTCTATGAATCCTCATGAATCATATCATCACTCTTGTAAACTATAAAAGGAAGTATGACTTTGTAATTGTGATTTTTTTTCAAACGAATGGAAATAAAAGCACACCTCTCTAAAGATTTCTTTAGATACAAGAACTAGTTATGGGGTTTGAAAGACATGTTACCCATGATTAAAGGCACTCCTCTACCTAAGGCCCAAATTTCTTCCTTGAAAATATCTAACTACTTTCTTCTTCTTTTTTCTTCTTTTTCTAAAGTGATGATCATTCTTTCTAGTTGTTGTAGACTCATGATGGTATAGGAGAGGAGGAACACATTAATGAAAGGCCACTACTAATGATATGAACTTGGTCTAGACTCAAAATAGACTAGTATCAGAACCATACTAATCATGCATTTCATATAGGATCTCTTGTAGTTATGATCTGGATTCTTCTCTTATGATCTCTTAATCATTTTGAAACTTTATTTTCTCATCCTAATAACCCATACCATGGTCATATATTCATTTTCATTTTGTAAACTACATTATCCTAAGATAATTCCTTACAAGGGTATGGTTTTTGGCCTGAGCCATCATTCATCATCTAGGGTGCCTACACACTCCTTGTGATGAAGTTATGAAAGGGAATTTTTAGGCATTAACCAAGTTTGAAGAGAAATCACTTGCATAGCTTTTGATTTCCTTTAGCTTAAACCTGATAACCATATGCCTTAATATAGTTCAAAAAACCTTGATAGCCTACATCATCTAGTTTTATGCTAATTTTTCTCACAAAACATCTCATATTTACTTATTCCATATACTCAATTCACTTTAATGCATAAGCTAACATCTCATCAAATGTTGTCATCTTGGTTTCCTAGCTTTTTGGCTTCCATTTGGCACTTATTTTATCTCCAACCTCTTTTAAATTGCCTTAGAATTAGATTTGAAAAATGATTGTGAATAGTTGCATTTATGCATCCCCATCAATATAGTAAACTATGTTGATGTAGCCTTGTCAACGCAATATAAAAATCCTATAAATACATGCAACAATTGGCTCATTTTTCATATTTTTCACCCAAAGACAAGGGATTTTTTGAAATTTTTTAAAACCCAAAGCCTTCCAAGAGTCATAACTTCCTTAACTCTTATCCATTTTCATATATTTTTTGATCCTTAAATTTCTAGATGTACGCTTTACATTATGGAAGCATTAAACACTAGGGTTTGATAAAGATTTTTTTAACACCTCATAGATTAGATAATAAAATAATATTAAAATAATGATCCCAATAATTAATGCAATAATTAACCTCTATTAAATTGAAAATAAAATAATAAAATATATTCTCATGCATATGTGATCACTAAATAATGGATTATCAATAAAATTTTAATTTGACTATCAAAGTTAACCTAATTGAATAATTGAAAGATATTGAGAGTTATGGAGATGATGTTCAACTGATTGATCTAGGATTACCTTTTGTGATAATTGATGGTACCCAATCAAGAACCACCAGTAGTAGGATCATCGCAGTCCTAGAAGAAACAACCTCATGAAGGAAGATGACAATCACAATAACCAAAATAACAATAATTCTGAGAATAACTCACCAAGAAAACTTATGGTATTGAGCCCTTGTGCAAGGAAACTAAAGTGAAATCTATCCATTAGATTCCCATTAGTAAAATAGAACACTCTATATAGGATGAGGTCCCAAGACCATTTCCCAATTTAAAGGTCATGCTCACTAAGGCTTGCTTCAAGAAGGTTCAAAGTAGAGAAGTTCAAGATTTAGTCTTGGATTTCACACCAAAAGATGTTAGAGCTTAACTATAAGGGTTTCCATTATGATCCATTCTCTTCATCAATGGTGAATGATACATGGTAAAGACCTATATCTTTTGGAATAACTATCAAGGAGATGCTATAGTCAAGATCAAGGACATCACCATCTTCTATTTAGTTGAAGCTATGGTAGAAGCCCTAGGATTGCCTAACACCATGACAAAGCTAGCAAAGATTTTAATAAAAGAAGATCCTAAGGCAAAGAAAAAATGGGTTCATTGATGCTATGGAGTGGATCATAATGAGTATAGGGCCCTTACTATAGTAGAGATAACCTTTTTTAAAATTGTGGCATATCACTTGAACCCCATGGTAAGGTCAAGGTAACTACCTTCTCTACAAGGGCAAGCACAACTCTAAGTGAAAGGTTCCAAGTTAACCTTTTCCAACTCATCTTCCTAGAAATTGAGAAGCACTTTAAGAAAATTGAAATTGGAAGGAAGATACTCTCCTTTCCTTAGCTAATTAAAAAACTTTTCAAAAGAGGAGACATAGCTCACTATGTCAATGATATCATTTGCAAGGCTCCTACCACATCATGGTAAGAGATGATAAAGGACAAGACATCTATTAAGCTTCAAGAATAGGAGTTTCCACCTCCACCACCACCTACAGCACTAGAGATAACTCTTAAAATTGTAGCAGCTACTGAATTCCTAAGGAATCTTAGGACACAACAAAACCAACAACAAGCCTTCAAAAGTGATGGTGAATCATTTGTATACTATCTAGCCATGAGCCATATTAATGAAGTCACTAGGATCATTAGTTGGCTAGTAAATAAATTAGCTTAATGTTTCTCTACATGAAGGTACCAAGCACTTATTTGCACCAACCTCAATATCTGAGAATTCATGATGTCTATTCAAGGATAATAATTCTTTAAAATCTTTAGAAATGTTTTGGGCTTTTCTATGATGATAGAAAATGAAGAAGGAGCAATAATTATAGTCATGCCACATAAGGGCTATAAGACTATAGTAGAGGTGATGGTAGACCAATTTGAAGTCCTAAATACTCTGGTAACATTTATCCCTAATGTTGCTATCATTGTAGATGTTCAAGTATTTGCAAGAGCTAGGAGAAAAGGGATGAGTATAACACAGTACAAAAAAATGTTGGAGTTATTGGTTAGAGCTAGGTAATTGATTTAAGAGATCATCACCTAGTTGTAGCTACTAGAGACAAGAAGTAAGTTGCTCATCACTAATGCATAACTTGAAGAGGCCACTATTAGAAATCGATAGTTGATAGTTGAGGTTGCAAAACTGAGAGTCTACTTTGTCTAATCCATCCATTCTCATGCCTATTCTTATAAGAGATGAAGATTTTCAGGAGTTTCAAAAAATACTTTAGGTGGTTCATAATGTAAAGGAGAGAATAGTCTTTGATGTGTTACTATTGAAGGCAATGGTGATTCCCCTAGCTATGACCTTTAACAGATCTACAAGGAAAATCTTATGTTGACTTAAGAGAACTAGTGCCTATGAAATGTTAAATAATAGAAAGACCAAATGATGAAAAACATTCATCAACAATAGGAACTTTTTTCCATGATGAACTAGGATGTGAGAAGGTTGGCTTTTTTATAATTTATTACTCAAACATGAACTCAATCCTATTTTTATTACTCAAGGATGAATTTTTAGTTACTCATGGGGGTATGATAAATCACCATATGTCAAGTAGCTATGTCAATGCATTTTCATCAATGCATCCTTGGATTTTTTGGTGCATATGTGTTGATGTGGAGTAACCCGAAGCCTATATAAACACATATACCATTTGCATTAAGAGCCTTATGGTTAATAGTGTAGCAAAGCTCTTGCAGTTTCTTTGCATAGAACTTAGAAAAACTTCCTTTGAAGTGTGTAGCATTTATTAAATTGATTGTACCAAGTTTTATTCAAGTGTAAGATGTACATAGATACTTCACATGATGGCAATAAAATCAAGATTAATTCTTTTCATTGCAATACTTAGATTAGTACTTAGTTTATTTTCATGCACTTTACTTTCCTATACCTAGGAACTTACTATTTTATTCTATAGCAACATGAGTACAACCGCTTCGAGCATATATATTAATGCTTGGGAATCCTAGAAATGAATACTTGGTATGTCCAACAATAAATACTTGGTAACCCAATAGTGTTAGTATAGGTTCATGATGTGTATGAAAAGTGGAAACATATGCTTTTCTTTTAGGATAGTTTATATTAGCTTTAATTTCATTGATTAGTTAGAATATAATATTTTAATCACTTCATTTGTTTAATATTTTTAATGATAAAAATAATAACAAAAATCATAATCTCATGTCTCAATCACACTTAACCATACTAATTAAGATAACACAAGTGATGATTGGGAAGACAATGACTAGCAACATCAAATTTAATTACCTAGAATACTATTTGCTCCAAGTCACATGAAATTCGACTAGATAATGCATACATGCTTATGATCGTATGGTTAGGCATAGAGGACACACACCACTCATCAATAAGGATTTTTAGGTAATAGGTTGATAAGTTGATACATCATGATATTTCATTATAGTTTTATTAATATATCATATGCATTTAGTTGTACCCATGGTCAATGTATTTTCACTTCTATGTCAAGGATTTTACCATTAAGCTAATACCTCATCATAAAATATCTTTCTAGGGTGATCATTATATAGAGGAAGTGTTTAAACTATATGAATATTATATGCATTTTTTATGCTTAAGATTTATTGTAGAAAGTAATTTAACTTACAAATTCTTCGAGTCTATATAGACAAAATTAAACTTCAATTTTCTTGTATCCACTTTAGCTTTTCCTATGTAAGTTATAGTTTAGAATACATTTCACATCATCAAGAATGTAAGTCTTTTCAAAAGGCCTTAGTTTTGATATTCTACATCATTGGTAATGTTGTTTCTAGTCATCATCTCTAGAATATCCTAAATTTGACATTCCATGTTACTCATGATGCTAGTTTTGGTTACTCATCTTCTAAAATTTAATTTTAACATCTAGCATCATTCTTAGCTTTTAGTTTCAATATCAAATTTGATGCCATACATCTAGCATCAATTTTTCATTAAATTCCAATATCATTCCTCTACATCAACTATACTTCGACATTTGTTATAAATACACATGTCATTTCTCCTATCCAAAATATTCTAGAAGTTTCTATGGATCTCAATGCATCATTTCTTTATAATATACAAGATATTTTTGGCCTATAAATAGGAGCATACTCCTAATCAAAGAAAAAGGAGAAATTTTTTGACAAAGGCTACTTCTAGAAATTACTCTTGCAAGCATCAAAATCTCTAAGAACTTCTAGTCATCATAAATTTTCTAATCTCCTTTTACTTTTTCCTATTAGCATATTGTATTTCCATCACATTGTCCTCTTGACACATGGTGATTTTGAATAGATCTAGATCTACAGATTAATTTAATTCAAACTACTTTTTGTTGTTTTGCTATTTTTCTATCTATAAAAATTTCAATTTTTTGGCTAAGATCTTCATCAATCATACAGATTAGAGAAAAATAGAGGTTATTATATCTAGTTTGGCTTTTTATGCATATTCAAATTTTCAAGTACATTTTATGAATTTAATAGCTTAATCCATCTCTAGAAGTATCAATTGTAATGTCTTACATCATCAAGAATGTTATTTCTAGTTATCATCTTCAATATATCCCAAAATTAACATTCTATGTCACATATGATGTCATTTATGGTTTTTTATTTTTGATTCCTAATGAAGCTCTATATAGTTGATGCATCGACTAGGCTGTGTATACAGGGCCCCGTATAAGTGGCCACGTCGACGTGGCCTCATAGACGTGGCCCCGTTTACGCAGCTGCCTATCTCAGCCTATAAATAAGAAAACCCTCTGCCTCATTTAGGCATCCATCTTTTAGTTGTACTAAAGCTCTTGCATTTTTTTTCCACAGGAGATAGATTAGTTTCCCAAGTGCATGCCCATAGTGTGATGCTTGTAATTGTACGACACCTTTATTCAAGTGTGATGTACTTGGACGTGCACATAACCAAAAATAAAGATTGAGATTACTTCATCATTGCAGCATTCACTTAGTTTAATTGTTTAATTATTATTGTTAATTATTACTGTTATTTATTATTTTCTTAGTTAATATTTCTTTATCGTCATTATTATTCCTATTGTTAAATGTGAAATGAGTACGACTTAATCACGAGCATTTAAGTGTGACTACTTGGTAACCTAGTAGCGTACCTAGGATCTGTGCTTGGTAATCCCAGTAGTAGTCATGCACGAGGTTCAAGATGTGTACAGATGATTAAGGAATAGATACTCATCACACTTAGGCTAGCTTAGACTCATCTCCTATTCCTCATCAGTTTAATCAAGATCATTTTCCATTGTCTCTAGGAGTAGCATTAGTTAGGATCACATCATACACCTCACTCTGGACTAAACCATATGTGATAAAGCAAATACTAGTCTAGGTGGGAAGACAGCGAACTACGATCAATGTGTAACGATCTAGATGCCACAACTAGCCTATCCATGGATTTCAACTAGATTGTGCGTGAATGCTCATATTCATATGGTTGAGTGTAGGGGTACCTATCCACTCATCATTGGCACCGTTGCCGGGGATGATGCTAGTTATTTAGATTAGTTACATCATATAAGATCACTGTAACAAAGCCTTGACAATATATCTTTTAGAAAAATAATAATAATAATTGTAATTAAATCACACACAAATTTACAACCATGTCTCTCCTAAAAGACTATAATAATGCCACATCTAGTGAGGCAGTTCATTGGAGAACCAACGAATATTATGACAATGAAGATTGGAGTACACAACCTGAAGTGGAGGTTTCTTATAAACATAAACGAAGATAACATTGTCCCAAAGCATGAAAGAATAACTTACCCAATGATGATTGTTGGCACATTTTTACCATTTCATGGAACATGTGGACTTATTTGCAAATGTTGAGGTACAGAATCCTAATGAACTAAAACTGTTCAAGGAGGATTATGTTCTTTCTTGTAAAGAATTCTGCAACAGTTAATTAACCATGAAGTTGGAATAGAAATGAAAATGTTGTTGAATTGAATGTTTTGAAAATCAAGGGATAATGACATTTCAATTGGGAATGTTGGCATGAGGGTTTATCTAGAGTCAAAAGAAAATGGTGTATCAATTGTAGATATCTCTCTAGCTTATGATAGAGTAGCTCTAGTTACTTTTTCTGTAATAAAGTGCAGAGAAGATGAATATGGAATCGGCCTTGATATAACTGGGATTACATTCGAGGTGCCACAAATTAAAATGTGAGAGTACAACTCCACTTATGCATTCGGTTGTATACGCATACATATATTTATATATCAACCCATGCATCAAATCCATGGTTATTATCTCTACTACTATGATATAAATAACAATAAAATATAATATTGATTTAAAAAGGGAATTTATGCAACAATTGTTCAAAGTCCTATGAGAATTGAACACTTGTCAATTGAAATGGTGGTTATAACCACCACAAAGGCCACTTGTCAACTACAACCTCTTTATCTCCACAATGGCCACTTGTCAACTAAATGGGACACGTGTCAACTGCAACTTGTTTCTCTCCATGGTGAACACTTGGCAACTAAATGAAGACACTTGGCAAATGAATGAAGACACTTGGCAACTGCATGAAGACACTTGGCAACTACATGAAGACACTTGGCAACTGCATGAAGACACTTGGCAACTACATGAAGACACTTGGCAACTGCATGAAGACACTTGGCAACTACATGGGACACGTGTCAGATGCAGCATTTTTATCTCTTTTGTGGTTGAAACCACCCAAAGTTGTTGTAACTTACCTAACTTGTTGGGCAAGTAACCTCCTAACTTGTTGGCCAAGTAATCTCCTAATTGGTTGGCCAAGTTACTTGGGAGAGAAGTTAGGTGAGATATTTTTAAGATATTTTTGAAAATGTAACTTCCCTACCTACCTTGGAATCCTATAAATAGGCTTCAAGGGTCAAGGAGGAAAGATCATCACACATCAAGAAGGAGCATCATCATCACACTTGGAAGATTTGTAAAGAAGATTGTTTGCAAGATGGCTTGCTAGAATAAAGATTTCAGCCTCTTTGTCATGGTCCTGTGAGTTATGCATTTCATTTTTGTTTTGTTTTAATTGCTTAGCTAGTGGTTTAGGTAGTATCATTCTTGGCAAGTAATTTTGGGATTTTTAGATTGCTCTTATTGTTCTTGTTGCCCAATAGGAATTTCTGTTAAAATTTTGCCATAGAAGCGCTTGTGTTCAAAAAGCCTTGAGAGCATTTTAGTAGTAAATTTCGTTATTGTGCAACGTTTGGGAACTGCTATTGGATTGTTGGAAGAGAGCCTCTGTTTGTAGTCACGCCGTGGAACAATTTGGTAGTCGAGAGGGTTCAGAAAATCTTTGGTATTTTGATGGGACCAGAATAGCTTCTTTTTATCTTTAGAGTGATTTTCCGTGTTATTTCAATCAGAAATTGTCAAGTCTTTTAAAGGTTCTGTTTAAATGCAATCGTTGACATCTACTGTCTAGCCAAAATGGAGTCTCGTACATGGTAGTTTACGCAGCAATTTTTGGTAGTACAGTAGGATTGTCTTGAAGATATTGCTTGTTTGAGTCTTGGAAGTTTGAACAATTCATAGATATTGAATTTGGAATAGCTTTATTGCGAAGTGTTTACTCGTGTCATTTTACCTTGTTTAAATATTTGAGGTCCACACAAATCTGCTTTCTTTTCTTTCTGTCTATTTCCTTTGAATCTTGCTCTATTTCTAGTTTTCTTGTGGAACTATATATCTCTCTCTGGGGAAAATTAGGAGTAGATTTGCGGAGTTGTGCTCAAATGTTTATGCAAAATTTTACTTGTTACAAGCAGGTATTATAGGGACCGCATAGACTAGGTAGTTTGAACAAAATAGGAAACTCTCAATAACTCACAGTACTTGATAAAGTTGGCTGAATCTCTTAAAGTAAGTCATTTGTATTTCACACACACGCAATCGTTACATTGCACACAACCGCACGCCGCAACAGCACACACACATACTCACATTAACTACTGAGTTATTTGGAGGTATCTGGGCCTTGGTGTTGCCAGAGACCAGCAGGCACCTAAATCCTGTTCGAGGACACTCGTTGGCGGTCGCGTCCCAAACGGTCGCCAACAGTTCTTTTGGCGCTAGAAGGAGGGCTGAAAATTAAGCCTCTAGGTTCATAAGCCTTATACTTTTAGTACATCAACAATTATTTGTAAGGCTTAAGAATTAGATACTATTTTCAGTTCATGACCAAGAAATTTGATAGTTTGGAAAGTTTCAAAGTTTCAAAAGATATTCTAGATTCTAAGACTGATTCTTCATCAGAAGAAGAACAAAAGAAAGTTTTTGAATTGGGAACAAGTAGTGGAGTGAAAACTAGAAGATCAAGAAGATCACCCATTATCTCTGGTTTGTCAATTCGTAAGAGAAGATCTAGAAAGTCTAAGAGTTCAACATTTCAAAGGAATAGGATGGCAAATCCTTGGCAAGGAGTTACACCATTAGGATTTCAAAATTACAATGATATTCCTAAGGTAGTTTACAAATATTTGCCTGAGCCTTTTATTCCTGGAAAAGCTTATTTAGCTGAAGAATATATTCACATGTTTGAGTTAGCTTTAGCTCATGCAAATATTCAACATCAAGATCAAGCTTGTAGGTTGTTTGTATCAAATCTAAAGGATATGGCTCAGATTTGGTATTCAAACTTACCAAGTAATAGTATTACAAGTTGGGATGACATGAAGAATCTTTTCTTAGCCCAGTTTGGTAATCAATTAGATCAACAACAACTATACTGTGGGCTAATACAAGCTAAGCAAGGAGTTAAAGAGTCAATTAGAGATTTCAACATTAAGTTTCAACGAATTTGTGGACTCTTTCAAAGACAATATAGGCCATCAGAAGAAATGCTTAAGGAAACTTACCTTAAGGTTGTCAACCCCAACATTTCTATTTGGTTAAGGAGAACTCCAAACATGACTATACTAAATGACTACTTCAGTGAAGCTATACAGTTAGAAAAATAGCTGAACTTGAATCCTGAAGAAAATATCGTGATTCAAAAAAGCGAAGAAAGAGTTATGATTCCTACACAAGATTTTGCTTAATTTAAAGCTTTACCAGGTCTATCTCATGTTAAGACAGAGCCAGAACATGAAAGAGTAGAATCTGAAAAAGGACAATTAATGAGAGATATGTCTAATAAAATAGTGAAGCTTGAAAAAGCATTGGCAAGAGTAAATATCAAGGAAGAAAGGAAAAGTGGAAAGCATAAACATCAAGACACTAAGTTAGTAGAAGATGAAGATGAAAATTATCTTATTATGTCCAACTTTCTTGATATTGAATCTAATAATGAGTTATCTAGTGTTCATTATGCAAGTAAATCTTCTAGCAATGGATCAAGTGATACTTCTTCTCTATCAAGTTCTGAAGAAGATATGTCTTCAGACGAAAAGTGCAATAACAATGAAGAAAATGGATATAGTCTTCGATCAAAGGAAAGAATAACTACTTCTAGACCCCCAAACATTATTACTGATCCATCTACTAAGAGAAAAGATTTTGAGCCAAGTAGAAAGGATAAGAATAAAGGTAAAGACAATCAAGTGGAGCAAAGCACTCTAAATCAGTCTTTTAGTAAATGGATAAGGAAACCAAGATTTATTGGTGATGGAGAATATGATTTGATTGAAGACCTTAAGCATGTCAAGGCCAATATTAGCCTTTATCATTTGCTTCAAATAGGAGATCAGCAAAGAAAGGCCTTAGAGTTCATTAAAGGTAAAAGGAGAGCTAGAGAATCGGAATTAAGTTATGTGTCTAACAATGATGAGAAATTAAGGACTTCATATGATAAGGAAGCTCCTCCTTTCCTTTTGACAATGAAATTAAAGGATAAATTTTTACACAATTGTTTGATTGATTCTGGAGCTACATCTACTATAATGCCATTGTCTATATGTAAGAAACTTGGTTTGATTCCTGAAAAATCAAATAGAAAGATTGTTCAAGTGGATAAAAGTAGAGTGAAGATTGTGGGTCAATTGCCAAGTGTTCTATTGGAAATTGCTTCTGAACCTCGCATCAAAAGTAGAGTAACTATTCAAGTGGCAGATATATCAGATTCACATAGTCTCTTATTGAGTAGAAGTTGGAGTAAGAATTTCTCAGGTTACATATCAACAGATTATTCTCACATGTGGTTACCATGGAAAGGAGAACCAAATCAAACCTATATCTATAGTGAACCTTTCATGATTGATAACATTACTTCAAATGGAAAAAGTAAGATGGTTGAAAAAGGAGGTGTTGAAAACAAAATTTGTACACTCCAAGAAAATGAGAATTCATTTAAGAAAGAAGGTGAGAGGATTGCTGAAGACAAATCTCAAGAGGATCAAGTTGAAAGCTCCAACGAGCCAAAAAATAATAGAGAGATTGCTCACGAGAGGGTTATAGATATGAGGATTCCTACCAACATAATCCTCCCCATTCTCTTCCCATCTCAAGAATAGTCCATGAACAAAGGACTTAATAATGTACAGTTTGTTTGTTTTGTTAGGAATGAGGTTTTTATACCATCAAACCTTATGTTTGATGGAAATTTTCCTCCAAAAAGATTTATCAGTTCAGATGTAAAAATTCAAATAAAGGCTTCAGTACAGTTCAGTTTTAAAATGGGGCTTGCATAAATTTCTTTAAGCTTTTAAAGGGGGCAGAAATGTTGGCACATTTTTACCATTTCATGGAACAGGTGGACTTATTTGCAAATGGTGAGGTACAGAATCCTAATGAACTGAAATTGTTCAAGGAGGATTATGTTCTTTCTTGTAAAGAATTCTGCAACAGTTAATTAACCATGAAGTTGGAATAGAAATGAAAATGTTGCTGAATTGAATGTTTTGAAAATCAAGGGATAATGACATTGCAATTGGGAATGTTGGCATGAGGGTTTATCTAGAGTCAAAAGAAAATGGTGTATCAATTGTAGATATCTCTCTAGCTTATGATAGAGTAGCTCTAGTTACTTTTTCTGTAATAAAGTGCAGAGAAGATGAATATGGAATCGGCCTTGATATAACTGGGATTACATTCGAGGTGCCACAAATTAAAATGTGAGAGTACAACTCCACTTATGCATTCGGTTGTATACGCATACATATATTTATATATCAACCCATGCATCAAATCCATGGTTATTATCTTTACTACTATGATATAAATAACAATAAAATATAATATTGATTTAAAAAGGGAATTTATGCAACAATTGTTCAAAGTCCTATGAGAATTGAACACTTGTCAATTGAAATGGTGGTTATAACCACCACAAAGGCCACTTGTCAACTACAACCTCTTTATCTCCACAATGGCCACTTGTCAACTAAATGGGACACGTGTCAACTGCAACTTGTTTCTCTCCATGGTGAACACTTGGCAACTAAATGAAGACACTTGGCAAATGAATGAAGACACTTGGCAACTGCATGAAGACACTTGGCAACTACATGAAGACACTTGGCAACTGCATGAAGACACTTGGCAACTACATGAAGACACTTGGCAACTGCATGAAGACACTTGGCAACTACATGAAGACACTTGGCAACTGCATGAAGACACTTGGCAACTACATGGGACACGTGTCAGATGCAGCATTTTTATCTCTTTTGTGGTTGAAACCACCCAAAGTTGTTGTAACTTACCTAACTTGTTGGGCAAGTAACCTCCTAACTTGTTGGCCAAGTAATCTCCTAATTGGTTGGCCAAGTTACTTGGGAGAGAAGTTAGGTGAGATATTTTTAAGATATTTTTGAAAATGTAACTTCCCTACCTACCTTGGAATCCTATAAATAGGCTTCAAGGGTCAAGGAGGAAAGATCATCACACATCAAGAAGGAGCATCATCATCACACTTGGAAGATTTGTAAAGAAGATTGTTTGCAAGATGGCTTGCTAGAATAAAGATTTCAGCCTCTTTGTCATGGTCCTGTGAGTTATGCATTTCATTTTTTTTTTTGTTTAAATTGCTTAGCTAGTGGTTTAGATAGTATCATCCTTGGCAAGTAATTTTGGGATTTTTAGATTGCTCTTATTGTTCTTGTTGCCCGATAGAAATTTCTATTAAAATTTTGCCATAGAAGCGCTTGTGTTTAAAAGCCTTAAGAGCATTTTAGTAGTAAATTTCGTTATTGTGCAACGTGTGGGAACTGCTATTGGGATTGTTGTAAGAGAGCCTCTGTTTGTAGTCACGCCGTTGAACAATTCAGTAGTCGAGAGGGTTCAGAAAATCTTTGGTATTTTGATGGGACCAGAATAGCTTCTTTTTATCTTTAAAGTGAATTCTCGTGGTATTTCAATCAGAAATTGTCAAGTCTTTTAAAGGTTCTGTTTGAATGCAATCGTTGACATCTATTATCTAGTCAAAATGGAGTCTCGTACGTGGTAGTTTACGCAGCAATTTTTGGTAGCATAATAGGATTGTCTTGAAGATATTGCTTGTTTGAGCCTTGGAAGTTTGAACAATTCGTAGATATTGAATTTGGGATAGCTTTATTGCGAAGTGTTTACTCGTGTCATTTTACCTTGTTTAAATATTTGAGGTCTACACAAATCTTCTTTCTTTTCTTTTCTGCTTATTTCCATCGAATCTTGCTCTATTTCTAGTTTTCTTGTGGAACTATCTCTTTCTCTCGGGAAAATTAGGAGTAGATTGCGGAGTTGTGCTCAAATGTTTTTGCAAAATTTTATTTGTTAGAAGTAGGTATTATAAGGACTGCGTAGACTAGGTAGTTGAACAAAATAGGAAATTTTCAAGAACTCACAGTACTTGGCAAAGTTGGCTGAATCTCTTTAAAGTAAGTCATTTGTAGTTCACACACAACGCAATTGTTACATTTTACACAACCACACGCCACAACAGCACACACACATACTCACATTAACTACTGAGTCTATTTGGAGGTATCTGGGCCTTGGTGTTGCCAGAGACCAGTAGGCACCTATATCCTATTCAAGGATACTCGTTGGCGGTTGCATCCCAAATGGTCGCCAACAATGATGAACCCCTACTAGCCACTACAAGCTTAACGAAAATACAAGAGGCTATTCAAATAGCCCACAGGCATCATAAGGAAAGTTTTCTAATTGTGCTTGATTTAAACAACTTTCCCAAGTTTTTTAGAGGCTATGATTCAGATCCGCAACAACATTTACAAGCCTTCTATGATGCTTGTACATGGAAAAATATTGATAATGGGTGGCAAAAACTTAATCTCTTTCCTCTAACACTCATGGGCCAAGAAAAAGTATGGTATAGGTCGTTAAAACCAAAATCAATTCAACATTGGCCAACAATGGTAGAACTCTTCAACAAAAGATATCAAACATATGCGAGAGTGTCAGCCTTGAGGATAAAAATCTAAGAATGGAAACAAGCACAACATGAACCCTTGGACATGGCCTTAGAAAGATATTATGCATTGTTAAACAACTGCCCAGGACATGGGTTCTCCGAGGAGAGGCTAATGTACCATATCATAGATGGGCACTGTAATGAAACAAGGGAGACCCTAGGGATGTATGCCTGAGGTCAACTATATGAGCTACAAACCCATCAACTCCAAGAGCTTATTCAGTGGATAACAAAAGAAGAAGAAGAAATAGCCAAATGGGAGAATGTTGAAAGTTCTCAACAGGACCAAAATCTTAATTTAACAAGGATCCATGATCATGAAGAGGAGAAATCAACTTACTTCAAGGAGGTGGAATCATCTTTTCCAATCCTACAATCACTAGATGAAATTGAGGCAAATATTAATAAGATGATGGACTAGGTACATGAAAGATGTGGAGAATATGCCAACATTATTAGAGGAATAACTATGCCAAATTGAGAAATGGGATAGGACACCACGCGACAATCGAAACAAAGGTAGAAGAGAATAGGGATAAGAACTCAATTTCCAATTTCACATATCAATGTAATATTTTCTTATACGATCACCCCAAAGGTCAATGCCCAATCTTGTCACATTTACATGAGCATTGGGATGGAATATTACATCCAGAGTTTGTACAAAAATACTGTGTCCAACCATAGTGGCAAAAACCTCAGCCATGGGGAAGGCCACCGCCAACTGGACCATACCCTTCATGTCACAACATCAAATGCTTATTATGTTTAACACCCTATTTCTCCAATGGGATCAGCATCCTCTACCTCACCTCATCGTTATCATTCTCCTAAGTGCTATCCACCCATGTCCTCTCCAACAAGATCACCTCCTCATGTGCCTTATGCTTCTCCTCAACCTCAATATTCTCATACTTCACCCCCTTCTACATCACCGCCATCTATGCCAGAAGATTTTGCACCACAACACCAACCCATAAATGTTACTTGTGCTACTACTGTCAACAGCAGTGGAGGTCCTTCACAATGTCGAAGGTGTCCCTTCTTTAGATGTAATCGTCGAAAGGGACACCACAGTTCAAAAACCACTACATCCGCCAGCTCAACACAAATACAACACTATGGTGCATCTTCCTTTTCGAACCCAACGCCTCATGTTACCTTATCAAGGCCACCACTCAATACTCCAACAACCATGAGGTCCAATGAATATTGCCACATGGGGAGACATGTTGATCCTTGCATACCATCTTATGGTCACAAGTACCATAGTTAGTCAACTCCTTATAAATTAACCACATCTTATAACTTGCCCCACTATGTCAACTCAAATCAAGTGTGTGAACCCCAATGGGGTAAGTATGACCGAGTCCCAATATTTCCAACATGCAAGGATCCCCACCTTCCATTTATTAATTCTAGCCATGTGCAACCATTTAGTTATGGGAGGTATCCTTCATTCTAACAACATAAAATTAATAAATATTTTTTCTATTTATTTAATTTTTCAACTTTTTGTTTTGTAGTTTTTCATTTCTCAATTTCTTTTTTTATCTTTTTACCTTTTTTGTCTTTTTGTCTTTTTATGTTTTTATAAGTAATCTCTTCTATGAATAAAACACTCATGTGGCTCGTTGGTTAAGATGTGTTCTATGTTACCAAGTCTTGAGTGATCAATTATTTGGATAATTAGCCCACTACACCCACACATTCATTCTACAAATAAGACATTTTTTTTGAGGGTACAGTGACATTCTTGACATTCATTGTACTCAAAGTGAAGAAGGATGGACCAAGAGGGAATGATTAGGGTGTGACATCAAGGGAACTTGCGGATTCTCTTTGGTGATGTCTATGGGAGTTATCATGCAATGTGGTTGTATTAAGATCCTTGTAGATCTAACGAAAAATGGGAGTAAGAGTAATCAACGAGCACTCAAAAATCAAATGCTGTTCTAGGGGGTTCCATTGGAAAGACATGCACCCATGCCTGAAGGTTGGCAATTTCTCTAGATTTAGTGAAGTTCCAAAAAAAAAAAACAAAGTGCCATAAAAACAAGTCACTTCTCCCTTGAATAAAATGCCAAGTGATCATACACCTTGTTGTTATGGTACTCTCATAGTTTCTCATCATGGAATGAAATAATGCGATGTCACTGATCAGAGGAATGGCCTTGGTCTTGATTTTGGAACGATAGGTTAATGACACTTTAATCATGCTTTTCATGTAGGATTCATTGTGCCCTGAGTCAGTTACCTCACATCTCAATCTCTGCAATCCCTTCTACAATTCATCCCATCTCACTATTCATGTTTCTGTGACCTGTGTCTTGTGTAGCATTGAATTCATATCTCATCACAGTGGTATCAACATGTGTGTTTTTTGTTGCATTGGTATAGATTACGTTTAACCCTTCCAATGCCTACAGACATATTAAGGTGTGGTTACACAAGGGCATATAGGTTGGAACCTACTTTGGGGAGGATCCACTTGTGTAACTTTTTAAATTTGTACTTGTTGCACATCACCACATCATCTTATACCCTCTGAGTATTTCATTTCCAAATCTATTCTTTCCTTTGTCATTATTTTATCAAACATTCCTCAAAACCAAGTCCAACATTAAGCTTTTAGGGCAACTTCCTTGAAAAATTTCTAACTCTAAAATCACACTAAGTAAAGAATACAACATTTATTAATGGAAATAAGTAAGGTATGAAATCATTGAACGTTTCTCAATAACCTTACTAACAATTGATCTTTGTGTGATTATAGATGGCCCCTAAAAGAAGACACAAGGAGGACCATCTCAAGGGCAACCAAATGACCTAGGGGAGATAGAGGCCAAGGACCTCATGCAGAACATGTAGAGTAGAAGGTAATCATTCAGCATCCATCATGCAACTCCTATTACTGCATAATCTATCCAAGCAAAGGGAGGATAGGTCAAGGCCCAAGCCTATGAAGAGGAACAATGGCTATTTGCACCATGGCATGTCAAGGCCAATCAAGTGTTCTTGCAAATGTCGTGTCCATGAAAAGTGTTGACTTCATCAAACATTGGAACATCAGCATGGATGGCTCATAATCCTCAAATAGAAGAGGACAAACATCAGGTGCTTCTTCAATGGTATCAATCTCAAAAGCTTGATGCATAGGAAAAATGAAAGGCACCTGTGGAGGCACCACCAGTACCGGGAACCCCATGAGTTCCAAAAGATTTTTCTTTTGTGTCTATGTCCAAATTTTGTTTAATTCTCCACTGCGGCATGAATAAATTTCTAGTCAATCAATAATCCCATACCTATCCACTTTTTATTCACTTGAGCTTGTTCCTCACCTTCTTTAACTCAAGGATGAGTTTTTACTCAATCGTCGGGGTATGATGAAGTGCTATATAGTTGATGCATCGACTAGGCCATGTATACAGGGCCCCATATACATGGCCACATCAACGTAGCCCCATCAACGCATCCTTGATGCGTCAAAATGGCCCCATTTACACAGCCACCTATCTCGACCTATAAATAAGAGGGCCCTCCACCTCATGTAGGCATCCATATTTTAGTTGTAGTGAAGCTCTTACATTTTTTTCCTGCAAGAGATAGATTATTTTCCCCAAGTGTATGCCCACAGTGTGATGCTTGTAATTGTACCACACCTTTATTCAAGTGTGATGTACTTGGACGTGCACATGACCGAAAATAAAGATCGAGATTACTTCATCATTGCAGCATTCACTTATTTTAATTGTTTAATTATTATTGTTAATTTTTACTATTATTTATTATTTTCTTAGTTAATATTTTTTTATCATCATTTACTATTCCTTTTGTTAAATGAAAAATGAGTATGACTTAATCATGAGCATTTAAGTGTGACTACTTGGTAACCTAGTAGCGTACCTAGGATCTGTGCTTGGTAATCCCAGTAGTAGTCATGCACAAGGTCCAAGATGTGTATGGATGATTAAGGAATGAATACTCATCACACTTAGGCTAGCTTAGACTCATCTCTTATTCCTCATTGGTTTAATCAAGATCATTTTCCATTGTCTCTAGGAGTAGCATTAGTTAGGATCACATCATACGCCTCACTCTAGACTAAACCATACATGATAAAGCAAATACTAGTCCAGGTGGAAAGACAGCGAACTTTGATCAACATGTAACGATCTAGATACCACAACTAGCTTGTATGCGGAGTTTGACCAGATCGTGCATGAATGCTCGTATTCATATGGTTGGGTGTAGGGGTACCTAACCGCTCATCAATTCCCTATCTTTTAGACTTTAGTTTTAATTTCCAACATCATCTTCCACATTGATTTTAATCTTGTAGCTTTGACATCATCTCTAATGTTCTTAACATCTAATGTGAATCCTATGTTTTGATGTTTAGAATCATTATTTTATGTTAACTAAATTTTGACACTTTTAATAGCTACACATGTTATTTATCCTATTTATAAACTTATGGAATTTTTCATGGGTTCTAATGCATATTTCGTTTACAATTTACAAGGAATTTCTAGTCTATAAATATTGTATGCCCTTAATCAAGGAAGGGTTAGAGATCAACTAGAATTATTGAGAGAAAAATATAGCCTCTTTTTCTAAAAGAAGTAATTTTTAATAATTATCTTTATGATTGTTAGGATCTCAAAGTGTTTTCAACCCCATTAGAGTTTTTGATCCCCTTTACTTTTCTTACTCTCACATTATATCCTTGTCATGTTGTCATCTAGATCTATGGATCGATATCATTTAACCATTTTTTCTACTTTGCTAGTTTTCTATCTATAGAAGCTTTTAATTTTTGGTTAAAATAGCCATAGGCATGCTTATTAGAGAGAAATTGGGATAACATTGCTACTCTCTAATTACCGCTAATCCCCTAATTCTATCTTTGGGACTATTATTTTCCTTGTTTAGGTTTTTTCCCTAATTTTATTCAGCTTTTATAATTGTCTAATGTTGTGAGGGTATTTATCTATCCTTCATTTGCTTAATTTAGAAGCAAAGCTCATTTTTTATTTTTTAGTTTCACTTTGTCAAATATTTTTCTTTCCTTTTATTTCTTTTTCTATATCCATGCAATTGATTCTTTTACTAAGTTCTTTATACAACATAATGTTACTAATATTATATTAAGCTATACTATTTCTTTATGTTGCATTATTTTACTCTAATTGATATTTCATTTACTCTTATTATTTAGATTTAACTTGTGCTTGGTAAAAACATGACTTAGATTTTTAGCCCTTTCTAACAATCTACAAGTCCCCTTTCTATTTGAAGAGATGTCTTTGAACCATTTGGTGGCTACGGGATGCTCGACTCATTTTACATAAGGTTTTTAAGGCTAGAAGAAGGGCCTTTTCATTAGAAATTATTATCATTTCTAGGATCTTTTTGCCCATCAAAACTTATCGTTGTCAACTCTATTAGATGTATTATATCAAAAGTTTTGACATCACGTCATTTTTCTCCTACTATAACTACATATAACTTCAATTGATATATTCTAACATTTTCTTCCAAGTCTTAGTTTTCTTCAAGGAAATCAAAGCTTTGATAACAACCTTAGGTAATCTTGGTGACTTGAGAAAGGTCAATTCATGTTATAACATCTTGTTCTAACTCTAATTTCTTTAAATTTCATAAGCTTATTAATAAGAAGAGAAACCAAGTGTTTTTTGAAGGATTTAATTATAGGAAATATAACATAGCCTATGCTAAGGGAGAACTAGGTTTTCTACTGTTGTTACAACAATAGTCACTTTCATGGAATAACAATGGACTCAAATTATCAAGCTTACTTCTCTACATCTTGTGAAATAGATATAGTTTATCTTACAACAACTAATAGAGAGGTAAATCAAGCCAAGGATGAAGCTCTAGCATAACTTAAGAGGAGTCTATTGATAATGCTATTAGCTATAGCTTGTGATGTCCAAGTTATCAAAGTGTATAAGTGGATGAAGAATAGGGTTCATCCTTTTGTGAGAGACCTCTTAGAAGAATATTTGGCTCAAATGGAAGAAAATTATTTCTCTTGAAAACTACTAGAACCAAAGGATGTAATGATAGATGAAAGGTTTTCCCTTAATGGAGCTAAATACACAAGAGTTAGAGCCATGAAAAAAATAAAGATCAAGCAAGTAAAAGCTAAAATGAGCTACAATAGCTACTACTACTAGAGAAACAAAGATTAAAGGAGCTACATTAGCAACAACGTTTGGAACAAAAAAGGTTAAAAGAGCAATAATAGTAGTAGATACAATAACAAAAATAAAAAAGAAGAAGGAAAGCTCATCTTCAACCATTGATTTTTCATTGGGATGCTTAATTAAAAGAGTTTTCTAGTCTTTCAATGTAAAGAAAAAAGAAGAATGTATTATCCTTAGCTAGAAACTACCTACAAAGCTTGAGATAGAAGCTAGTGTCATCTTTTAGTATAAAGAGGATGACCTATAAACTAGAAATAAAATCTTGTTATGACCCATCAAGATATGTTAGGGACCATGGCTATTTTTATTAAACATATGGAACTAATAGCTAATAATAAGATAGCTAAGTTTAAATAATTTCTTGTGCAAAAGGAACATGAAACATCAAAACTATAAGAGGAATTGAAAAGCTCTAGGGAAGAAAACAAGCAACTCAAAGCTATGATTACTATCAAGGATTCACTAATATAAAATAAAGAATAGGAAGCAACCCAAATGGAAAAAAGGCTAGCTATGGTGAGCTTAGAAATAGAATAAGCTAGAAAGGATAAATTTATATCACATCTAGCTCTACTAGGTTTTAAGAAATAATCACTAAATGAAATTATAGCAAAGAGTGAATGAAGAAAATAAGGGGTGAAATTATAGAAATTTGAGAAAAACAAACCATATTTGTGTAAATGGAAAGAAATTTGTAGAAATTACTGATTTATCTAGAGTTAAAAGAAAGTTACTACCTTAGTATAAATAGGGCTTTTTAGATATGATTATGATGATAGTTACAGGTATTATGAATGAAACTACTAAAAAGAAGCTTGAGTTGGAACAGGATTGTTCTAGTGTAGGAGATACATTAATAGAGATAATAATTGAATCAAGTTTGGAAGAGATAAGTGCTAAGGAGATCCTTAAGAAACTTGATGATACTAAACTAGATACAATGAATTAAGCTATTAAGGTTTTCCTCAATCATGGGCGGTTATAACAATAGCTATCACTTGAAGGGCTCTAGATTAAAAAAATGAGAATAATTTATCAAGAAATTGAACAGCTATCAAATGGCTTACAATTATACAAGGAAAATGTAAGGCATATAAAACATGAATTTTTGTAACTGTTAGTGGCTAGTACATAAAGCCCAAAGTAGAAAAACATAAGGGGAGGGAATTTATCAGTATAATGCTTCTAAACACTATTTACATGTAATGGCATCTAAAACAAGTTTTTCCTATATTCTTTAGCTTTCAGTTCTCACATTGTAATTGAATTGAATATCTTTCCCTTATTTTTCTAAGATCACCTATTGCATAGCTATGTTCAAATGAATTATTAGTTTTGAAATAGATTATATTCTCTATGAACTAAGATTTAGCTTATTCCTATTACTCTAATTAAACAATATAACTTTTATGAGTGTTAGTTTTAAATTAGTTTAACATAGAAATTATTTTCATCTTTGTATTACTTTGAGATTTTTTAAATAATTTCTTTATTTCAATTTCTTGCTATATTTAGTGAAGCTTTTGTGGTCTAGCATTAGGAAGTTAGCTAACAAATAACTTAGAGTTTAATATTAATAGTTTCTATAAAACTACTTATTCATTATACTTGTTATGTAACATTTAACACTAGGCTCATAGGAGATCTATTTAATTTTCTATATTATGCTAAGTGTGAGCTAAAATGGATAGTTATCAATTAAATATAGGGAAACTAGTTCTTAGGAGATTTTTAATCATTAAATGCACCTAATCATATTTGTTCATTTATAGCAATAAAACTATTTTAGGTAATCATGCCTTGGCGGTGCTAGACACTAGTAACCACTTGAAATGAGTTATAAAACTATTTCCTAGAGCAGGCTTGTGTTCTATCACAAACATCTAATCACACTAAAAATGTTCAAGCTCATGCCATAGTATGAATGACCTAATGATCTTTCTCCTTTCCTTCCCAATCCAAATTACCCCATTGAATTAGATCATGGCAAAGCAAAGGAGATTGCAAAGCTTAAAATGGAACAAGAGAAAATACAAGACAAGATACATCTACAAATAAAAAAAGCTGGAATTAAAGCCATCTTGGATCAACCTCTTGGCCCCAACCTTACTGTTAGAGATATAATAAGAAATGTAGCTTTAGACTCTAAAATTCATCTCACTAATGAAGATGAATAATCATCAGCTAAGGGTCTTAATAAGGCTAACTTATTATCACATTAGATGCATAACATTAATGTTACTACTATGTGGATTTCTCTACCTAGATCTATTCCTTCAAATGTGGAGCAACCTAGCCTTAGCCTCCTAATTAGCTCCATTTCTCCATCATATCACCTTTTTTTCCATAACAACTTTAGTAATTCTCATCCTTTCTTTTAATCTCTAAACCCATTTTTTGAGCCCTCATATTTTGTTTCTTAGTCTTAGCCTACTATACCATCATTTCCTTTCATTCCAATTCCTATTATCGCCATTTCTCCCATGTTCAATGTTGATCAACATAGTTATACATAACCTACCTACCTCTTTACATCTATTTAACTCTATCAGGACCACTTATTTTAGCAGCATGTAGAACTATTTCATATATGTATCCTCTTCTAACCCATCTACCACTATAGCCTAGCCTACATCGTGCCTTCCTAAAACATATCTACAATTGTTAACATTATTTAATGATACTATGTCTTGTCTTCAAAACACTATTGACAAGATAGTGAAGCTATTGGCTATGCAAGAAGGCTCTTCTATTTCTCTATATCAAGTTCTAAATGATCATAAACGATCATTAATTCCTATGCCAATTCTTCCCAAAGAAGTATCACTTCCAACTTTTAAAAAGTACAATGATGAAATAGAAAGTCCTATGAATCATGTAGTCACATTTTGAAATAAGTGCATTCTTCTTATTCCCTATCCTTACATTGAACTTAAATGCTTTTAACTCATTTTCTAGAAGAGCACTTGAATGGTATAGATACTTGGTTCATGGTTCCATTACTTCGAACAATTATTAGTTGTCTTCATTGAATACTTCGTGTTTGATGTCCCTCAAAGTAATAGTTTTATGTCTTTATAGCTATTAAGAAAGCTTCAAATAAATCCATAGATAAGTTCATTTCTTAATGGATGGTAGAATTAAGTAAGTTTCCTTATAGGTTGGAAGAATGTCATCTTCAAGATATTTTTGAAGTTGGGATGATTGATTACATTTAAAAAAGAATGGCTTAGATTTAACCTTGCCCTATTAATAATGATTTTCTAACTAATAGGCATATTGAGCATGCTTCTATTCAAAACTGTGACTAAGAATCCCTATCAATTCATAATAGAGCTAGAAAACCTATGAAGTATGAGAAAGAGAAACCAATATCTAAGAGTATCTTTTTCTTGTCAAAGGAATAAAGTAGTGCTCCTTCAACTTAATCGTATTTAACCTAGTAACGTAGGCCTCAAAGGAATAGGGATCAAGATACTAAAATACCCATGAGATATTTCTTGCTCATTAACAACCTTATTAATGATGAACGTATCCAAAGAAACCATGTTTCTTATCAAGAAATGGTGCATTATCATTACATCTAGCCAATAATTATGGATCCTTCTCAATAGAAATAAGGAGATCCTAATGTTCATAAGTGATGTAACAATATGAAATACTACTATTATCATGACACTACTAGTCATGACATAGATATATATATGAATTTGAAAGATGATATACAAGATCTTATAGATAAAGATAAAATAGTGATAGATAATTAACCATCCACCATGCATCTCAATAATTAGCAACTAGATGTATTTAAAAACTATTTTGAAACTAGTACTATCATTTCAACTTTTAGGCTCTAAAGAAGCCATATATCATCTGTTGGTTAGAGTACAAAATTCATAAATAACATTTGTCACCATCCAAAAGCCATATATTATTTTCTTATTAGACTATGTAACTTCATTAGCATCACCCACCAAATCTTTCCACATACCATATCGTATTGACACAACCTTTTATAACAAAGACCTCTACTCAACTCACCCATCTACATATTTCCACCATGCTACTCTTACTTCCCAACATTATCATACTAACTTATAATAGCCTAAAACAACATTTGCACTTCTTCAACCCATTCATCCTTCTTACTCTCATCTTGTCTCATATTACCTTGTTAAACCATAAAGTGTTCCTTGATCCACTACATCTCAATCATTTAGCAAATTCTTTCCATCCTTTTAGATGAATATTTTTACCTATCGTTACAAAAACAAAGAATCACAATCAAAGAAGTAGAAATAAAATATTGCTAATGCACTCAAGCAACCCTCTAAGGCTTAAAAGAATATTTCTTTCCAATAATAATAGGAACTTGCCTCCTTAATTAGTCTTCCATATACATCCACTTCCATACAACTAATCATAGTGTTACCTATCTTGTAGCTTGGAGTAGGTTCACTTCACTAATTAATCCCAATTGAATGCTAAATCTAGAGATTATGCAAAGGCAAAAATTTTTTGTTAGAAAACTAGAAAAGTAGCTATCATTAATTTTAGCCAATTAGAATATTACAATAAAGTTCTCAAAATCCATAAACATCTAAAAAATTTCATACTCAAATGATATTGTAAAGCATAAGGCCCTACAACCACATAATGGTTTTTCTCAATGCAAGACACAACCAATAGAAATATTCTTCCACAACCCAAGACTAAGATATCATCTTACAAGTAAGACTAGAACACATAGGTCTACACAATTAACCTTGGAGTTGCAACCTCTATGCACTCACTCAATCTGTTATCCCACACCTTACCCAAGCTCTCATAACTTAAGAGCTCTCACTAAGAATCTCATCTCACAACTCTCTATCTCTCTCTCACATCATCAAAAATTTTGAATTACATTAATATTTATGGGTAACAAGAAGATAAGAAACCTAGAAACCTTTCCTCAAATTAACTTGACGTTCTTCAAATATTTCCATGATCTTCTCATTTTCTCCCTAGCTATTTTCATCCTTTTCAAACTTTCCCTAGATATTTCTTGAATTGGAACATGAGCTTTTTATAATTTTCCTTGACCATATAGGTCATCTCTATTCTTGTAAAAATGTCTCTTATGAAAACCTAGCTCTTAGCAAAGATGTCTGCTATTTTGATAAGACATCTTCTCTAGGGACAAGATGTCTCCTTCATTGCTAAGACATCTTACATGAGATCTCTCCTAGAGGACCAATACTTCTTTTCTAAAATGTCTTCTCTTAGGCCAAGACATCTTTTCAAAGATATTAGTAAAATTAGCAAGACATCTGCTCTTATCTTAAGACATCTTTTGTCAAACTTAGGCCTTAACCAAGTTATCTTCTTGTCTTCCAAGACATCTTCTTTAAGCCCAAAACCTACAAGAGCAAATGTAGGAAAGAACAAAGTGAACTAAAATAGATGTTCCTACACAAGCTCTCCTGCCCTTATACAAGTAAACTCAAGTGAGCAATAGAGTAGAAATTGAAGTGATTCACCACTCATGAAGTTTGGTGTCATGGACTCATACAACATCATTAGCAACCTCTTCCTTCTAATGGATCAAATATTCATGTCTCTTGACTCCTCAAGTACTAGAAGTTTCCCTCTACTTAAGTACAATTACCTTCCTTTCCATTGAAGACTTGGACTAATCAATAGTCCCCTTTAATGCATTGATTTAGTCCTATATAATCTTCTTATTACTTAGTTGATGATAGTGCACAAGATCTGAAACATTAAATAAAAAATACATATCAACATATTTTGGTATATCAATATCACAAGCATTATCATTTATCTTAGCCTTGATTTTCAAAGGCCCCATCTTCTTGGGTTTCAACATAGAGAAGTTAATACCTCTCAACTTCTTCTTCTTCAAGTGCTCCCAAACTAAGTCTCTAATAATAAAATTAGGTTTTTGTTTACCCTCATTCCTCTTAAGAAATCTCTCTTCATGCTTCATCTTAGGATTTGATTTTACTTATGCATGAAGATCTCTCATCTCTTAAACAAAATTAGCACTAAGTTGAGCTTTACCATCAAATCTCTTCAAAGTGTCCATCATCTTTGGATAAAACACATAGTTTACTTTAAATTGGTTTTTGTCAATATCAACATGAAAATCATTATTGTACAAAAATATAGCATGACATAACAAGTTTTTCCACCTTTTTGATTATCCATCATACAAACATGTTAATATGTTTAATGAGGATTTATTCACCACCTTTATTTGGCCATCAAATTGTGGATGATATGTAATAGAAAAATTCAAATTTTTCACTAAAATTTTTCAAAGAATCCTCCAAAATTAACTCGTAAATTTGAACTCTCTATCACTAATAATATTCAAAGGAATTATATGCAACTTCACAACATTCTGAGAAACAAATTTGTCATATAAGAAGTATCACTTACCTTCTTGTATAGAATGAAATGTTCCATCTTGGAGAACCTACCAAAAATAATAAAAATTGCATCATTCCCACAATTGATTTTGAAATACTAGTCATAAAATCCATATACACACCTTACCATTGGCAAAGGAATATAATGTCCATCCACGTATTTATCTCCTTTGAACCTCTAACAAGTCAAACACTCCTTCATAAATTTAAAAAGTTTAGTTGCTCTTCTAGGAAAAAAATAGTACCTACCCATAAGTTCCAGTGTTTTATCCCTACTCATTTGACCTACCATACTGCTATAATTCTTTTCAATCAAAATCTTCTTTATAAAATTACAATTAGGAATACATACCTTTCAATTCTTAAATAATACTTTATTTTAAATATGATAGTCCCTTCACTAATCTATCTTACTCATTAATGGCTCTTTGAGGCTCCTTGAGACTTGTCTAAAATCATCATCATGCTCATACAAAGAAGTAAAATCATCCATACCTTCCACATGAGGTACATTGAAATTCACAACATGCATCCTAGACAATGCATCAACCACGACATTGGCTTTTCCACTTTTTTTCTTAACACAAAATTGAACTCCTATAATTGTGCAAAAAACTTCATGTGCTTTACATTCAACTTCTTTTGTGAGTTTAGAAATTGAAGTGCTTTGTGGTCCATCATCAAAGTGAACTCCTTGGGTAACAAATAATGCCTCCAATGCTTGATTTCTTGAAGAATAGCATACAACTCATTCTCATAGATGCTATATTTTTTCCTTGATTCATTCAGTTTTTTTGAAAAGAAAGAAACAAGCCTACCTTCTTGTGAAAGTGCCCCACTAATGGCAAGTTCACTAGCATCCATCTCCACCTCAAGAATATTCTAATAATCTAGAATTACAAGCATCAATTCAATGGTAATATTTTCTTTCAATAACTTAAATCTCTTTTGGATTTCATTATGCCATCCAAAATCTTTATTTTTCTTCAAAAAATCAAATATAGGCCATGAAATACCACTAAAATGTTTTATGAATCATCTATAAAAACCAACTAAATCAAGAAATGAACTTACCTCCCCAAAATTCTTAGAAGTTGGCCAATCTCTAATGATCTTCACCTTGGTAGCCTTCATTTGAATCTAATTTTTAGAAATCACATGTCCTGAATACATGATTTTCCTTTTGAAGGAATTACTTTTCTTCACATTGATCATCTGTTGTGCCTCCTCTAACTTAAGACACATCATCCTCAAGGGATTTAAGTGCTCTTCCTCAATAGAGCTATATACCAAAATATTGTCAAAATAGAAAATACAACACTTACTAATAAATTCCTTTACTACATCATAAATCAACCTCATAAATGTAGTAGGTGCATTTGTGAACCAAAATTGCATCACCAACCACTTAAATAATCCATTTGATCTCTTGAAAGCTGTCTTTGACTCATTACTATGCTTGATTTTGATTTGACTATAATCACTCTTCAAATGAATTGTGCTAAAAATATCCACATTTATAAGGACATTAAAGATATCATCCATCCTTGGAATAGAAAACCTATACCTCACAGTTATCTTGTTCACTACCATGCAATCAATGCACATCCTCTATTCATCATTATCCTTCTTTCGCACTAGCACTACTAGAACTGCATAACATTAAATGTATTTCCACATGAAGCCATTTGCAAGTAACTCCTCTACTTGCCTTTGTAATTCAGCCCACTAATTTAGTGCCATTTGGTAACCTCTCTTGTTTGGAATGGTAGCATCAGGAATGAAATCAATATGATGTTGGAAATTTCTCATTTTTGGTAGTTCATCTAGTTGCTCTTTAAATACTTCTAAAAATTTCTCCTTTAAGCCTAGCACACCTGTAGGAAGTTTAACCTACAGATCATCATTGTTAGTTGCAATTGTTGCCATAACAACAAACCAAAACTAGTTTCATCATGTTTCTTAATATATTTCCTCTCTCCTAGAAGGATTAAGAAAGCATTAAGAGAGCTTTGTTGCCTCACTTGTTCAACTGTCATCAAAATCAACTCATGGATTCCATCATATCTACCTACACTCTACACATTTCTTACACCATCAAATTTAGCACCAGTATCAAAATTCCAAGGTCTACTAAGAATTATATTAGCATAATCTATTAGAAGCATATCACATTTTACAAAATCATGAAAACCTTTAATTTTAAATTTCAAAGTATATTCTTCCCTCACTTCTTGAGAAAAATCTCTAAGTACCCAATGCACTTTATAGGGTCTAGGATGAGGATTAGTTGCCAAACCCAATCTAGTAACTACCTTAGAAGAAATGACATTTTCTTAGGCTCCCCCATCAATAAAAACATGAATCCATTTCCCACTATGAAAACATGTAGCCCCAATCCGAAATAACAATTTTATATTGGATGATCTCCTCTATTTATGTTCCACATGAATGCATAAGAATTTAATTTAGAAACATCCTTAATTTTTTTTATTATTAACATTACCTCTCTAAATACCTTGGCTTGATGTTTCTTCAAACTCCATGATTTTCACATCCATGCCCTTGGCTGCATTATTGTTGGTATAGAATCAAAAATAATTCTAGCATAAATAATAGCTTCATTATAACTTGTTTTAGGTGGTTGTTGGTCTCTAGTACCACTAAGGCAAGGATACCCCCAAATAGCTCCTATTGATTTTTAATGGTTTTTTTATGGCTAAGTTTAATCATACCAAAAGTATATTCATGAGAATTAGTAAAGTCTTTTCAAAGAGTTATTTTCTTACTAATAACAAGGGACAATCCCTTCTATTTTTTTCTTAACACAAATAAAGAAAATGAATTGATCTCCTATAAGCCTATTTTTAAACCTTGTATAATACTCAAATAACTAATGGACAATTTTATAGAAAATGTCAATCTAGAATTTTGAGTGATCTACTAGCTAGCTTCTTGATACTTAACCACAAAAGCTTTGCTAAATAGAGCAAGGAACTAAGAAAATAAACTATTCACGAAGTTTAGAATTATATAAAGATGACAATATTCCTATGTTAAACTAATTAAGAATCAATAATTATAGAGCCTATCTCATTCAATCAAAATAACTTGAATAACCTAAACCTTAGCTCACAAAGAAAATAACTCATTCTAAAACTAGCAATCCGTTGATATGTAGCTATACAATATTTAAGCATGACAAAATAGGAAAAAATATTAAACATAAAATTCTAGCTAAAAGATGAAATCTAAAAGAAATAGATAAAACCTACTTAAATTTTCATCATAAGAAATAGTCTTTACAAGATATTTTCCTTCCCCCAAATATTATCCTACAAATTTGACTTGGGCTATTTATATTAGCCTCTAGTAGTTACAACAATTTAAAATTCAAGGCTGCAAATTCCTCACACTTTCCTCATATACTTGAAAGTCATTAGCAACTTTTCTACTTCTTGATAGATTTTCACCATTCTTTGGACTTGAAGCCCTTCAATTACCAACTACTGGGATAACCTCCTATGACTAATAAGAACCTTAATAGCTTGATTTATTGAATCTGGCTTAGTGCTATCAAGCTTCTTAATAACTACCTTTGCACTACTTTCTTCCAAGCTTGATTCTATTATTAAGTTATTTATTTCAATCAAAGTAGCCCTTGCACTAGAAAAAGCTTGTTCCAACTCTAAATTCTTTCTAGTAGTTTCATACATAATCCCTATAGCCACCATCATCATGGTATTAAGAAAGTATTTTTTATACTAGGGTAATTGGTATCTTTTAGCTTCAAACAAATCATACAATTCTTGCACTTTTCTATCCATATAAATAAACATAGCTTGTTTTTCTCTCATTTTTTCAATTTCTTCTCTTATTTAAACTTTTCCTTTCCTCCCTATTTCTAACTCTAATCTCATAATAGCTAACTTTTCTTCTATCTACTTCTTTGCATATTCCTTATTTTCAAGTAGTGATTTCTTAAAGGTTATTGTTGTCTTGAGCTACTCATCTTCTACTTTTAATCATTTGACCTCCTCTTGTAGCTTTTATACTTCTTATTCATTCTACAAGTGAAAATTCTTAAGCTTTTTTATTTGACTATTTAATATTTGTCTCATGTCTTTGATCAATATGGCTATAGTGTTTGACATATCTTGATGGGACATTACAAGCTTTTGTTTTTTCATTTTTGGATCATCTTCCTTGTACTGGAATATTACATAGACTTTTGTTTCGTATGTAGTGGGAAGTTTTTGACTTAATATAATCCAACATTCTTTTTTTCTAACCTTGAAAGGTTGTGTCACTCGCTTCATTAAGTATCTAGATGGAGAGTGAGGAATAAAGAGGAGATTTTCCTTCCCTTTTTTGTTGTTTCTACTCTTGTTGTCTCTATAGCTTCATCATCTTCTATTGTTCTAGAACCTACTACTAGTATTTCTTTTTAAACTTTTTCTTCTATAGCAGTTGTTATAATTCCTTCTTTGCTTTTGCTTGATCAATCCTAGCTTTTCTTATAACCCTTATCTAGCATATTCTGCATCATCAAGGGGAAACCTCTCATCAAGCATAACATTCTCTAGGTCTAGCAATTTCCAAAAGAAGTAATTTTCTTCCATTGTATCAAGGTGTGTTTTTGAGAAATCTTTTGTAAAAGAATGTTATTTATCCTCCATCCATCTACATACCTCAATGACCATGGCATCACAAGCTAAAGCTATTAATTTCATTGATACGTTCTTTTTCAATTGTGTTGGAGCTTCCTCTTTGGCCTAATTAACCTCTTTGTTAGAAGCTTTTAGATAGACTATATCAATATCATCTAGATGATGAACCTTTATAGTCTTTGTAGTGGAGCATATCTGCTTTTGAGCTAGAGGAAAATTGCATTACTTTCTATATCTTCTAACCATTGATCTTAAATTACTTGAATTGATGAACTCCCAAAAGTTGAATTTGAGAGGAAAGACTTCTTTATGCTTGTAGTCATGCCTCAAAGAGCTCTTTCACATTTGATGAGTCACATTTTGGGTGACCACAATATCATGTACGCAATATTGCATTTTGGTCGTGATATCGCATACACGATATCGCAGCCCACTGCGAGTCCTATAAATAAGAGGTGGCTCTCCCTTGTTTCATAACATAGATTTAGATTGTAGCTAGACTCTGGTAGTTTTATCCCTCTAGAGTTAGAATATTTTTTAGTGTATGCCCACAGTGTGGTGATTGTAATTGTACGGCATCCTTTATTCGAGTGTGACGTACTTGGACATGCACATGACCAGAAATAAAGATCAAGATTACTTTATCATTGCAGCATTCACTTTGTCATTTATTTATTTAATTGTTATTTATTGTTTTTCTAGTTAATGCTTTCTCACCCTTAAACTCATGTCAGAATGCAACATGAGTACGACTTGATTACAAGCATTTAAGTGTGACTACTTGGTAACCCAGTAGCGTACCTAGGATCTATGCTTGGTAACCCCAATGGTAGTCATGCACAAAGTCCAAGATGTGTACGAATAATCAAGGAATAGATTCTCATCACACTTAGGCTAGATTAGATTCTCTTACCCTTTCTCCTAGATTAGTTAATATTACTTTCTCTCTATTGCCTTCAAAAGTAACATTAGATTAGGAACCACATCATACACCTCACTCTGGACGAAACCATACATGACAAATATAATACTAGTCTAGGTGGGAAGACAACGAACTACAACCTAAGCTTAACTTTCTAGGTGCCACAACTAGTCTGTCTGTGGAGTTCAACCAGATCACGTGTGAAAACACTCGTATTCGTATGGTTGAGTGTAGGGGTATCTTGCCACTCATCAACATTTGTCATCCAACCTTCAATGTAGCCAAATATGGAGCTACAGACCTATGTAATTTGAAAGATTTGTATAGTAAGCATGAAGAAAAATAGATTCATGGCATTTTCCCCTTATCTCATTGATGACCTGTTGATCAACCCTTGGTGGAAAAACTCCCAAAATCAAAATAATGAAATTAGGATAAACATAGTTCATTAGAAATTTTATAGCTTGGACATCAAAGAAGCTCCTCTAATGAATGACTAGTAAAAAGTCATAATAGGGATTCTCTAGGCATGCTCTTCTTTGTGATGTGTAGCCCATAAAAATTGAAGTCATTCCTTCAAGCTCAAGCACCTCACTTAGTAAATAGTCTAATTAAAATAAGCTAATAGTTAGTTGTACCCATTTCTTGTGAACCTCAAATAGGCTCCATTGTAGTGCATCATTCATATATTGTATAAGGAAGAAAAGAATTTTATTTTGTAATGCTACCCAAACCCATACATGATAATTAAAACAAATATTGATTTTGTAGTTGGAATAAAAATTTAAAGTAGAAATGAAGCTCCTATTAGGAAAATTGAGCTATGAAACTTTGAGAATGGTGTTCCTATACTCCTAGGCTTTTGCTAAGTTAGCTAGTGATAGCTTGATGCTTCTTCCTAACTCAAGATGATTCCAAAATGTTTTGCTCACCACATCATTATACTGGCGAGCTTCAATTTCTATAATATCTAGCTCTATCATCCCATAGAGCTAATAAGTCTTGTAAATGTTGATGTTGATAAAGTGCTTAGTGCTTCATCTAAACTATAGCTTATCTTTCTCATAAATTATTTCAACTATTAAATGATTCAAGACATCCCTAATGAGGTTTTCCTTGTACCTAAAACTAAGCTTATGAAGCCCTATTTTCTCATAAATTTCTTGCTATTCTTCCATTAAATCTATAGAACACAAGCCTAATTTTTCCAAAAAATCATGATCTTCATCAAAATTAAATAGGTATACTTCTTTTGTGTTTAGCTCTAGCCTTGTGATAGCATTCCACTAGTAGAGATGATAGATGTTCAATTTAAATTATTATAGGTATTTGGAGAAAGTAAAGGTATTAACATCCTAAAACTTCCAAGGTATTTCTTCCTTTCCCTTTCTTGACATCTTGGATATTCTTTCCTATGGATTTCTAAAGCTTTTCTATGATCTTCAATGACAACTCTCTATTTTTTCTCAACTCTATTTTAGCTCTCAACTTTGCTTCAACTCCAAGCCATGTTTGCTAATGGATTTGTGTTTGAAATCTATCCAAATCTTACTTATTAATACTCATATCTTTATTCTTTAATTCTCTCATTTTAGATAGGTTGTTCAATTTATCTTTCAATACTTTTTGTAGGCTTTAATCCATTAAGTTACTCCATTTAAGGCTTAGGGATTTAAATTCAAAGTTTCAATTTATCGTAGCTTCGTCTTATTACTAGCATCAGCCTATAGAGCCCTTCCTAAACTTGTTTGTAAAGCTAAATTTAAGCTTTATAAATTTTTTCTATGAAGGAATTTGACATGGTAGAGTGAATTTAAGCTTCTTCATAGAATTTATTCTGTGCTACATCATGCCTTTCGCTCAGTTGGATTAAAAATGAATGGGCATGTGTTTAATTGTTGGTGGATTCATGATGACGCCTAATGTGGCTTATAAAATAAATTCAAGACTTGTTCATGGAACTATTTTACAAGTTATAAACTTACTCAAAGAAGGAATTTAATCTGACTCATACTATGAAGGAACTAATATTATAGAATGAGTTAAGAATCCAACATGTAGAATCACTTCTTAATTCTACCAGTTTTTCTTTTCTCTTAGGCTTACATGACTTTTATGTTTTTTCAAAAATTCTTTTAGCACTTGCATGTCTTATAGAATTATTCTAAATTTTTATTTATATTTTGGATCTACTAAGATGACTTCTAGAATGATTTTAGATCCTTTTCATAGAGTCAATCTTTGGTTCTACAAGCTCATACTACATAGTTGCTAACATGGTATAGCCATTTTTAGCTTACTTATATAGTTATATTCTGATTCTATGATAAATCTAAATCCACATGTTCTAATGACATGGTTGAAGCACCACCAAATTTGCATGTTGTAACCTTTGTAACCTCATCCCATGAAACCTAAGGTAAAACTTTATTGTAAATGTGAAGATTGTAACCCATAAGAGGAAATCTCACATATTTCATACTTTTGGGATTGAAAAATGCCTCATAAGTACCCAAAACCTCATTTCCCAAGTGAAAATAGTCATCTAGTTTCTATATTTGGGCTTGGGGAGGTCAAAAATACCTTTTCAAATGCCAAAAATGGTGAAACACCACCAAATTTTGATAGCCACATATCAACTGCATACTTGTCTAAGTGTCAACACAAGGAAAATTTTTTCTAAGTGTTGAGACTATGCTCCCCATTTCTAGGACTACACTTAAGAGTGTAGTCAGTGTAGTTGGCACAAACAGTCCAAATTTGCAAGATTTTTCTAAGTATCAACAATAGCTGCAAATTTCTCAAAGTGTGAGACTATTCTCTCACTACCAAGAATATGCTCTAGAGCATAGTCAACATACCAATAGCTAGTTTTGCAAATTTTCCTAAGTGTTAAGCTAGGAGTCATCAAGCTTGCTTAGCATGGAAAACAATTTGGCAAAATTTCTACCAAAAGCAATCAAGCATTCTTGGGATGGAAGAAACAATTTGAAAAAATTTCTAACTATTGGACTACACTCCATACTATGCTCTAAAGCATAGTCAACATAGTCTGCACAGAGACACCAATTTCACAAAATTTTTTCTAACTACCTGGACTATGTTCTTA
Source organism: Gnetum montanum (assembly GCA_015680685.1). NCBI lineage: Eukaryota > Viridiplantae > Streptophyta > Gnetopsida > Gnetales > Gnetaceae > Gnetum > Gnetum montanum. Next base: position 123,208 of record MNCI01019003.1, on the reverse strand, counting down.
CTATTGAGACTACACTCTAGAGTGTAGTCAATGTAGTCAGCACTCAACCTTAGTTTTGCAAGATTTATCTAACTATTGGGACTATGCTCTAGAGTGTACTCTACCAGAACTACCTCAAGAAGCCTCCAAAACTTAGCACCAACCTTCATCTCAACTCTGACACACCTTCAATAATTAGAATTAGCAATTTGCATTTCTTTCTTACACCCCCTATGTGTCCCAAAATTATACCTATGCACGAAATCACTTGAGACAGTGGATAGCATAGTATTGGAGTGTACTCTCCAAAACTACACTATCTTGCATTGTTTTTAGGTACATTATGGTCTATTTGGCACTTGTACATGTAGTTTGGGTAGCATAATCATAGTTTGGCAATCTCACAGCGTCCATTGGAGCACACTAGTAGAACATTGTTTGCTTTAGTGGAAGCATAGTTGGGTGTAGCATAGTCTCAAATACCCCTCTACTATGTGGTGCCTCATCTAAAATTCACAACAACCCTAACCCTATAAATACCCTGGCATTCCATGTTTTAGGAGTTGGCAATTTCAAGCATATGGTTGGCAAATTTGTAGTTGAAGCATTCTAGCATTCAATCACACATGGCATTTTGGCAGACACCATTGCATACCATTCTAGCACATCACAAACCACCACAGCCCATAAGACACCATGATAGCCAACCCGATAGGCCCAAGCTCCACAGTAGATGTCAGTCTTCAAAGTGTAGACACCTTGAGACTATGACTACACTACCTACTATGCCTTTTTGTACACCACATACCTCCTCATCTTTCTTAAAATTAACTACACTCCCCTCATTTGGGGTGGTGTTACTTTCTCTCTCACTCATTTTCCATACATTTTTCAGCATTTCTTCTTACATTTTAGCATTTACTTGCATTTTTCACTATTTTTTGCACATACTCATACATTTGCACTAGAAACTTTGACTACACTCACCCTCATTGGCATCGTGAATGTTGCAAACACCATGCAAATCCTTAGCATTTGTTTTGACATAACACCTTGTAAGTCCTAGTCCAATGAACAAGACTATTCTAGGCACCCCACTTCCATTTCTAGTAGGCCCTCATGTGCATGCAAGGTCAAGCTATACAACTACAAACCTCTTAGTGTACCATTCCAGCCTTTGACATTTTCAATCGCTACAATTTTTTGGTGTTGAAAGGAGGGCCATGTCATTTCCTTCTACAATCTTCCCTGGTTGTTGCCTCACATGCTCTCTCCACCACCATTGCTAGCTCTAAGCTAGCATAGACCTCACACCCCTATGTACTTGCCAAAATAGTAGTTGGATCTTGGGCTAGCATAGGAGTTGTCTAAAAATTGTTGATGTAGACTAGACCTTGTCATTGGTTCCCCTAGAACCCTGCTTGACAACACTAGAGCATATATATAATACTTAGCAAAATTTTAGGCACTCAGGAGAGTGTAGCAAGCTCTTAACATAGAGAGCATAGTTCGATCTAGCATGGTGAGTGTAGTCCCAGAGTTAGCCATTTTTTATACTTAATCATTTTTTCTACATTTTTTTACTTAGTCATTTTTCTAGTTAGTAGAGTTAGCCTTTTTTTACCTTTTTCAAATAGCAACTTTTGCATTTCCCCTTTACATCATGAATGCTGAGCAGCATTCGACCTCTACTTCAAGTGTAGTTGTTATCTGGCCCATTCAGCAAGAAATCTAGATTGACCATCCTATCAGTCCTATCATGGTAGAATAGAGGCAATCCCTCAGGTTGCACAACCTAACTCCCAAGTATATAGTACTCAATGATAAGTAGTATAAGTTTGTTTGCATGAAGCTCCAGGTAGGTCTATACATAGACTGCCAAGAAATGAAGACCAAACATAGTTTTTAGCTCAGGCACAAAAACGAGAAGGAATACTTCTACTACACTATGAACTTCATTTCACTCATATATCCCTACCAATGGATGCTCAATAACCTCATCCAAAACATCAGCTATGAGGGGGGGGGGGAACTATGAGGAGCCCTTACAAGAGAAGAAAAATGAGCTTGAATCTTGATCTAAGCATGATGACTACTTTCACACCTCGTTCCAATGGACAACCTCTACTTTCATTCCTCCATAGTCCTATCCATCTATCTTTTTGAAGATAGTCATAAGTGCGATGTCACCTCCCAGGTCAACACTTATGGTGGTGATCCACCAAACACAACAAACACACTAGGATACATCTTTTTCACTTACCCTTTGTCAAAAAACCACAACCTATCTTGTTGTTCATTCCAATAACCATTTCACCTATGCAACCTTACATGTGCACTATGTACATTCCTCCTTCTCATATGACTCAGATGTCATACATTCCACTGATCGTGTTAGCACCCTTTACAATGATCCAACCCACAAACACGTGGTGGGGCCTAACTACTATGCTTGTGGCACAACCCATGCAACAAGCCTCATGCATGGTTACATAACTTGGAGATAGGTCATGGGCCACTAAAATATCATAGTGGTTATCACAATCCATGCAACCCACTGCAACTTCTCAAGTCTAGATTAGGCATTCTAGCTTATCCAAACTCTAATTGAAGAGGTAAAGTAGCTCAAGGCCACCTACTCTGAAATCTTCCATGTGATGGACTTCTATCAAGATGATTTAATTAGTCCCATAGTTTCACCACTGATGCTACTTGTTAGGGTCCCACTCCCCCCATTCACCAAATACAATGATGAATGAAATCCTAATTTCCATCTAGTGATCTTCCAATTGGAATGCCTCTTATTCTAGGCATGGCCACATGGAATTATCCATGTGTTTACCATGTCCCTAACCAATAAGGCACTGTATTAATATTGTGTGCTCTACAAGGCCTTCATTTCTTCTTTGGAAGAATTTCTCAACCAATTCATTGCATGCTTCAAGTATAACTTGAAGCCTAAGATGACCTTGGATTAGTTGATACAAATTAAGTAGGGTCATTTAGAGCCTATGCAAAAATTCATTCAATGATGGAGTGCATCACATAATGAAATTCATGATCCCATCACAAAGACACATTTTCTAGCTATTTTTAAAGGTTCACTGAATGAATTCATTAAGTCAAAGTTGTATTACCTTGCCCTACAATCCTTGAGCTAAGTATTTGCTCAAACCAAGAGCATTTAGGATGTGGTGGAGGCTAACAAGGACTTAGCCTATGTGGCCTATAAAAATTTGCATGCTAATAAGGACAAGAACAAAGGCAAATAGGAAACCATAACTATAGCAACAATGGCCAATAGCCAAGCCACCCAAGGCCTCAACCAGCAACAATGAGGCTTTTGGCTTTAGTGTTGTGGCAAAATGCTAGCTGCATCATTGGCAATCATGGGGTAAGCTACTCCAATGCCAAACTTTGATCATAAGAATCACTTGAAGTACACACCATTGTCCATAAAGCTATTAGAGCTCTTGGGTCAATTGCTTTATGCTAGATGCATCCAATATAAGCATATATTTGAGGATGCTCGTAAGTGGCACGATTGATATTGTGAGCTCCTCAAGAATCCATCAGAGGCATTACCAAATGAGCCTCTAGTCCCTAAAAATTTAATGCTAGATAATTTTTGCCATTATCACCAATTACCTAGCCACAATACCAAATTTTCCATGGCTTTGCAAGATGATGTACATTACATTATTGATAGGGGTGAGCTAGTCCTTGATGCAACCAACCTAGTTCACCCCCAAAACTAATCAATGATGGTTTATAATGATCCTCTCAACATAAGCGGTGCAGGATACACCATCAATGCTATCAGAATTAATGACAATTCAAAGCTAGTGTAGGAGCCATTTGTAGTTCATGTGCCCTCTAGTAGCGTTGGGGGCCCTTCCATATCAACTAGTTTAAGAGCCCTTTTTTTTAAAGGGACCACCTCAGGCACCCATAACATCCTTTATAGTCAAGGTTCCAAAACACATTGTAGCAACAACAACCCAATCACCCTTCATTGTAAGGATGCTATAATGTGCAGACTCCCCACCTGCAAGGAGTCTAATGGTGAGAAATGCATTAGTCCTTGCTTGCCTGAGCTCCCATCCTACAAGTGATACTAACACATAACTAAGATGGTAACCCAGGTGGCCCAATGAGCACCTCACCATCAAAATGGTTAGGAAACACCAAGAACAAATGGCACTAGGCCCATCGAAGCCCATCTTCTTTTCCTCTATCCCCATGGCCAAATCAACCAAGAAGGCCATAACAAGTAACCAACAACATGGCACTAAGTCTCCAAAACAAGCAAGGCAAGCCAAGTCCAAATATCCTCCATGAGAGATTCATCTCTTAGGCCACATGAAGGAGATGAAGGCCAACAAAATAGTAGACAATGATGAGGAATTTCTTGATGCATTGACCTAGGTCAAGCAGGCTTTAAAATAAAAGAACATAATACTAAGCCTATAAAACTTGATCATGACATCCTCCACTGACTGCGAGGCATTGGTTTGTATGTTGACCTCCATTCCTATTATGAAGTACATCCCAATAGATGAAAAATCCATCCATGTTGTGATGCTACCTCCTACTCCACAAGAATTAATCTCAATGCCCTTGGCCTTCTATGATTAGGCATCATTACTATGCCATTGTTTATCACAATCCATGTGGAGTAATGCAGAATCCATAGGGTGCATGTTGATGATGGGGTAGAAACTAACATCATCCCATATACCATCATTGACAAGTTGGGTCTTGCCAACCAAATCAAATCCACAAAGACAATGTACCTAAAGTATTTCAATGGGTCACACTTTGTCATAAGGGGAATAGTCATGATAGCCTTCATGGCAAGAGAGAAATTCCCCATCACCATAGAATTCATCATAATTGAGGAGATGCCAAGCTTCAACCTACTCTTGGGTAGGCCCTAGCTAGCCTAGCTATGGGTCATCTCCTTCCCTATCTAGCAAGAAATCCACCACACATACGAAGGTGGAGAGGTTATCATCTACAATGACAATGAAACCCCTCTAACCATTACTGACATTGACACAGAACAAGGGTTAGAGGTGGGGTTCCCTGATGACATGCCTCCCATGAAGGATGAGGGTGAAATGTGTGAGGCAGACCAACCTAACAAACCAAAGGGAGCCACTAACCTCCCATAGGAAATTTTATGGGTAGAATTTCCATTCGACATAGCTGACAAAGGTCAAGGAAAGTACTACATCATGCCATCCAAGCCCTACACACCCCCTAATCCACATCGAGTTAGAAAGCACCTACATGACTAAGGCATTCTCTTAGTCCAAAAATGTGCAAGTGCTTGCTTGACCCTCACTTCTGCATACCTTACTTGCTTGTATTTTGTTTACATGTTTACATTTAGCTTGGTTGTTTTCATTTTTCATTGTTTGCCTTATTACACAATTACTTCTTTTATTTGTGCATAGTTTATTTTTAGTAGTTATTATCATACATAGGAAAAAACATTAAAATACACAAAAATCATAAAACTTAAAACTACAAAAATACTCAGCCTACCATGGCTTAAAATTAGCAATCTCCCTTCCATTGCAAGGCCTGAAAAGGCCTTAAACTAATGCATGGACCACCATGGCCCTAAACTAGCATCACATAGCCTACCATGGCCTAAAAGTAGCAACTTTTTTCCTTCAATGCATGGCTTGAAATGGCCTCAAACTACCACTAAGAATCAAGATGGCCTAAAACTACCAACACATGAAGCCCGAAATGGCCTAAAACTAGCAATCACAATGGCCTATTTGCATCAATTCATCATGTTACCAACATCAAACACATAGTAAATAAATGCAAAATTCTACACATCATACACTTCATGTAGCAAAATGTTTGTTTCATCTCATAGAAACAATAGTACGTAGCATGATTACCTGCATCATATAGCAAAAATACACAAAAAATGCAAAAATTTCCAACAATAGGACTACATTAGGATATTCTCAACTAGTAGTACTAGGTGGGTGTGGAGGTCTCTCTTCATCCACTACACTGCTAGGGCCTACAACATCACTTGGTGCTTGTTAACAATGCAAGAAAATAGCAAAACTGTAAGAGAAAGTACCATATATCAACTAACATAAAAAAGCATAAAAGTAACACAAAAAACTAACCTGAGAGGTTCTCAAATTGATAATGTTTGAAGGAAAACTATCAAGGCCCTCCTACAAGCATTTGAGGATCTCAACCTTAGATAATTACATCTAGTCCTCTTAGCCAAAGTTAACTCCTACAAGGGTCTTTCCTTTGTCCATGGTGGTCCATGTGGATTGGCTCCATAGAAAATGTAGCAAATGAAGCCTCCCCTAAGGCCATGACAATATGCCTCTTTGGAGAACCACTAACCATTGTATGATGATCAAATATCTTGAAGGCCCATCTCCCACCAGTTGCCTCATGGAGCATCTAGTGGTGGCAATGTTCATGATAAGGATGGCCTCAGTGTGGTCTATGGTGACCACCGTCACCTCTCCTAAAGCAACTATAGCTACAAGAAAGGAAAAAATAACATTAACATCATGAAAAAGTAAAAGGAAAATCAACAAGAATCTATGAGTGAGCATAAGAGGTAAAACAATAGATTCCTATGCAAAATAAATGGTATGGGAGATAGAGGTGGTGGTGCAAGTAGCTCCTCGAGGTTGAGCTCACCACTAGCCCACTTCTCATCAAGCAAATCATAGGTCTTGCACCACTCAAACACCCTTGGGTATCAGGTAGGGTAATCCCTTAGATTAGCTCCCAACTACTCAAGGATAGCCTTTCAAATGTTTGAGCTAGAGGAAAATACCTCTAGGATGGTATGAGTCAAGGCAAGAGCCTCTTCCTCATCATGGAGACCCTGATCATCAACTTGGGATCTAGCATTAAGCATGAGTAGTAATTAGTTAGCAAACTTAGCATTAGCCAATGGTAAAGAATGTAATGCAAAAATCATAAGAACACTTATCCTCTAATACAATATATAGTTCCAAGTGGATTTTGAAACAAAGTATGCATGGCAGAGCAACAAAGGGGGTGTTGTTCATGTTATAGCAAAAAAACTCTAGCATCTACCAAATCTTGGATAAGGGTCCAATGCCCCTAAGGCCTCTACCCAAACCACCCACTCTATCATCACTAGTAGTGGGCTCATTAGACGTGAACCTCAATCTATCCTAATTAGTGTTGGGCAATAATGTCTCAATGATGACGCTTCTAGCCTCTACCACTAAGTGTGACCACATCATCACACTAAAGTGTTGTAGTAGGAATATCAAGAACTTACATGCCCCTAGATAAAACCACACTACCTGATAGCCCACCTACATATTGGGTGTAGATGTGTTGGATACAAGCTCACTCATGTAATAGAGAATGACAACAAGCTCCACCATGACTAGGATGAATTTTAGCAACACCCTACAATCACAAAAAAGCAACAAACAAAGCATTAGCATATAGCATATGCAAAAATGTTTAACAAAAATTAAAGTTAGAAAAAAAATTAACATAAAATATCATAGGATTAGCAAAAATATCTTAGGGTTCCTTGGGGCCCTGTGAGTGTAGGATGTCAACACATACATTTAACATGCCTAGTACTCACTGGGAAATAATACATTTTGCATAACATTAGCATATTGTTTCATATGTTTGCACCTTTAGCATTATAATTTTAATGTTTTGGCAATTTCATATTAGCATTCTACATTTTACAAGTTTAACATTTTGTACAAAATTTTTAAAAAAATTTCTACCTCTAGGTAGTATAGTTTGAAAGATTGAACACTTTTCTAACTCTGGGTGATCTCTAGGAGTGTAGTCTAGAAAACACCACAATTTTTTCTAACTCTAGCTCACAATGACTATACTCTATAGACTGGGAAGTGTACTCTTAGGCAACCAAAAAATTTCTAACTCTCAACTATGCTTCCCATAGAGCATAGTCCAAAAAAATTTAAATATTAAGTAGGGGTAATTCCAACAAATACTTGGCATCAACTGAGCCTCCAAGACAAGTGTAGTCCTGGCTATGGCTAGATAACTAAGGTTTGGCTACCATCCTAACACTCTCTTGTCCATGCATCACACCCTCTCGTGGTGCTATACACCACCCCTACTGGTTGCTCTCTCCACACCTTGTGCATCAAGTACCAACCATGACTGTGGCCTCATGGTCACACTTCCTAAACCAATAGTACTGCTATGTGTCATGCCTCTCACCCTACCACACCACTGTAACTTCTCCAAAAAATAAAAAAATAAGGGGATGCAAAAACTGCACCTTTGGGAACCACATCTCCCTTGCAATCCCTGTCATGCCAAGGGACAACACGTTCATATCCCTCATGCCACCAAACATGCCCAACCCTTCCCTACATTTACCATGACAAAACACAAAAAAAATGGCAATCTCTTACTACAACCCTATCCTATGGTGGACTGCCCATAGCCACCACTGGTGCCCCATCCCTACCTCACACCTAAATGTAGTAAAAATTTTACAAAATAAAACAAAGTCATAAAAACCCTCACTACACAGCCCTCTACCCTATCCTTACCTCACAAAAACCCCAAATCCTTGCCTCACATGGTCAAAATTTTAAAAAGAAAAAAAAATCTTGTAGAAAAATCCCACTAGAAGCAAGCCTCACCTAGCCTTGTTGCCCTATGATCAACCCCTATGGAAACCCATGGCTTCTCCATTTACAGCTACACTACCTATTATCATAGTTGCAAGTCCACAAAAAATGCAACAAAACCTTCATGTCAATGCATGTGCTCATTGCCCACACAATCCAAGCAAAACCCCCATGCAAACACCAAAAATAAAATCCTTGCTTTCCCACATGCATGTCCCTCATAGCCATAGTGGTCATGATGGCCATGATGGTGGTAGCCCTTGCCATGGCACAATGTCACCAACACCCATAGCCCCAAACCTTTGATGTAGCAAGCAAAGCAAAGCAAAGTGAAAAAATAAAAAAAGGGAAGAGTGTAGTTAGGGTACCTAGAAAATGGCAATGTCCTCCATTCCTTCATGTGTGCCCATAGTAGGCATCCCAGTGCTCACTCTTCCTCATCAACATTGGTCTATCGAGGCGCTAGTGTCCACTTTGGTGTGGCATCTTAGCAACTACACTCTTCAAAGATTATGCTATGCTCTATAAGTTTATTTTTTTGCCTTTAAAAGTGAAAAAATTACCCAAGGTGAAATGCACTTTTATACCCCATAGGACCACTTAATGTTTTACCAATCTCGAGACTATGCTCAACCTTGTTTACGCAATGGAAAGCATAGTTGGGTGGGAACATAGTCAAGTGGGAGTGTAGTAATCAAACTTAGAAAACTTTTTGATTTTTCTGGACTATAAACTTAGAGAAATTCTAATTTTTTCTTGCTGTCAAGTGAACACCCAAGCCAATTTCACTTTTTTAGTGCACTAAGCCTTACTTGAATGATACATCTAGCACATACCATGATCTACTAAGACCTTAAACTAGCACTCCATGGTCTGCTAAGACCTTAAACTGGCATCCATGATCTACTGAGGCCTAAACCAGCCCATGCATACTGGCTTTTTTAACATAACATCTACATACATAGGCAAAATATTATTGCAATGCTTTCCTTCATTATATGGATATTGCTCTCCTTAAGACAGATGTTGCTTGACATTTTTCTAGTTGCTTTTGCAGGGCCTTCAAAAGAATACAACATGACTACATACAAGCATCTTCATTCACCTTCAGTCCTCATTGGACCCCATGGTGATCTCACATGATGTATTGATCCATAATGTCTAGACCTTGAGCCGATAGCCTATAATGAATATATAACATCCATACAAGCACCACTAGACTAGCCAAACCACCTAGTTAAGGCTCTAGATCTAGATGCAAGTGATGTCACTAAGGATCCCCTCATTGAAATCTCTATAGAAACACTAAGCAACAAGGTAAAAGCATTGAAACTTCGTTCTTTGTTAAAGCCTCAACATGGTCAAAACATCACATAAATACTCAACAATAACATCAATGCATTCACATGGTCTTATGAAGACATGCTAGGCCTAGATCCTTGCATAGTGCAACATAACATAATCCTCAATCCCAGCATAAACCCAATTAAGTAGAAAGCTTGCAAGGTTAGGGCTAAGGTGGTGTTGGAAGTCAATGATGAAATCACCAAGCACTACAAAGTTGGTTTCATCCAAGTGGTTGACTACATAAACTAGGTCTCCAACATCATGGTTGTACCCAAGAAAAATAGAAATATATGCATTTGCATAGGCTTCTAGGACCTAAATAAAGTAACCATCAAAGATAATTTCTTGTTGCCTAGTATTGATGAATTAGTTGATACCATGGTTGATCATGCCTTGTTATCCTTTATGGATGGGTTCTTGGGTTTCAACTAGATTTGGATCAACCCATAGCACTAGCTTAGTACTACCTTTATGACTCCTTAGGGTGCATTTTGTTATACCATGATGCCTTTTGGACTTGAGAACAAAAGAACAACTTACTAGTGCACCATCACTTACATTTTTAGTGATTACATGTTATGTTTTTTCAATGATTACATTGATGAAATTGCAATTAAGTTCAAAGCAACACACAATCATGTAGATGACTTGGACCTAGTACTCAAACATTGCTTAAAACATGATCTTAGGTTAAACCTAAAGAAAAGTGTTTTTGATGTTAAAATGTGTTGGATGCTCAGTTTTGTAGTATCTAAAGAAAGCATATGCATAGACCTTGATAAGGTTAAGGCCATAATCAATTTAGCACCACCAACTAACCTTAAGAAGCTATGAGGGTTACAAGGAAGATTGTAATTTATATGAAGGTTTATCACATAGTTGACTAATAAGTTGCAACCAATGCAACACTTGCTTAAGAAAGGAGTTCACTTTGAGTAGATGACTCAATCCCAAGAGGAATTCAACAACCTTAAACAAGAGCTGGCTAAACTTCAAGCAATCTACCCTCCACAAGGAGGAAAACCATTTTACATCTACCTTGCTACCTCTGACATGTCCATTGCTTCTCTACTTTGTCAAAAGTGACATGAAGGAATAGAGGTCCTAGTATACTACCTAAGCCATGCATTGGTTGCCTATGAAGCAAAGTATAATGATGTGGAGAAGAATGGCCTCATCTTAGTCTTTGCACTTAAATAGTGGAGGCACTATCATTTCCATAGCCAAGTCAACATCATTTGCAAAAGTAATGTACTCTGAGCCATTACCATGAATATCTATGAGAGTAGTTACATTACATGATGAAAAGAAATATCCATAAATTTTTACCTACATTACATTACACAAGCATCAACCAAAGGTTAAGAAAAAGCTACATAACATATGGCTTCCCCAATTGATGATCAAATAGCAACAGATCCAAAATTTCCAAATGAGCATGTCACTAGCATAAGTTAAGTGCCTAACAACTTTGAGTAACTCTTACACTTTGATGGTGCTTTGACCTCTCAAGGGGGTAGCATCACTGCCATTTTCATGTTCCCCTCCAAGGAGATCTAATCCTTCATGTGTCGTTTTGCATTTTCTTGTACTAACAACGTGGAAAAGTATGAAGGTCTCCTCTGGGGTATCCTAGCAACTCATGACCTAGGAATACAAATACTAGTGATCCAAGGTGACTCACAGTTAGTGATCAACCAAGTTACAAAGGTTTCTACTTGAGAAAGTGATCAACCAAGATCTACATAAAGATCAGCTACACCCATGGATGCGATGTCCAAAAATGTTGGTGGCTAAAACATTAAGAGGTCTATAGGTGTATAGCCTAATCCCAAATCCACGTGAGGGCCATGTTGGAAAAATAAAAATGAGGTGCCCTAAATGATTTGATCAATCAGACAAGGACTTATGTGATGTGAAAATAACCATTTATAAAAGAAATTTATGGAGTGTTACACGTGGGAGCCGAGATAACAAGCAAGAGCATAATGTAGAGTCTCAGCCCAAAAAAATAGTGAATTAGATGTGTAAATGCATATTGATATTAGAGAAATGTTGGAGTTATGCTAAAAATGTGAAACAAATGCTAAGAAAGAAATTGGAATGAGAGTTGAGAGTAGAAGAATGCACTGCCCCAAAACTAGGGAGCATAACTTTTGCTTAAACAGGATGTGAAAATGGTATGTGGCATTAGATGGGCATAGTGGCAACATAGCAGTGTGTTCATAGCCTCTAATACATCAGGGGCATGGTGCTCGTAGTTGCAAGGGAGGTTGAACCTACTGGGTTTGCTGTCGTCACACTCTGTGAGTGCAAGGAAAGACTACATCGTAGGGCTTGCCAAGGTGTGAAGCTAAGGTACTCAAGTGCAAGAGTAATGAATATGTTAGGAACTCAAATGATTTTACAACCCCTAAAATGCTAGACATTGGGCCAATATTTTCCAACCCTGTTTATGTCTTTGCACAGGGTACACCTGTCATAGGATCAATGAGACGAGAGAAAAACAGATCGTGTGACAGGTGTACGTGGGCAAGCTACATTCTAGACCAAGTGCACAGTATCTTACAACGCAAGCTAACTTACATCCATGGAAGTAGTGTAAGGGCTTGACAAGCTCACACATGGTGAAGCCCATAATGAAAATTTACAATGAATTTGCAAAAAAAACTTGATTCAGGCTTGCTTGGATCGGCTACTGCAAGACTTCGATTTGATTTGATCTTGTTCTAGCGTGTCTTCGACATGTGTTTGAGATGTTTTGGGCCACTTTTGATAGCTCACATTGGACTCACGCTGTCAACATGAGCTGGGCATGACCTGGGTGTGAACTAAGCATGAGCGTGAGCTGGACGTGAGCGTGAGCTAGACGTGAGTGTGAGCTGGGCATGAGCTGGACATGAGCGTGAGCTAAGCGTGAGCATGAGCTAGGCATGAGTGTGAGCTAGGCATGACCTAGGCATGAGCAGTGAAAAAAATGTATTTTTGAGCCCAAAATTAGGGTTCTGAGGGTTGGGAGCTTGGGGCAACCATTAGTGGAGGTCATGGGTGGTCCTTATGCTCATTTTCAGCCTATTTTGGCTCAGTTTCGGGGCTCCAAAAGTTGGTAACGCTAAGCCTTACGTTGTGCAACGTAAGAAAATGCAACCAAAGTATACGTAGCCAAAACTAAGCACTTTGAATCCAAAACTTTTGATTCTATATGCCAAAAGGTGGTGCAGTCACCTATGGGTCCCAGGGAACTTTGCTTGCTCCATTAAATGTCATTTCATGCTATTTTGGAGGCTCTCAAGTTTGGTCATGTTGTACTCTTATTGGGCAACAGCATGACTTAGCCTGAATTTTGTTTAAAATTACTAGGCCAAAATTTTGTGGTGTTTCATTGGTCCCTCTTTGTTGATGTCTGGAGGAATCTATCCGAGAGGCATCTACAAAGAAGTACAAAACACCATGAGCAACTAGATATCAAGCATTGTCCATCGACACTTGGCCAGATGTCACCGCACTGTGTTTAGAAGTACATGGGATTGGGAAATGAGGTTTTTGAGATGTATAGGGAGAAAGGTTTGTTACTACGAGATTGGGGATTGATGAAGGAGGGATTTTGTTTAACTATGGGAAGAGGAATGCTCTTGTGTGAATCACATCATGTTGGTCTTTGTCAATAGCCAGTATCTTGCAGACTTGGGACTAAGGCATGGGATGTGCGCCCTTTGGGGGAACGAATCTCTTATATCTTGTTTAAGAGAATTCATTGTCACAACTAGAGCCATGCGGTGAGCTGGTGCATTCTTTGGAGAAATAGGACCCTTGTTGAGTGTCAAAGGAAACTTGTTGTCCAACATCCAAAGCTACACGGTGAGATGCAATATGATTGTTTGAGACACAAGTGTTTTCTTCCAAGACAAGTACCTTCCTACCTGGGGCTTATATGGGAAGTGACAATGGTCTTGTGATAGACTTTGCTCTTTGATTTTCATTTTTTTATCTTTATTATTGCTTTTACCTTTTCTTTTTTTTTTCTTTTTTCTTTTTTTTTGGCAAGAGAATTTTTTTTTGTACTGGTGCTTGTGTGCTTGTAATTGTATCATGGGCTATGCCATGTGTTGCGACTACCTAGAGAGTTACAGTGTGCAATCATGTGTTTAGAGTTTTGGGCTGATTAGGATGTATCCAGGAAATGTAACTGAGCAGGGTAAAGAGAATATGTTAGGGAATAAGGGATGTTTGAGGAACTAGGAATGTACTTGTGAACAGTTTGATTAACTTAGTTACATGCATCAGGAAAAATGTGGCACCTTGTTGCTATGATGAAGTGCATTCATGTACGAACACCTCTAGGTGTCATCCTACAAACACAACTCCAAGAAGACAGGAAAACCACAAGTGAATAAGTTAGCTTAACACTTTAAACATGGATGCAACCAATGGAATGGAAACACCACGTGCAACTGTAGGTAAACAAAATTAAGTAGTAGTAATGTTTTTGGAGTCCATGTGATGAATTCATTGAGTAGGTTGATGATATGCCATTCGATTTTAGTAGCAGATTAGTAGGCTAGCGAAGAAGTTTCCAGTTTATAGTCTTGGTGGACTCTTGTGGATTAGTTTTACATCATAACCTATTGGACATTGCCAATTTAGCATCGTAGCAAATGGTGCCATGCTAATTTATAGTCATGGCGGACTATGAAGAGGCTAGCTAGTTTATAGTCTTAGTGGACTTCGGTGAATGAGTGTGATAATTTAGTGTCATGTCGAACAGAGCTCTGTGGTGTCAGTTTACCATCATGATGCCAAGATGTTTTGTGGTGCTAGTTTTAAGTCATAGCTCTAGGACTATTCTATGGTATCAGTTGTAGGTCGTGATGCCAGGACCGTGGCATACCTTAAGATCATCAAACGTAGAATGGTTTCAGGTACATGTGATTTGTAGGATTGTTCACTTCATTTTCGTCCATGTCGACAAGCTTGAATGCCCCATTATCATATGCTTTAGTGACTAAGTAAGGTCCTTCCCAGTTGGCTGAGAATTTATCTGAGTGTTTGCGGACTGTCTTGAGAACTAGGTCACCTTTCTTGTTCAGCCGCTTATGTGGATTATGTTGATGATGTTGTCTCTGGTACCATTCGATTTGGTCAAGTGTTCGTACCCTTTCTTCTTCCACCACATCAAGGTCAGTGATGCGTAGTTCATTGTTCTGATTTTCATGGAGGAGGCTAGAGAGCATTATCTGTAGCGAGGGAACCTGTAACTCAAAAGGTAACATAGCTTTAGATCCATATACCAAACTATATGGTGTCTTACCTATGGACATTCGATGCATTGTTCGATATGCCCATAGTGCATAAATTAACTGCTCATGCCATCGTCTCTTACTTTGATTCAGCATTTTCTTGAGTACCATGATGATCGTTTTATTCATAGACTCCACTTGACCATTGCCCTATGGGTAATATGGTGATGAAAATGAGTGTTTAATACCAAGGCTTTCACAGAAGCTTTTAGTATCCACACTATGAAATTGTGGCCCATTATCGGTGACTATGGTCATTGGGATACCAATGCGAGTTACGATGTTTTCTAATATGAAGTTGCAAACATGTTTGGACGTGGTTTTCCTAAGTATAATAGCTTCTACCCATTTGGTGAAGTATTCAGTCATTGTGATGATGAAGCTATGTCCTGCTGAAGATGGTGGTGTTATTAGCCCAATGATGTCTAATCCCCATTTTTGGAATGGCCATGTGATTTGTGTAGTATGCAACTCATTAGGTAGTACGTGTATTAGGTTACTATGCCTTTGGCATGTATTGAATTTCCTAACCCTGGAGAAACAATCGTACTCCATGTGTGACCAGTAATAGCCCAAACGTCTAATTTTCGTTGTCATTGCTTTGGGTGCTATATGCCCTCCGCACAGTCCTTCGTGAATGCCCTCCGCACAGTCCTTCATGAACCTGCTCCACGATTGGTTGATCGTCGATGCTACTAACGCACATCAACAGGATGCCTTCATAGGACTTGCGACACAAGATGTCTCCTATTAATGCATATTTCCTAGAGCATTTTTGCACCACATCTTTTTGAGCACTCGTCAGATGTTGTGGTGGTTCACCTCATATAAGGTACTCTTTTATGTCATCGTACCACTCTATTGCTTGCGTAGTGCTGACGGACGCTATGGGTATTTCATCAAGTGTGTTGATCATAAGTTTGGCACAATTTGTTATAGAACTAGGCAATGCATGGAATATCTCAAGTATCATGTTCAAGTTTTAGCAAGTGTTTCGTCAGGTCACAGTATGGTTGCAGATGTGGAGCTTTGCATGCGTAGATCTCTATGACTTGATTGATCACTAGCTGTGAATCACTGAAAACTACAAGATGCATGATCCCTGAGGTTAATGCCACTATAAGACCTCTAAGAAGACCTTCGTACTCCACCACATTGTTGGTGCTAGGGAATTTTAGTCGATAGGAAAAAGGACGAATTACTTTCGAAGGATAAGTTATGATGGATGCAGCACTTCCCCCTCAGGAGGAGGATGCTCCATCAAAGTATAGGATTCCATCGTAATTATCGAGCACTACATCTATGCTATTAGTATCTTCGTTAGGGAATTCAAGGTTGATTGTCACTTGATCTTGTATCGGTGATGTGGTCAACCGATTGGCTATTGCTTGATCCTTAGTGGAGGATTGAGCAACATAGCGCAAGTCAAACTCTACAATCATCACCTTCCATCTAGCTATCCTACTTGACTCATAGATGTTGTTGGTGATGGCTCGAAGCATGTTGTCTTTTACAAATGATATAGACTTGGTTACAGAAGAGATAGTGTCGCCACTTCTTTAAGGAAAATACTAGGGCGAGCCACAATCTCTCCACATCGTTGTATCATTGTTCGTATGTAGTTTAAGGCATGGCTTAAATAGTAAATGGGGATCTCGACTCCATCTTCTCATTTTTGGCAAAGCATGGATGCAATCGATGAATCAGATGTGGCAAGGTAGACATAAAAAGGTTTATCATTTTGTGGGGGATGAACTATTGGCAATTGAGCCAACTCCATTTTTATGTTTTCAAAGGCTTATTGACATGATTTAGTCCATTGAAAATGGACATTCTTTCACAGTAAATGTTGCATGGGTTTCAACTTATCAGTTAGCTTTGCGATAAAACGAATGATGAATTGTAGTCTACCTTGTAGACCATGTAATTCAGTAAGGTTCCTAGGCAGTTGCATACTGGTTATTGCTTTAACCTTATCGAGGTCTATTTGTATAACTGTTTCGGAGACTATGAAGCTAAGAATTTTCCCCATCTTAACCCCAAAGATACATTTTTTTGGGTTAAGCCTAAGGTCGTATTTGAGACAACGTTTAAGTACCAAGTCTAGGTGCTTCGCGTGTTGTTCGGTTGTTTTGGATTTGACTGCGATGTCATCCACATAATCATTGAGCGGATCAAGCATGTAATCGCTAAATATATATGTCATTGCCCATTGATATGTGTCACCTACATTTTTAAAATCAAGTAACATCATTGTATAACAGAATGTGCCCCAACGTGTCATGAAGGTCGTCTTGAGTTGGTGTTCTGGGTTGATCCTGATTTGGTTGTATCCCAAGAATCCATCCATAAAGGACAATAATGCGTGCTCAGTGGTTGAGTCAATGAGTTGATCGATACTGGGTAGTGAGAAGTCATCTTTTATGGTGGCTATGTTGAGGTCACGGAAGTCAATACATATGCAAGTGCTATCATTCTTCTTAGGGAATATAACAATGTTTGATACCCAATCGACATAATCAATAGCCCAGATGAAACCAACTTGATAGAGTTTTGTGATTTCGTTACAAACTGCCAATGCTACCTCAGGCTTAACCTTTTGTGCTTTTTGCTTTACTGGTCTAAGTTTTCCATCAAGGATGATGTTATACTAAATGATACAAGGGTCCAATCCTGGTATATCCGTATACGACCAAGCAAAAGTTTTGATATTATTCTTTAACACTTGTGTAATGTTATTGACAATTTGCAGATTTAGTAAAGTACTTAATTCTAATGTTTTAAGCTCGCCACTAGACATGGTGATGGGGACTTCAACGAGGGGATCCTTAGTGATGTTGTCAGCTTCTAAGTCCAAAGTTTTGGTCATATCCCCAAAGTAGTCTGATGTTCCTTGAGTGGATGCCACGAAATTGTCATAAATTCATGATGAGTCTAGATCAATGGATTCTAGGTTGACTTCTCGTTGAATGGCCCCATGTGGTCCATTGATAGATAACGTTGAAAAGAGGTTCTTGTTGTCTATATGCTTGTTCCTACCAATTTAAACAACATTTTCTTGATGAGGAAAGCTTAAGTTTTACATGTTTAGTCTAACAAAACTGTGGCATGTAATGTTAGTTTTAGGCCATACTAGGCCATCCATGGTATTCACATTTCGTGTAGATAATAGTGTAATAATGTTCATGGTGATTTTCGGTCTTTATGTTTTTTTTCCTTTGTTTTTTTTTATGCCTTACTTTAGAAAACTATCTTGAGAACATGAAAAATAAAATAAAGTAAAATAAATAAATAAAAGGCACAACAAAGTAAAATAGAAGAGAGGAGAAATAAGATGAACTAAACTAATTCAGGCATGCCAAAGGAATTTAAAAAAAAGTAGCATGGCAAGGTGACTAATTGGGTGCACTAGAGGATAGCATGAGTCACAGGGCGCACATAGCAATGTGAGTTTTTGGGAACAGACGGCAGTGTGAGTTGGAGGGTTTTCCATCACATGAGCGACTGTAAATGTGCTCAGCATGGCTTCTAAGCAGCGTGAGCAATTTGAAGACTTGGAGCGTGAGCAAGAGGGATCGGTAGCGGGATCGGTAGCGTGAGTAACAAGGCAGGACAACGTGAGTATAGAGTAGAAACAGCATGAGTACAGAGCAGAAACAGCGTGAGTACAGAGCAGAATGAAGGGCAAGGAGAATAGGGGAAGGGAAAGAGGGCAAGGAGAATAGGGAAAGGGAAAGAGGCAAGGAGCTACTGCAACGCCTTCTGCAACCAAGGATTTCTTCGTGGGTTAAAACCCTACATAGGTTTATTGCTTGCCTCTTTTCTTTTCAATTCAGTATCTGAGTTATGGGAACCACCGTATTTTAGTGTATGAGGGCGATTTAAATTTTAATTATCTGGCAACGATGGCGTTTTCTGCTTTCCTTCACTATATTTCAGAACATCTGTGTTTTGAATCACATTTGAAGTTGCTATTTTGATTCCTGTTGCTGATTTTAGCTAGCGTGAGTTACAAGAACTACCCTATTTTGGGTATCATTGGTTACGCTCTAGTTGGGAGAAACCAGATTTCACATTGTTGCTCATCATTACATAAATCGCAGGGCCACCTCTCCAACGCTAGGGCTGTTTATTTTTTTTTCTTGCATGAATTGCAAGGCTATTTTTTTTAGTGTAAATTGCTGGCCTCTAAGCTAGGATGTGAGCACGTGCATTGCTAATTTGCAATGTGATTACTCAGTGTTTTCCCCCTTTTCATCGTGGGTTATTGTATTTGATCTTCGACGTAAATGAATTGATTGTGAACAAAGGCAAGGGCAATGTGTGGGTTTGTTTGGGTGCAGTGAACTGCTGTGAGCAGCATGAGTAAATTGGACAAGGGTAGCATGAGCAACTGTCCTTGTTACAATGTGAGTAGCATAAATAGTGCCTTAGCCAAAAATTGGCCTTGATCCACTATTAACGCTTGCGTTAAAAAACATTTTTTTTCGGTGTTTATGGGTTACCCTGTAAACTGACGCTCAAATTTCGGATGTCATCATCCCAAATCAGTAGGTTACGACCATGATTGGAAAGGTCAGTTTGCATATGGAGTAGCTCCGATAGCTATTTTATTAAGTGCTAGCTATAACTGACTTGCAACTGTAGCTAGTACGATAATAGTTATGTACGATAATAGGCATAAAAATGGCCTTACTCCAAGGAATGATGTTTGAAATCATATTATGTATTAAGCGGGTGAAAGAAAGTTAAGCACATGATAGCTATTTTGTTGCTTACATGGTGATAATAGCGTAACTATTAAAATTAACTTGTAGCCCGATAATCGGACCTGCGTAACCTATGCTCAAGATGTGCTCAAGATGGGTGGTTGATCAACCGAAATCATCGTAAGTTAGACCTGTGAGATGAGCGTGAGTTAGCCACCTTTGCAATGTGAGTCAGCCACCATTCGCAATGTGAGTCAGCCACCATTTGCAGCGTGAGTGAACCCACCGTTCACCCACTTTTGACGACGGGAGTAACTTTGGTAAGCTGCAACACGAATAATAATTTTTTTGAGGGCAGCGATGGAAGGAGGTCAAGTATGGATTTTGTGGATTTCTGGGCTCTGGGCATGGTGGCCCTGGCCACAGAAATCACCGCTGAATTTGTACGCACAAAGGTCACTACCTAAACTTTTTGAAGCATACTAAAATTTCATTTTGTTGTTAAGTGGCAAGCAAGCAATCAAGATTCGTGGCATCGGCATGAGACGGATCACAGAGAACCAGGGAGTATGAATCCATAAAGCCACATTATGGTAACTAAAGGCTGAAAGGGGAAGTATGGGTTATACGAAAATCGAGTTTTGGACGGGGCGTGCGAAGAAAACGTTGCATTTGTATGGATTCGCCTGCCTTTAGGAGCACCAAAGGTTCAGTGATGACTTGCACATTCACACGTGTTTATTTTTCATTGCTAGTTTTTTGCTCTCTTTCTCATATTTTTGCTGCAGACTTAAAACGAAAGTACAAAACGGCATTTGAGATTTTAGATTGATTCCTGCGCGTTGATTGACAACGCGGCCATTTGTCAACGGTCCCTGTGTCAATCACAAAGCTTGAATCTTTTTGTGTCTAATGCCAATGCATCAGGTAAATATTTGTCTGACATGTATCAATATGCTTGGAAAAAAGGCATTAAGACCACGTATTATCTGCATTCAGAACCGGCAAGTAACTGTTGAGGCCAACTTTCACCCATGCTAGGCATGGGGCCTTGTTGAACTAATTTAATATTAAAAAATAAAAATAAGATAAAATATAAACTCAAGGTTTTGTGTGTGTTTTTTTTACGTGGCAAGGGTGGCAGCAATTAGGGTCAGGTTTTCTTCCACTGCCGCTGCTGGTTTCCCCGCCACTATAAATAGGGAGAAAGGAGCTCTGCTGAGCTAGGGGTTTCGGTCCAGGGATTGCAGGTTCCAGGGTTCTATTCTGTCTGCCGCCTGCAGCGCCATCTATTCTGTCACGCCCCTGTCCGTTTCACTGTTCCTTCGCCGCACTGCGTCTTCTGCGCTCCCGCCACCCTCTGCCCCTCTGCTTCGTTGTTTCTTCCGCGTTGTATCTGCATCGCTGTTTTGCACTGCCGCTGCCACCTCGCTTTGCGCCGCTGTGCTGTCTCCTTTGCTACCGCACTGCGTTGCTGTTTCTTCTGCACCGTGTTGCTGTTTTTGCTGCAGCCGCATCGCTATTTTGTCGTCGCTCACTGTTGCAGCCACCTCGTTTTTCTACCGCGTCCCCGCTTACTCCTGCCGAGCCTGCCGCTGCAGCATCGCCGTCCTCTCCGCTGCCGTGCCTGGCACTCCTCTGCCGCCACGTCACCACCACCTCACGCCGCCTATCAACTATCACGCTGCGGCGTTGCTCTTCTGCGCTGCTGCATTACTCTTCTGTGCTTGCTGCACTGCCGCATTGCCTGTCGACGCTGTTTCTCCTGCATGGCCTACTCTGCGCTGCCGTTGCTGACTCCCGCGTCGCCATTCCCTGCTCACACAAATTTTGGGACCCGGGGGGTTTCAGGGACTCGTTCGGTCGCCGTCTGCGCAGCCATCTGTTCACCCGTCGCCTGCACAGACATTCGCTTGCCCGCCGCCTCCTTGCCATATCTGGACACAGTCGAGGTCACAATCTCCACGTCGCGGCCTCCACGTCTACTGTACACCGGCCCCACTTCTTTTTTCCACCACCGCCGCTGTTTTTCTCCGCCTGCCGCTGCGCATCCTTCTCTGCCCTGGCCGTACGCGAAACAGCAACCTCTCTCTATTCTCCCACCCGCAGTATCCTGTTTTTCGCTGTCATCCGCTCTGCCACCCGCGCCGCCACCTTGGTCTGCCACCTATACCTGCGTGCTCCATTCCTCTGCCTTCGCTGCGGCCCACGCCTGCGCAAACACTGTAGAACAGCAGCATCACCTTTCTTCTAAGCTCGCCCGCTTCCACTCCAGAAACTTCACCGCAAAGAAAATTTCTTACCCGACCGCTCCAGGCAGCAGCAACGATCCTCTCTGCAAAACGCTGCAGCCGGTGAACGAACGGGAAGAGGAAGCGTCACGTGAATCTCTGCAAAGCACCGAGAAATCCGACGCACTGCCTCCGGACGAAGATGGATATTTGAATTATTTATCATTTTGCAAATTACACGAATTATTCTAAGTTTCCGATATTAAATTAAATTGAAGTACTTAAATATTAAATTATATTTAAGCTTTTATTTTGATATTTTGTTTAAAATATTATTATTATTGTTTGTCACATAGCCCTTTCCAGCTGAGACTATTCCCAGGTTTCCGTACCCATACGGGAGGCACCCTAGGCAATAGTCTCCTAAAACGAGTTTTCAGAGGTGCTGGTGGCGTGTCCAAAATTTACGCATCAACACCTTTTTGGCGCTAGAAGGAGGGCAGTTTCTCAACCTTTTCTTCATTTTCCTTTTATGTTTCTTTTTCTTTAAAAAATATAAATTATCATATTTCTTATTACTGTCTATTCAATTTTTGTCTCCCTATTTTCAATTTTACTGCTCTATTTTAAATTTCAAATTTTCAAAATTTCCAAATTTATATTCTAGCAATCCTTTTAATTTGTTTTTCTGAAATTTAATTTAGGTGGTTTAAATTATTTTACTTCTTATTTACTTTTCTAAAATTTTACAATTTCGATTTTACTTTCAAAAATTTTTAAAAAATAAAAAAAAATAGTATTTAAATGTTTTTTTTATTTTCTTTAATTTTCACAGTTTATTAGCATTTTACATTTCTTGTTATTTTTCATTTTATGAGTGACTTTTCTTACGAAGTATCTCGACAAAGAAATCATACTCCTACCCCTAGTCAACCAGCTACTCGTCAATCTACTTTGAGAAAACAACGAGCTTCACTTTTTCCAAGTTTAATTCCTAAAAAACCTCGGACTAAGATGGCAGCCCATCAACCCCTGGCTCCCTTAGTAAGGAACCCTTTTAACTTTCACAACTACCATGACATACCAAAGTCCCTTCAAAACATAAACTTGTTCTTTGATCCTTCAACCCCTAGGAATGATGCACGTCAACACATACAATGTTTTGAAACTTTATTAGGGATCCACAACATTGTACATAATGATGTGGCATGCAGAGTGTTCGTAACGACATTTAGGACCAAAGCAACCCAATGGTTCTTAACGCTTCCTAATGCCTCTATCAACACATGGCAAGAATTTAAAAACAAGTTTTTGAATCAATTTGACAAATTTACAAGCCTTGCTATCGCATGAAGCAATTTTACCAGCCTAAGAAAGCTACCCGGAGAAAACGTTAGGGATTATAATCTTAGATTCCTCCATCAACTTGCCTATGTGCCAAATGAGATGCGACCACAACCAGATGGTATTCTCAACTTCTATCTTTCTACCATCGATCCATTCTTTGCTTATGCTATCAAATCTGATCCCAACATAATGGAAATACAAGGTGCAATGTCAAAAGCTATGGAATTAGAGCAAATAACCCTTATGAACAGCATCCAAACCCAAATTTGGATCATGAGCATTAGTAACCCGATGCAGTCAAACCCACTCCTACCAAGTTTTCAAACACCTAATATTATGCCTCAAGTTGTTTCTCCTTTTCAATCAACTCCACCTTTAAGTAATTACTCACAAGGCCCCATGTCCTCTTCATTCTTATCATCCAACACTGGTTTGAATGATAACGAATCAAAAGTCTTGATTCAATTCATCATAAACCCAAATAGGACATCAAATTTTGTTGAACCACCAACCCAAACTCAAAATCAGATGACCCAAATACTTACTTCACTACAAAAACTATCCAATGAAGTAGTTGAGTTAAAGAGAAACAATAGTAAAAGCCCTATACAACCAGGACAACCAAGTGCATCAACCAATGATGATTATTGTCGTCTTCACAATACGAGGCAACATTCTGAAAAGACTTGTCCTCAGTTCATGGCATTGTATGGTGATAATACCCCAGGGCAACAAAATGGAAAGGCCCCTATTATGGTTCTTGATGTGCCTCATGAGACAGAAAATGAAGAGGTTTCCCCATTAGAACAAGTCATGGTAGGCGATCCTAACCCACATAACACTCGTTACCGTAAAATTAGTGACATTATGAATCCTACACAACGACAAACTAGAAACAATTTCTATACACCTCCAAACAAAAGAGTTCCTAGTTCAAACAATGGAAACAATCAATCTGGGTCATCCCAAGTAATTGCCCCACAACAACCAAACCCCCCATCTGTACTTAGGAAAGTTCCATCTCAACAAGAAGCCAAAGATGAACCTAAGAATTATGATTTGGTTGAGGACTTAAAAAGAGTGAAAGCCAACATTTCGATTTATGACCTTCTACACTTTAACGAAATGAAAGAAGTGATTCGGGATATGTTTCATATACCTGTAGCCCAAAGAGAAAAATCCCCAATTCCCGAAAGGCATGTTCACTTTGCAGAAAGTCCTAACACGTTACCAGTACAAAACATGGATAATTCTATGTCTAGCAAAAAGGATCATCCCCCTTTTCTAACCACTATGATTATTTTAGGAAAGAATGTCCATAACTGTTTAATGGATTTAGCTGCAACTGTTAGTGTTATGCCTCTTGACATTTGTAACACCTTAGGAGCACAAATGATACCACAAACTAAAAGTGTAATTCAACTTGATGGATCTAGCGTACCTGTAGTAGGGTTATTAAAAGGAGTAAAAGTACAACTTAAGAAATACCCTACATTTACATGTTATACAGACATCCTAGTAGTTGACATGAAACCCACATATGGTGTGCTCTTATCTAGAACTTTTGGAGCTAAGTTTGCGGGCTTCTTTAGGTCAGATTTCTAAGAATTATTGATCCCTATCAAAGGAAAATCTGAATACATGACTATACCCCAAGAACCCTTCTACAAACAAGTAGTAACAAACTTGGATCAACAAAATCAATCTTTGGAAGATCGAAATGCTAATCTTTATGTTGGGGTTATTGAGGTTGAGTGTAGTGAAAATGTTAAAAATGACTATGTAAGTGGTACTACAAAAAGTCCTATCTCTTATGCAAACCCCATCAAATCCTATCAAAGTTCTAGAGAAGGTGAAGAAAACTATGGAGACACCTTACCTTATCAACAACACGATGGATTTTATCTAAGTGATCCACCACCTTTAGGGGAAGACAAAGATATAAATAAGACCTTACCTCTTAAAACATTTGAAGGTGTGCTAAATTTTAACAATACATCCATGAAACATTCTCCTGGAAAAGCTATATCCGATGACCCACCAAGACCTAGACCTATCATTAAAACTTATATTAAGGAAAAACTTTATAGAAAACTATCAAGCAAGGTAAAAGTAGGTCTTGATTTTCATAATCTTAAGCGTCAACAAATTGTCAAGAGACGGTTCAATAAAAAAGATCCAGTTAAAAATTTTCAAGTAGACGATCTAGTCCTTAAAAGAGATAGAGCGTCTGGTTAGACTGGCCCTCAAACTAAGTTTTCACCTATGTGGTCAGGTCCATTCCAAATTGTAGACATCACTACCCCAAATGTGTTTAAGATTGCTGATTTGCAAGGATATAGGTTGAATAGGAATTTTAATGCATTTTATTTGAAACATTTCTACTCAGGTACCCCATGTGGACATCTGGTAGATTCTTAGTTACATGTTTTCTTCCCCTTCTTCATTGCATTTCATATGTAATTATTGCATTCTCATATTTAGCTTGCGTTTCCATCATTTCTTTCTTAGCATATTGTTTTGATTATTGTGTTCTTCATATGATTTTAATAATCATTGGTCATTTGAGTTACTTGATAGGGTCATCTTAATACCATTAAAAAATAATGCAGGTATGATATAATTTACTATTACTATGATATAATGCTATAAAATCCACTTTATATTTTATGTTGTAACTCTTTCCAATTGATTCTAAGGTTTCAATTTATTTCTTATGTTTGATTATGGGGCATTTGATTTATACAAACTTATCATGCTATCGTCATGATCATGTGAGTGTAGGATATGTGATGTTGGAGAGTGGTTAGTCATAATTACTAGGTGACCTTGGAAAATTCTATCCTTTCCTCTCATAAGCCGAAGCCCTCAGGTATGATGATCCATGGCTATCCTGTGAACAACAGGGTGAAGTGTGTTCATTTCTACTTGAGAACCCTTAGCCACCCAGGAGACCTGCTATGATGCCACCAATCAAAGGCACATACACGAGGGTTGAACTGCACCATGGGCAAAGTTTCCAAAAGGACCATGCTCTTTGGCAGTGCAGCTAATCGGCCAGACTCGTGTTGGAATTCCTACCTCAAGAATGAAGTACACCATGAGCAAAGTTTCCTTAAAAAGAAAACAAAACAAAAATGAGGACCGTGTTCATTGGTAGTGTAATAAGTTCTTGAGTGTGATGGGGTCCGGCAGCAATCCTCACCCTAACCTCCGTTTCCCCTTTTAAATTTAAGTTTTTCAAAAAGTGAAAAAGAAAAAAAAAAAAGAAAAAAGGTGAAAAAAGAAAAAAAATAATAACCAAGGAAAAATTTGAAAGTTGTGACTTACTATGATCTAACGTGAGTTTTTCCTCCTCATTAAGT
Source organism: Gnetum montanum (assembly GCA_015680685.1). NCBI lineage: Eukaryota > Viridiplantae > Streptophyta > Gnetopsida > Gnetales > Gnetaceae > Gnetum > Gnetum montanum. The sequence goes on along the minus strand of MNCI01019003.1, from coordinate 96,258 downwards.
TTTGTATAAGTCACTTGCTCAAAATAGTCTGCATACTTTTACTGTTACCTTGTGAGAATATTGAGAATGAGAGCTTAAGTATATATATACATATATATATATAATTACACATATATATCTATAGATCTTAGTCAAAATATCAATAAATTATATATTTAGATTTTAATGGTTGTTTGGATGGCCTATGTCGGTGTCTCTTTTGATTGTTTGGTTATTTCAATCATGTTTAGAACATTATAGTTTATTTTCAAATTTGCATTTCTTGTTTTATGTTGTTTTTGTTTTCCCCACCATTTGCATTTTCATTTAAAATTTTCTAGTCCTTGCACTTGCATGCAATCTATAGTTTGGGGGCTAAGTGTTGAGGCCAACTTTCACCCACGCTACGCATGGGGCCTTGTTGAACCAATTTAATATTAAAAAATAAAAATAAGATAAAATATAAACTCAAGGTTTTGTGTGTGTGTTTTTTTTTACGTGGCAAGGGTGGTAGCAATTAGGGTTAGGTTTTCTTCCACCACCGCTGCTGGTTTCCCCGCCACTATAAATAGGGAGAAAGGAGCTCTGCTGAGCTAGGGGTTTCAGTCCAGGGGTTGCAGGTTCCAGGGTTCTGTTCTATCCGCTGCCTGCAGCGCCATCTATTCTGTCACGCCCCTGTCCGCTTCACTGTTCCTTTGCCGCACCGCGTCTTCTGTATTCCTGGCACCCTCCGCCCCTCTGCGTCGTTGTTTCTACCGCGTTGTATCTGCATCGCTGTTTTGCATTGCCGCTGCCACCTCGCTCTGCGCCGCCATGCTGTCTCCTTTGCTACCGTGCTACGTTGCTGTTTCTTCTGCGCCGCGCTGCTGTTTCTGCTACAGCCGCGTCGCTATTTTACCGTCGCTCTCCACTGCGGCCACCTCGTTTTTCTGTCGCGTCCCCGCTTACTCCTGCCGAGCCTGCCGCTACAGCATAGCCGTCCTCTCCGCTGCCGTGCCTGGCACTCCTCTGCCGCCGCGTCACCACCACCTCACACCGCCTGCCAACTGTCACGCTGCGGCGTCGCTCTTCTACGCTGCTGCGTCACTCTTCTGTGCTTGCTGCGCTGCCGCATTGCCTGTCAACGCTGTTTCTCCTGCGTGGCCTGCTCTGCGCTGCCGTTGCTGACTCCCGCGTCGCCATTCCCTGCTCACACCAGTTTTGGGACCCGGGGGGGTTTCAGGGTCTCGTTCGGCCGTCGTCCGCGCAGCCATCTGTTCACTCGCCGCCTGCGCAGACATCCGTTCGCCCGCCACCTCCTAGCCAGATCTGGACACAGCCGAGGTCACAATCTCTACGTCGTGGCCTCCATGTCCGCTGTACACCGGCCCCCCTTCTTTTTTCCACCGCCTGCCGCTGTTTTTCTCCGCCTGCCACTGCGCATCCTTCTCTGCCCCGACCGTACGTGAAACAGCAACCTCTCTCTATTCTCCCACCCGCAGTATCCTGTTTTTCGCCGCCGTTTGCGCCGCCACCTTGGTCTGCTGCCCGCGCCGCCACCTTGGTCTGCCGCCCACGCCACCACCTTGGTCTGCCGCCCGTGCCTACGTGCTCCGTTTCTCTGCCTTCGTCGCGGCCCACGCCTGCGCCGACACTACAGAACAGCAGCATCACCTTTCTTCTAAGCTCACCCGCTTCCACTCCAGAAACTTCACCACAAAGCAAATTCCTTACCCGGCCGCTCCAGGCAGCAGCAACGATCCTCTCTGCAAAACGCTGCAGCCGGTGAACGAACGGGAAGAGGAAGCGTCATGTGAATCTCTGCAAAGCACTGAGAAATCCGACGCACTGCCTCCGGACGAAGATGGATATTTGAATTATTTATCATTTTGCAAATTACACGAATTATTCTAAGTTTCCGATATTAAATTAAATTGAAGTACTTAAATATTAAATTAAATTTAAGCTTTTATTTTGATATTTTGTTTAAAATATTATTATTATTGTTTGTCACATAGCCGTTTCCAGCTGAGACTATTCCCGAGTTTCCATACCCATACGGGAGGCGCCCTAGGCAATAGTCTCCTAAAACGAGTTTTCACAAGTGTTGGCAGCGTGTCCAAAATTTGCGTGTCCAAAATTTACGCATCAACAGTAACATAGTACAAAATCGATAGGAGGATATATGATGTATTTAGTATACATAACTCTTTTTTTTTTCGGTATGCCATGTGTCAGTGCTAGCATGACATTTTGACGACCCAAAAGTACGGGAAACACCCATCGAGATCACGCTAAAAGAGATCATAGGTATAGGTTTAGGTTTATGTATTGCATTGGTGTATGTATCGATACCCTATTTCATTACTTGGCTGGTATATCTAAAAAAAATATCACCATAATATAAGAGGACAACAACCGTGAATAAACTGATAGAACAAGGCAAGCGCATCTTGCAACTGGACCGGGATTGGATTGCATGCTAGCCCATAAAGATACAAGCCGTGGCACTTATTGTGCACTGGATCATTGTATCCTTGGTACCTATGGCTATTAAAGCGTTTGCACTCATTGCACCCGTGATCTGGATCTTGGGTGCGGTGTTTACCATGTTTTTTCATTTTTTTAGGAGGGCTTTAGCGGGGAACGAGACCCCGAGTTACCCCGAAAAACAACGATGCATTTTACATTAAATACCAAACTGGCTACCAAGCGTATCCAACATATGAACAGTTTTTTTGTTTTTGGTGCAACCCAGTGCAACGTGATATCTAGGGAATCGGAAGACGGCAAAACCTTCTTTTTACACATGTTATCCTATACGCTAACCTGTCATTACAGCACAAATAGCAATACAAAACACAGGGCTCATGTGCTATCCATTATATTGGTCGGCCTCGCCTCCTGAACGAACGAAGCTTTTGGCAGTGAGTGATCTCGAGTTTTGGTTAAGAAAACGGGAGAAGAATTGGTCGTTTCTTACAAGTTAAGCTTATCTCCAACATCAGTGTACCAATGAAATGAAAACACGATAGGCGTCGCGATTCACGAGTAACGGGGAAGGCTTTTTGATCAAAGCCTTTAATTCCAAGCATAGTTATGAGTAATAAAATGTTTAGCGTGTAATTTATCAGGTGATGTTTGGTGAATATTCGTTGCGGATCACAAATAGTTTCAGTCCATGAAAATAATTTAACACAACCTTTTATATCACGCTATATATATTATCGGCATAAATCACCTTACATAGCCAATATATTAGTTTTATATAAAAGGAAATGCACACTGTGCTTTATTAAATTGATGATTTATTAAGCTAATTAGATGTGTAATATATATTTTATCTATTGCTAGCTCTTTCTTGCATATTTATGCTTTGTTGATGGCTACTTTCATTTTGTGTTTGTTTATAAGAGTGGCAAGAGATTTGGAGATCAAGCCTCTCCTAAGGCTGTTTAATTTAACTTGTTATTGTTGTGAGCTTAGTTATGTTTTTTTTTTTTGTTGAAAATTTGTAGATTGTATGAAAGTGAATATGTGATACAATGTAAACATTTGAAATTATTCATTTATACGTTGATATATATATATATATATATTTGCTATTTTTATGTTATTCGATTTTTTTTATTTTATGTTTTGTCCAAACTTTAGCATAAACACAAAAGATTTTTTTTTTAATTTTATATATTTTTTTGTTGTTTTAACTGTTTGTAAATATAAGTGTGAATGTACTCAAATGATAACTGTAAGGGGAATAATAATTTGTAAAACAAGGATGCCACTATGCATGCAATCAAGAATGTAATTTTAAAGAAATGAAAACGTAACTTGTTCTAGTTTAAGGTCATTTCGGGTCATGCGTGCAACAACGTTCTAGTTTAAGGCCATTTCCGGCCACAAGAAAACATGAGAAATTTAAATTGTTTTAGTAGGTTTTTTTTTTTTTTGAAACTGGCCATTCCTAACCGTGGCTACTTTTATGTCATTGTGGACACGTGGTAGTTTAACATCATTTCAGACGATTGTAGTTTAACGTCATTTCAAACAATTGTAGTTTAACGGTTGAGTAACTTCTTTAATTTTCACATATTGACATGGCATGTTGGGCATGTTGATGTAATTGTATATTCAGCATCTCTTTCACTAATTACGTTAAATGGCAATTCGGACCATGAGATGTTTGGGGGAATAACTCCCATGTCAGCATGTCTTGATGTTTCCATGTTTTGTGATGTTATTATATCTTTCGGGGGATCATGGTTTGGGGATTGATTATCACCTTGGTTTTCAATGGGTGTTGCATCTTGTTTAAGCTCAAGAGTAATGTCACCTTGTTCAATCTCATCGATTTCGACCTTTGAGCCTTGGTTTGTGCCTACATGTGCCGAGGTGTTGAGTGTAGTCGCATCACCGTGTATAATGATTTCACCACCTTCATAGGGTAAGTGAATCTCTTGGTGGATGGGTGAATATACCGCTTTTAATTGGGCTAACCATGGTTGTCCCAATATTAAATTAAATCCAGGCATCTCGTCTATGACCACAAATTCAGCTAACGTGGGGAACTAGTCCCCTGCTATGAAGTCCAAAGTTAATGTTCCTTTGACAACTACACATAATCCACTGAACGATTTCAGGAATGTCGTGGAAGTTGGTTTGATTTGTTCAATTAGCCCTAACTGTTCAATGATGGGATATGGTACTATGTTCGTGGCTGCTCCATCATCTACATGCACTCTATGTATCTTAAATTGATTTACCTATATAGTTATGAACATGGATGCAGTGGTGACTTTTCTTGTTTTCTCATCTATTTTTATATTATCTGCGTTAAAGCTTAGTGATGTGGCTCTTGATCCTTGATATGGAGACATTACTGCATGAATGGAAGGTTCATTTGCAGGCCAGTCTTCGCTAACTAGGATCGATGTTAACATGCATACTAAGGCTTCACGATGAACCTAAGAAGTCATCATTAGATCATACAAGCTCAAAGATGTGTTTTTTTGTTTCAGCACCTATGTGACCTGAGTTAGGGCACTGGCCAAGTCTTTGCTGTTTGGTATAGTCTTGCTAGTTGAGGCTTGGTCCATTGGACCCAGTAGTTGTATCTCTTGTGGAATGGTCTTCATGTGGTCTAATGTGATGGTTGGGTTCAACGTACCTGGCATCCCTGATTTTTTACTTTCGTGACTTGCACTTGGCTCATCAGTTGCTGGAGCCATAGGTATAGTGTTTAAAGGAGTGGGTTTCAGTGACCCCAATTCAAGATTTTGACATTCTTTTTCCAACCACTCCCTAGTGAGTCTGTTGATCAGGCATTCTCATGAAGGTCATGGGGGAACCGTTGGAGCTTGAACATCAGGTTGTTTTGGGACCCAGATTACGAATGGAGTTGGTTAGGGTTGTAGTTGAACAGTTGGAGATGGTTGTGTATCAGGGTGTTTAGGCACCTTGACGATAAATGGGGTTAGTTTGGTTTGCGGTTGAGGAATAGGAGATGGAAGATTAGGGTGTTCAAGCACCTTGATTATGAAAGGAGTTGGTTGGTTTTGCAGTTGTACCTCCATGGTTGCAACCGCAAGTGGCACTTGGACCACAAAGGGAGTGGGCCAGGTAGGCGATTGTACATTTCTGATTGCATTGGCAGGGGGTACATGAATAAAAAATGGTTTTGTCAATGTAGGTAGATTATATGTGGGATTCGAAGATTGTGGGGATGATGTTGACATTGTAGGAGGAACACGAATCACGAAAGGTTTTGTGGACATACCTTGCTCATTTTTGACATGGATCATGTTAATAAAGTAAGGAGCTTCTTTAGTATTAAGGGGATCTTTGTACATGCCCATAGATTGATTCTGTGGTTTAATATGATTGGCATCATCAAATGTTATTTCATCCCTATCAATCATACATTGTATGTCTTATTTAAGGGTGAAACAATAATCAGTACCATGCCCATTCCGTTGGTGGTATTCGCAAAATTGATCTAGTCTAAAGCCTCTTGGAATAGGAGGCTCATTTGGAGTTGCCAAGCTGGGGTTTTTGGTCAATTCATAGAATCGGTCATTTTACCAAGTGCCAACCTACTTGGTGGAGCAGTAGGTTGGCTAGTTTGAGTGCCATACAAGTTAGACTACTGTGTAATGGGTAGGAAAGAAGAGAGTTGAGTGATCAGAGGTTGCACTTGTGGAATGTTTGTAGAGGGTGCCACTAAGGACAGCATACTGTAAGGTGTAGGTTGTTGTTGTTGTTGTTGTTATTGAGTGACAGGTGTGGGCCATCAGCCAATTGGGGGTTGTGGAATAGATTGTTGTGACTGGAGAACTAGGACGAGCCATTGCCCAACTATGGGTTGTGAAGGGAGACCTTGTACTTGATGTTGTACTGGAGGAGCTAAGGATGTGGTATGAACCTGCACTCATGAGATGAAGTTTGTAGATGTGGAAGTGGGTATCATAGATGGCATCCCAATTACTTGGGGTGGGAAAGTTGCTCTTCCATTAGTTTGAAAGGAGGGTTGTTGGGATTGTACTTGTGGGAGAGGGTATAATGTGGTGGTTGGAGGAATAGTGGGGATGGATACATTGAATTGAGTAGTGGGAATGAGTGCAAGCGCTTCTTGTTGGGGCATCAGTGGTTTTAAATGAATGGAGGGACATGGTTTCCCCCATGAAAGGGTGAAATAATTGATTCGCATAAGTATTTGGGCTGAGAGTGTGATACGAATCCCTGTGTTCGGACTAAGCCACGAAATTATCCTCTTCATCTTCATTTTGAGGTTCTACGGCGGATTGCCACAAGGTTTGAATCCTTGCCATAAGAAGCTAGGATATAAGCTCATGATGAGATTCAAATAGGGGAATCACATCATATGTTGAGGGGATGAAGTTATGGCCCCCCTTATATATGAGCTCAAAATGTCATTTTTCTTCTATTTCTGCCCAATCAATAGGTTGGTTGGTTTGGATCTTTACACAAATGAAGTTATATTACTCTAGGGTGAGAATTGTATAAGTGGGATCTTTGCCTTGTAACCTAAGTGACTGACGGGTTGGCCCTTGAAGGTTCATCTCTCCGATAGCAACTATGGATTCAGTTGCAGTCACAGGATTTGTGATTTCAGCATTGAGGTCAGAAGTGGGTAATGTTGCATTGATTTGGGATGCTTCCATGTGTGTAACCGGTTTGGCTAACTGAATTTATGTAGATAACATGGGTAAGCCTAATTTGAGTGGACTGGTCAAGCTCAACATGAGCAAGCTCAGCATGAGTAACGAGTAACTGGTCAAGCTCAACATGAGCAAGCTCAGCATGAGTAACGAGTAACTGGTCAAGCTTGACATGAGTAACTGGTCAAGCTCAGCGTGAGTAACTGATCAAGCTCAGCATGAGTAACTGGTCAAGCTCAGCGTGAGTGACTAGTCAAGCTCAGCGTGAGTAACTGGTCAAGCTCAACGTGAGTAACTAGTCAAGCTTAGCATGAGTAACTAGTCAAGCTCAGCGTGAGCAAGCTCAGGTCAAGCTCAACATGAGTAAATCTGCAATGTGAGCAAGCCTAGTACAAATAGGACCGATGTTAATGAGGGTTTTGGTTACAGTGCTTAATCAGTGCAACATTTTGAACCATGGGACATCTAAGGTTTTGTCAATTGGTAAGCGACCCTCTTTCTAGCACCAATTCCTGTACTATCTGAAATCGTTGGTGTAAGGCTAGAAGGAAATGTTACATAGAATACCCTACCTTCGTGTGAGGGCAAGCTAGAAGAAAAAATGAAGGTAGAGTGCCTTGGATGGTCTACATGCAGATCAACCAAGGACTTCCCTAAGCGTATGCTATTTCCTGCGCTGGGGTTATCATCACAAATGTAAAATAGAGAAAATAATGTAATGCAAAGTAACATGAAAAAATGTAACGAAACATAATGAAACTTAATGAAATGTATGCGTAGACAGAATGTATGCAGGAATATGCAATGAAACGATACAATGAAAACAATAAATCAAAACAGTATAATGGATGGAAAAAATGAAACTGTATTGTATTAATTGGTGAAAAAAAAACGTGCACCAATCAAAATGTAGTTGTGAATCTGGATTGCAAGTTAGACATTAAGCTTCGATGTGTGGTGTTTGTAGGTGCTGGGAATCACGTGCGTTCGGGCTCAGGATTGCTAGTTTTTTTCTTGCAAGATTTTTGCCAATATTTGCCAAACCTATTTATGTCTTTGCACAGGGTATTTATGCATTCATCTAGGCTTGGGAGTAAGAACGAATAGGATCGATGAGACAAGAGAAGCATGGATCATGTGACAGGTGTATGTGGGTAAGCTATGTTCTAGACCAAGTGCACGGTATCTTACAATGCAAGCTAACTTACGCCCATGGAAGTAGCATAAGGGCTTGACAAGCTCACACATGGTGAAGCCCATAATGAAAATTTACAATGAATTTGCAAACAAAACTTGATTCAGGCTCGCTTGGATTGACTGCTGCAAGACATCGATTTGAGTTGATCTTCTTCCAGTGTGTCTTCGGCATGTGTTTGAGATGTTTTGGGCCACTTTTGGTAACTCCCATTGGGCTCACACTGTTAGCCTGAGCTGGGCATGACCTGGGTGTGAGTTGAGTGTGAGCATGAGTTGGACGTGAGCATGAGTTGGGCTTGAGCGTGAGCTAGACGTGAGCATGAGTTGGGCATGAGCGTGAGTCGGGTGTGAGCTGGACGTGAGTGTGAGCTAGGCGTGAGCGTGAGCTGGGCGTGACCTGGGTGTGAGCAGTGAAAACACTATATTTTTGAGCCCAAAATCAGGGTTTTGAGGGTGAGAGCCTAGGGCAACCATTAGTAGAGGTCATGGGGGATCCTTGTGCTCATTTTCAGCCTATTTTGGCTTAGTTTTGGGGTTCCAAAAGTTGGTGATGCTGAGCCTTACACTATGCAACGAAAGGAAATGCAACCAAAGTATACTTAGCCAAAACTAAGCACTTTGAGTCCAAAACTTTTAATTTTGGATGTCGAAAGCTGGTGTAGTCACCTGTGGATCCTAAGGGAACTTTGCTTGCTCCATTAAATGTTATTTCATGTTGTTTTGAAGGCTCTCAAGTTTTTTCATGTTGTACTCATGTTGGGCAGCAGCATGACTTAGCCTAAATTTTGTTTGAAAGTGCTAGGCCAAAATTTTATGGTGTTTCACCATGTACCTACAAACAATGTCAAAACAATGCAATTTGGAGGCTATGTTATTGGACTACATCTTCCCCCTCTTCTAAGTAGGGTTAATCATAGAGACAATTTTAGGGATCAATGGAGGATGCAAAAGAAATCCAAACTACTGATCTTGGATACCAAAGGGACATCAAAGCTGAGATGAAGGTTGATGCCAAGTTCAAAGGCTTTTGGAGGTTGTTAGAGGCATTTTCCATGTGTCAAGCTAGCTACACTGCACAACATAGTAGAGCGTAGTAATAACACTTAGTGAAATTTTGCAAATTTTTGACTTGCCATACCTGTCATGCTAGTTGTGCTACATAGCATAGCAGAGCGTAGCATGAACACTTTGATGAACTTTGATTAAATTTGCAATGTTTCTTCATGACACACTGATCACACTCTAGGGTGTAGTAGGACAAGTAGCCTTGGAAGTTAGAACATGTGTCAAATGCATCTTTCATGTTGAGCTAGCTTAACCGATTCTTGTCCAACACTTAGGCAAAATTGGACCCAAAAACCTATATCAAGCTTGCTATGCTATGCATCATAGCAAAGCATGATAGCCCAAGAGATAGAAAAGTTACCAAACTATTTTGTCCATCATGAGCACTTTTGATAGACTCTAGCCTAGTACTTGGGAAAACTAGCAACTAGGACATGTGTCAAGCTGGGTACACTGCATAGCATAGCGATTTTGATGGTTTAGAAGATAGAAAATTTGCCACATTGTTTGACCCATTCGAAGAAATCCTTAATCACTTTTGGCTTGACATTTCTATAGATTGGCCATGGAAGTGTGTGCTATGCTAGCCATGCTGGAGAGCATAGCAAGCAAACTTAGAAAAATTTTGCAAAAACAGGACTTGAGGTATGCTACGTTGTCTACGCTGCAAAGCATAACACTAGACATAGAAAAATTTTTCCCAAGTTTTAACACTTAGAAAAATTTTCCATTGAAATACAAGAGCTTGAAATTGGTGGTGTTTCATTGGCCCCTATTTGTTGATATTTGGAGGATTAACTTGAGAAACATTGACAAAGAATATGAAATACCATGATGAACATAACACCAACACCACTCATCAATGCCTGATTAGACAATGTTGCACTATGCTTGAGAGTGCCAAGGGAATGGAGTATGGTAAGGAAAAGGAGATGGGATAATGGAGATTGTATAGAGAGGGTGTTTACTATTAGGATGCAACCTTATGTTGGTTTGTCACCAAAGCATGATCCCTCATCGAAGTGCTTGTGAGGAAGTTAACATGCGAAGATGGCCTACCCTTTGGATTTTGACCTCTTATCAGAGTGCTTGTGAGATGGTCAATTCAAGGCTATACTGATTGCAAGATTCCAACTATGCCATTTAACTTGGGTACTTGTCTTGTTCCATTTTCTTTTCTCTTTTGTTTTTCCTCTTTTTTCTTTGTTTTTTGTTATTTTTTTTTACTTTTCCTTCCTTTTGTGTTTCTAGATGAACTACGCATCAACATTTTCTTAGAGGAAACTGCATTGCATCTATAAGACAAGGTGTTTCCTCCCTAGGATGAGTTGTGCTACATCTGCTTGGGGCTTTGACTAGCCCACCAAAGCTTCCCATGGGACGAGTTATGTTAGACTCATCATGGGTTCAGCAGTTTACTATAGGAAAAGTTTCACATATATTAGAAAAGCTTGCAAGGAATATGGAAGATTGCAAGATCAAGAGGTAGAGGTCAGTTGGCTAAGGGGACAATAGAGATGTGCACTCTCAAGTAGCTAGGCAATCCAAAGTAGATACATCGAAGTAATGCAGTAGCTTGTCACCATGATGAAATGCTTCTTTGAGTGATGCCACCGAGGCTTCATCCTACAAATGCAACATAGAAAAAATAAGAAAAGAAGACCACCACATTAGATGATGATAAAGTTCTATTTGCCAGGGGCAAGACAAGGGCTATGAGTGCTATGTAAGTTGCGGTGCATGCAATGTCCAAAGTAGAAAGGCCAATGTAGGTGTCAATGGTGGTAGGCTGCGAGAGCTTCAGTAGCCACACTAGGAGTCAACATCCAAGTGGCTAGAGGTGATGTTGATGTAGGTGTTCAGGAAATCTCACCAAAGGTAAGAGCCAAGAAACTTAGCTACAAGGTGAAGAGCCATGTTGCCAAATGCTCTTCTAGACTCAAGCAATGATGAGGGCTAAAGGATGGCAGTGCTATGGCTAGGCCACAGTACTACTAGTACTCTAGCAAGTGATGATGATGCTGGGAGCTCTGACTAAGATGATTGGTGATGGTGGTAGTAACTTCAAAAGGTTAGCAAGATGTCAAAAGGCATGTTTGAAAGATTAGTAAGATGCTAGGGATGGTGGCACTACAAATGTCCTAGAGGGTTTTTTCTTGAGATGTGAGCTTCATTTTGGAACTACAACATCACATCCCATCCTACCCGAGAGGTGTGGGTAGGTGATTGAAGATTAGAAGTATCCTCATTCACTTATCTATAGAACTATGTGTGTTAAATTGTAGATGTTGAACTACAAACCTAGTTTTAGGTCTTAGTAGACCACGTGTTGTGCTAGTTTAAGGTCCTAGTAGACCATGATCCCAGTTCAAGGTCTGGGAAAACCATGATGTACTAGTTTAAGGTCCTAGTGGACCACTATGTTAGTTTAACATCATAGCAGATGGTGGATGGCTAGTTTAAGGTCATAGCGGACCATGTTGTGGGTGCTAGTTTAGTGTCATTACTGAAGGATGTTCTGTGCTAGTTTAATATCATAGTGGACATTCCATGCCATTTTAATGTCATAGCAGACATTCACTTACTTTTCTTCTATCATTGGCATGATACTACATATCAATTGTAGTATGGCTTTAGGTACAAGTACTTTATAGGATTGGCAAACTCATTACCATCTAGATCAGAAAGCTTGAAGGCTCCATTATTATATGCCTTTATGACTAAGAAAGGTCCTTCCAGTTGGCTAATAACTTTTCTATAGGCTCACAAACAACCTTGAGGACCAGGTCCCCCTTCTTGATTAGGTGTTGATGTTGATTGTGGCAGTGCTTTTGCCATTGCTTTTCTTGGTACCATGTAATGCGATCAAGTTTTTGCATGTGTTTCTCGTCTATAGAGTCAAGGTCAATGGTTCTCAACTCATTGTTTTGAACCTCATCAATGAAGTTCGAGAGGATCATGCAAAGTAATGGACCCTATAATTCAAGAGGTAACATTGCTTCAGATCCAAACACAAGACTATATGGCATCTTACTTGTTGCTATTCTGCATGTTGTGTGATAGGTCCATTGCATGTAAACTAGTTGTTCATGTCATCATCGCTTGCTATTATTAAGCATCTTCTTTAGAAGGTTGATAATGACTTTGTTTATAGCCTCTACTTTACCATACATCTATGGGTAGTATGGTGATGAGAAGGAATGTTTAATGCCAAAGTTTTCATAGAAGACTTTTGTTTCTGCACTACTAAATTATAGCCCATTGTCTATGAATATAGTCATGAGAAGACCAAATCGGGTCTCTATGTTATCTAGGATGAATTTGCAAACATGCTATGATGTTGTGTTCCTAACGAGAATGGCTTCAACCTACTTTGTAAAATATTTAGTTGCAGTACTGATGAAGCTATGTCCTGTGGAAGACTTAGGCATTATAGGCTCGATGATATCCAACCCCCAATGTTGGAATGGCCATGTGATCTACATAGTATGTAGTTTAGTGGGTGGCACATGCTTTAGGATTCCATGTTGTTGACATACATCACATGTCTTGACCTTGGAGACGCAATCATGCTCCATGTAAGGCCAGTAATAGCCTAGATGTCTACTTTTTACTGTCATTGCCCTAGGAGATATATGATCCACACATAGTCCTTCATGGACTTGGTTGATAATCTTTTGCACTTCATTGCCACTAAAACAAGTTAATAGTATTATACATCATATGATCTACAACATAAGGTGTTATTACCTACAAGGATGTACTACTGTGATCGCTTTTGTATTGTGTCTTTTTGGATAGAGGCTAGATGTTGTGGGGGCTCTCCCTATTGGAGGTATGCCTTAATACCATCATACCACTCTTGGGTGTGGGCTATGCTTATGGATGCAATGCTTGTTATGTGAGTTATAGGTTTAGTGCAATCCACTATCAAAGTAGGCAAAGCAAAAAACATGTCTGGTACTTTGCTTAAGGCTAAAGTAGCTAATGTATTAGCTATGGCATTTTTAGTTCGGGAAATATGTTGGACATTCATGGTTGCAAATTGCTTTAGCAAGTGTTTTGCTAAATCATAGTAAGGTTGTTAATGTTGTGCCTTACAGGCGTAAACCTCTATGACTTGGTTGATGACTAGCTGCAAATCACCTCAGACTACTACATTTTGAATTTCTAACTCTTGGGCTGCTAAGACACCTCTAATAAGACCTTCATACTCCATCACACTATTTGTACAAGGAAATACAAAGTGATATGCAAAGGGTTGAATCTCCTCGGAAGGGAACATGATAACAACAGCAACACTACCACCTTGTATGGTTGAAGCATCATCAAAGTGTAAAATAGCCTCAAAGTTTGTGGGTACTTGACTTATACTATTGACATGCTCATCTAGAGATTCTAGATCAATTTTTGCTTGATCATCTATAGGTGAGGTCATGATTTTTGTAGCTATCGCTTGACCTTTTGTAGATGCTTGCGCAATATAGTGTAGGTCAAACTCATGGTTATTACCATCCACCTTACTATTTGACTACTTTCACATATGTTTGTTGTAATGGCCCTAAGTATATTTCTTTTGCAAATCACATTAACTTAACTATGGAAAAGGTAGTGTCTCCAATTTTTGAGTTCAAAGACTAAGGTAAGACAATTTTTCTCCACATTGTTATATTTCACCTCATGGACTATTAGCGCATAAGTAGTAAAAAAGGACCTCCAAGCCATCATCTTTCTTTTGGTAAAGTAGAGAAGCAATGGATGTGTCTAGTTAAATATAAAATGGTTTATCTCCTTATGGAGGGTAGACTATTGAAAGTTGAGCCAACTCCTTTTTTAAGTTGTCAAATGTCTCTTGGCATTGAGCTATCCACTCAAAGTAGATCCCCTTTTGGAGCAAATGTTGCATTGGCTACAACTTATTAGTTAGGCTTATGATAAAACTATGTATGAATTGTAATCTTCCTTGTAACTTGTGTAACTCCTTAAGGTTTGCTAGTGGTACTAAGTTGGTGATAGCTTTAACCTTGTCAAGGTCTATGCATATGCTTGCTTTTGACCCTACAAAGCCTAACATGTGACTAGTTTTACCACCAAACACATACTTTTTGGGATTAATCCTAAGGTCATGTCTAAGGCAATGCTTAAGAACATGGTCTAACTCATCTTCATGGTCATGAGCTACTTTTTACTTAACTACTATGTCATCAATGTACTCATTGATCAAGTTTAATAGATAGTCACTAAATATGTACATCATCACACATTGATATGTTGCTCCTATGTTCTTTAGTTCAAAGAGCATCATTGTGTAGTAAAATGTACCCCAAAGGGTCATGAAAGTAGTACTAAGTTGGTGCTCTATGTTGATTTGGATTTGGTTGTACCCTATGAACCCATCCATAAAGGACAACAAGGCATGACTAGCCATAGTATCAATGAGTTGGCCAATACTAGGAAAAGGAAAATCATCTTTAATATTTGCCTTGTTTAGATCCTAGAAATCTATGCAAATGCGTATACTTCCATTTTTCTTGGAGAAAACTACAATGTTTGAGACCTAGTCGATGTAGTCAACTGCCTGGATGAAGCTAACTTTGTAAAGCTTAATGATCTCATCACAAATGACCAATGTGACCTCAGGCTTGACTTTACGAGCTTTTTGTTGAACTGGTTTAATGCAAGGATCTAAAATAATGTTATGTTGTATTATATGAGGGTCTAAGCCCAACATGTCCTCATAAGACAATACAAACATCTTCACATTATCGCTAAGAACTTTAGAGATGCTCTATTGGATTTGAGGCTCTAACAAGGAGCTAAGTTTTAATGTTTCACCTCACCTTTACATGTTATTATAATGACTTCTATGAGGGGATCCTCAGTTACATCACATGGCTCAAGGTCTAGGAGTTTGGTGTTTATGCATCTCGTGGAACCACCGTAAGGTCCAGTTAAGGCTAAGGGCAAATGAAGACTCTGGTATGCATTCATTTTTGCACTCTTGTTCAAGAGATCCTACAAAACAACTAGAAAAATGTCAAGTAGCACCTATTTTAATAAAGCAAAATGCATAGAATAAGGAAGACAATGTTATGAAAACTTAACTAACTATGTAGTATGTAAAGTAATTTTTACAACTTCAGTTGGCCACAAAATTGCCAATTTGAGGTCGTAGCGAACCATAGACAATGCGTGCGACATAGGTTTAAGTAAAGCTTAAGAGATTTGAAACATAGGACTGATCTAAATGTTTATTGGGAAATCAGAAAAATGTAAAACATTTTCTAAGTATAGGAAGCTGGAAAAGTTGCAAAATTTTTCTAACTTTGGATGCTATGCTCATCTTGCATTATGCGTAGGACATAGAATTTCATATGTTACACATGGGCCATGAGATGTCTTGGGAGGGTGATGTGTCATTTAACCATGAAGGGTATAAATAGAGGTTTTACCATGGTAAACCTATCATTTTCAACATTAGAGCCAATAATTATCCAAGCGTAGCATGGTCAAGGTAGAGCGTAGTAGTGACAGAGGGAAGCTAGAGCATGATAAAGGGAAAACTAAAGTGTAGCAACCAAAGATGGCATACTGAAGTGAATGTAAACACTCTAGCCTCACCAACATCGATGAAGGTGAGTGTACCCTAAGGCATCTTCCTAGGGTGCACATTGAGGACTACTAGGAGACACCATCGACCAGGTAAGCTGTTACAATCTACCCTTGTGATTTTTTCTTTCCTTACTTTCCTACTCATTTTGCGTGTTTGGGTTTTAAGGGTGGCCTACCACAAGCAGGGAGTACCATTGCCACTATGACCACTCTAAGGCATGGCTAGGGATGGGAGGTTTTGCGATGCATATTTTTTTGTTTCATTCTTTTTCTTTGATGTCAAGGGTTCTACACATCCTACGACATGAAGCAGGACATGGATTTCTAGGCATTCTACACTGCAGCATAGAATAGGATTTTTATAGTGCCTTGCACCACAATGTAAAATAGGGGTTTCTATGGAATCTTGCAAGCATAGTGTAAAATGGGGCTTTTCCCAATGTGTACTTCAAGCACAGTGTGAAACAAGGGTTTCAACATTCCACACCATAGTGTAGAATAAGGGTTTTCTGCATGTCCCACACCACAACATGGAATAGGGTTTCATTGGTATCCCACATTGCAACATGGGACAAGGGTTTCCTAGGCATCCTACACCATGAAACAGAACAAGGATGTTTTTGGCATGCCATGCCATGACATGGAACAAAGTTTTTAGCATCCTATGTCACAGCATGGGACAAATGTTTGCCATGGCAGCTCGAGGACAATGTTGGAGCATAATAGTTAGGGAAGGGTGATTGAGGATCATGTCAATAATTCTAGGATGTCCCTGAGAGCTTGACAAAAAGTTAAAAATGTTTTGAAACTATTATGCTCAACACTAAGAAAATTTTGAAGCTTTGTAGTTGTCATGCTCAATGGGTAGCATAACTAACACTTAGAAAAAATTTGAAAAAATTTTAGCTAGATGTTATGCTTTGTGGATAGCAAAACCAAAACTTAGAAAAATTTTGAGTTTGAAGATGTTACGCTTTGTAGGGAGTGTAACCAATAGACAATTTTTTGGTATTTTCTTTAAAATTGTAATGCTTAGAAAAAATGTAAGTGTTAGTGTTATGCTCTGTTAGGAACTAGGCACGTTAGATGGGGGTACCAATGTTCCTTTCCTATGGGGCCTGGTAGAAGGTTAATTATGTTGAATGTATTTAATTTTTTTTATTTTATGCATTTTTTATTTTATTTTTTCATTTTTCCAATGCTAACATTTTCATCTTACTACTTTTGTGGTATTGCAAGGTCTTGCTGAAACCTGTTCTCATCGTGGTTGAGCTGGTGGAGATCTTATGTTGTATGAGTGATCCTATACCAAACGTTCCCACATCACATGTAAGTGTGGGATACCAGGTAGTTTGGTTCTGGTCGAGTGTGTAGGAATTCCTAAAATTCTTGCTTTACCACTTTAATGTGATAATGTGATCACACTTGTTAGCTAAAGTAGTAGATGCCATAGTTGAGACATTATTGCCTAGGGTGAATCAAGGCATTCTGAAATTTATGTCTAATAAGCCTACTGAAGATGAAGGGGCAAGGAGCTCAAGCTAGTGCCAAAAAGACCTCAAACTCTTATCTAGGATATGAGGAATGCCTAAGTTCCAATGCTACAACAAGTATAACAGTGTATTTCTTGCCTGACAGGTGCACACCATTTTCCAAAATCCACTTGGGACAATTTATTATGCTGGAGGATGAGCCCTGTTGCAATTTCTTGCACTACCTATTATTTCATGACTTAGGATGCTAACTAATTTTTCCTATCATCAAGTTTTTCATTGATAAAGATGGCCTCCATGATGAAGAGGGGATGATAAACTTGACCAAAACTACCCTACACATATTCTCATGTATTGAGAATATGCATGTTGGAGTGATTGGGCAAGTTAAGGTAGATTTGATGGAATACCCTAGTAGGTATTCCAAATCTTACAAGAGGTATCAGAATCTCAGTTAGTTAGATGTTGAGTAGGCAACCTGAATACCAAGTGTAGATGAGGTTTTGATCCTACTACCACCATTCCACACACCATTTGTGCCACATAAGTTATGTGTTACTTACTTTCATGCACTTTTAGTTTTATTTTTTAAGATATGGTTGATTTTTACCTTTGCTTATTACAACTGCAACTAAGTCAAGAGAGGTTATGATGGTTGCTTGAGGAGGAACTAAGGCCACTCTTCTCTTCAAGTATGATGAAGCTAAGAGCTCACAACACTAGTTGTGCTACAAGGCCTCAGTAGGGGTAGCCTAGAATCTTCAGTGGGCTAGGCTCATGGACCTTTTCTTGGCCATGAACCCAAACATCCTAGTGGCTAAGATGATTACCCTAGTTGACTCTTTCACTGAGATTTCTAACTGCTTTTGCATGTGAGTTCATAACATGTGGATGATCTTCGAGATCATAGATGAAATCTTCTTGGATTTCTTTAGCATCTCCTTTGAAGGTTTTCCAATAGCAGAGAAGATTGACAAGGACCTAGACCATAGAGGGAACATTGAAGAGTGGTTGGACACTAAAAAGGACGATAATGGTATACCAATGAAGATGGTGGAATTACCTATGGCCCAACACCTCTATCCTATCTTTCGGACTCATGCATTTCCTAAGCTACTTTCCCAAGAAAAGGTCCTTGGTGTGGAGCAATCTTGGGTCATGAGAGATGTGATAGAGGAGGGGATGCAGTATAAATAGGCCAACTACCTTGTTAATGGCTTGTAGGCTGAAATTTTTAAGCTATGTAGCAACCTACAGGCATGATCACACATGCATTTCACTTTCTTTGTAGCATGCCTAAGAAGGTTTGAGAAAATTTTGCAAGTCTGTGAGAATGGGCAATGGATGGTGCAAGATCCCACCTAGATCTCCAAGTTATGGATCCACCAATTATTCTACACAACACAATCACAGAAATCCCCAGAAGCTATCAGTGAGTTGTTCTCAATGATGACCAAAGGTCATGTGGGGAAATCCTACCATGCACGTGATAGTGCTAGGGAGGCTCCACCAATTAACATAGGCAATGCAGCAAGAGGGGCATGACTCATCGCTGAGATAGTGAGGTCATCAAAGATGCAATTAAGAAGCCTCACCCCACAAAGGAGCTTGTGCATGAAGTGGAGGATAGGGGTAAGAAGCTATGATTCAAACTCCATGATGTATGATTATAACTAGCCAATAAGTATGCATTATTTAATGTCATGCTATTTTTTGAATTTATTATTGGACAATTTATCTTAAATTCGCACAACATAGGCAAAAGGATCCCTGCAGTGGAAGAGGAGCCCTTAGAGGATAATGTCCCTCAAATCGAGGGACACATGGTAGGTGAGGACGAGCAAGAAGCTACTAAAATGTTGAGGGAACATGAAGAAGAGGTGTTGTAGTTTGAGAACAATGAGTTTGAACATTTCTTTAATGACATGCAAATGGATGAACCCCCCGCTCTCACCCTTGAGGGCTTGCTAGGTAGGATCCTTGCACCACCATCTTTGTTGTATTCTTTTCTTTTAATGATGATAAAGTGCTTTATGTTGCAGCAACTGATGCTTCTACTGAACATTTAGAATCAACATCCACCATATACAAACAACCATGGGCAAAAACTCTACTTAAGTTTGCCTTTATGCAAGGCGTGATGGACAATATGATAGACCACCTCAAACAGATTGACCCTAAGATGGGTACATTTATTTTACTATCATTAACTCTTCCCTCTCTTTTTTTATTTCTTGTTTTGTTTGTTTGGTTAGTTTTCTTGTTTATCTTATGGTTACTATTTCACCACTTATTATTGGGATAATAGGCTAGTGGCTCAAATGGGACCCAAACAGAGTGGTCCATGTCGATGCATATCAAGTTCTCCCTTGAGGTGGAGTAGGTGCCTCATCATGTATATAATGAGATAAGAAAGTGTGCATTACACTCCACATGAGCATTGTACAAGTGTAGGCATGTAAACAAGGAGCTTTAGAAGTAAGTGCAAGAGCTTCGAGAATAGAGGGCAAACTACGTAACTAGACTGCAAGACCTATAGTCGCATTACAACTTCCTCACAACACATGACTGAAACACCACTAATTTCAGATTAGCATTTTTAAATGGAAATTTGTATGCCTTAATGGTGCATTGGTGATGGTTATTATTCACATGCACATTGGATTCGGGGAAATGCACAAAATAGTATAGTTACAAATAACAGGATTTCTTATTGTTAACTCTCTCCAGATTTCTCCGCAGAATGCTGCTTCTTCTCTCAATCTTTATGTGTACGTATGTACAGAACACACAAGTCAACAGTTAAATGTAATAACAGTGAAGGCCGTAGGGGTTCGGCATCTATAATTCTACAACAAGAAGTTGGAAAGCTTTACATTTCATCAATGGCAGGCTTCTTGACAAGGCTAAGGAATTTGTTGCAAAGAAGATCGCGGGCATGGACAAGCCAACCACGAACGTGAAGGACGATGTATGAATCAAGGGTGTGAGCCCCAAGGAAATAAAGATGGAGACAATTATGCAGATCATGAATCCGTATAAACACAGTCTGCGGATCTGCGAGGTTTCCTACAAATTGCATAGCAATGAGCGCATCATCGCGTTCGGCACTGTGCCAGATCCAGGCAGCCTCAAGGCCTATGATACCATGGATGTTACCATTCCAATCAACGTTCCTTACGATTTTCTCTTCTCTCTCTCGCTCGCGATATCGGAGCCAACTAGGATATCGACTACCACCTCGATCTCAGCCTCACTATTGACCTTCCGCTGCTCGGCAATTTTATGATTCCGCTCTCCCTCCACGTTGCTAATTCTGCCACGCCTAAACGTTGCTGATTCCAGCCTGCCATGTTGCTGATTCCAGCCTGCCACGTTGTTGTTCTATGCTACCGCGTTACTGTGTCGTGTCTGCCATCCCTGCTCTAGCCGCATCCCTGCTCCCGCTTCCGAGCCTGCCATCATGCCTGCCACTGTTGCGTCGTGCCTGCCATCGCCACTGTCCTTTCCGTCGCTGTTTGAAGCTGCTGCTATTTTTTGCTGCCACCACTGCTATTTTTTTGCTGCCACTACTTCTATTTTTTCCGTCTCACGCTGTCCACCCCTGCCACACTAATGCCTACCACCGTTGCCAACAACAAGAGCTCCTCTTGCGCTTTCTGCCGCGTCGCTGATGTCTTGTTGCCTGCCGTCACTGTCTCTCCTGTGTGGCCTATTTGCTGTCTCCCGTTGCTGTTTCTGTTTCTTATTTTGCTGTCGTTTCTGTTCCTATTTCATCGCCACCTCTTCGCTGCTTTCCGTGCCCAATGCGTCACTGTTCCTCCATCCACCGTGCTGACGTCTCCTGAGCTTGCCATGCCGTCACTCCTCCTGCCTGCCTGCGCTGCCGCTGTTGCATCACTTGGCATCCGGGCATCATCAGCTACTGTCCTCCCGATGATTAAAATTTCTTTTTACCAAACAGTAGAGAATTCCAATTTTCCAGCCGACCAACCAAAAATAATAATTTTTAATCAAGGGCCACCGCCGCTGGACATCTTTTTTAAAATTTTCTAAAGTTTTACAACTCAAGGGCTTGTATTTTTAATTACTCATATTTTTTTATGGGCTCAAATAACCCATAAGTTGTAAAATACATTGAACCTGGCCAAGCAAAGAAAAATTGCCAACACACGTCCAACTCATGTACAACTTTCCAGTTTAGATACATTGAACATGGTCAAAGCAAACCCTAGCCAAAACCCTAGCCCAAACCTATAAATACCCTATCAATTCACACAAATTGAGGGAAGAGGAGGCAAGAAAGACAAAGAAGCAAGAACAAAGAGAAGCAAAGCAAAAGCAGCAAGAAAGAGAAGAAGATTGGAGGAGGCAAAGATTGGAGAAATTGGCAATTCTGAAGGAGGATAAAACTTGCAATCCTTAGGCGCTCGGCACATCTGATTTTTGGCTTCCAAGTTCTTCTCATATCATCACATCATCCTGTCACATTTTTCCAGGGGCTAGGCATTTGACTTGCCATTCACACTTGTGCAACTACGCTTTGACCGGTGCACATTCTTTTTAAAACAATATAATACAATTTCATCATTGCCTCCTATTTGCATTATTTACTTTGGTTTATGCTTTTTTTGCAATATAATTCTATTCACGTACGCTTTATTTACATTTCGTATCATTGTTTACATTTTGTTTACATCCTATTTACGATAACCCTAGAGCTAGCCGTAGCTTACGCTAGGGGAAGTCCTTGGTTGATTTGCGTGCAAACCATCCAAGGCACTCTACCTTTGTTCCCTTTTCCAGCTTGCCCTCAAGCGAAGGCAAGGTCCACTGTGGCTGTCCAACGATCTCTCGGTGTTTGTTTCCCTTCCAGCCTTACACCGACGATTTAGGTCAGTACAGTTTTTGGTGCTAGAAGGAGGGCCACTTTCTTGTTATTAATCAAAGCCTCACTACCTATCAAAACTCCATTCATCTATCCCAGTCCATTCACATTTATCATGGAATCTTCCCAAATTAACCCAGTAACACTATCAATTGGTTCAAACCCTATGACTGCTACGGAATCTATAACCGTTATTGAACACATAAATCCTCAAGGCCCTACACGCCAATCCCTCAGGCTACAAGGCAAAGGCCCCATTCATACAACTCTTACACCAGAACAATATAACTTCATTTGTGTAAAAATCCAAGCCAACTTGCCCATTGATCGTATGGAGAGGGAAGCTAAGTGAAAATATGAATTCATCCACAAAGGAGGACATGAGTTTATCCCTTCAGCTTTTGACATAATCCCACTATCTGAAAACCATCATAAACTCATATCTCAACTTCTCATGGTTAAAAATCAAGCCTTACAACTACCTCTCATAGAGCCTCAAGATGAAGAAGATGACTTTGCAACCCAATCTGAACATGGAGAATCATACCATACTGTTAGCCCCCATGCCCACACAAACCTATTATCCCATCCTTTCCTAGAAGAAAATATGTTTCCTTCTTCATCCACAAACATTCAAGCCCATATTCCCCATTCCATCCCTATCTTCTCCGTGCTCAATAACATTCACTCTGATGCATCCACTTCCATAATTCCTCCACTAGCACAGTCTCAACAACTCCCCCAAACCAACGTAGGGTCAATCCTCCAACCTCAAGTAGTTGGAATACCATCAGTCATACCAGCTTCCACATCCACCCATTACATACGACAAATACAAATTCATAGGGCACCATTAATTACTCCTACCCAACATGTTCAAGGT
>MNCI01019003.1:1279-71028 GCA_015680685.1 Gnetum montanum | reverse complement strand
TTAGCATCCATTCCTATTACAGAGGACATCCCCGCAAACGAAGAATCCATCTGTGCAACGATTTCACAACACACACCACAAGGATTGGGTTCAAATACCTTAGTCTGTCATGATGATGCAGTTAAAGTTAACCCCGAATGAGGGGAAGTCACAACAGCTCCACTATCCATTAGCATTCGTGTTGGGCAGTGCACCATCCGCAGAGTGCATGTTGATGATGGTGCAGCAATGAGCATAGCCCTGTACTCTATCATCGACAAGCTAGGCCTCGCAGATGAAATCAGGCCAAACAAAACCACATGTCTAAAATCCTTCAATGGATCACATGTCAGGGTTAAGGGTACAATCAACTTATCCTTTGTAGCCGGAGACCAATTCCCTACATCAGCTGAATTCATAGTGGTTGATGAAATGCCAAGGTTTAATCTGATCCTAGGACATCCTTGGCTAGCTCAACTTAAAGCCATATCTTCCCCAATCCATCAGGAGATACATCTACCTTACGAGGGTAGTGAGATCATCATACATGGGGATACAACATCATCAATCATTTCCTCATGCCTTGAGGTAGGTCAAGGTTCAGAAATTGAGTTCATTAAGCCTAAACAAGAAACCATAGACATACATCAAAATGCGAACCCAACATTGACTCACAATCCAACTAGCACTGAAGAAACACAAGAAGACACAGACATAGGAGCCATTCCTACTAATGTTTCTTGGTCAGAACTACCCTTTGACATCATCGACGAAGGGGAAGGTGAATATAAAATTATACCCATACACCCAGCCCCACATGTTAAGCTACAAAAGATCAAGAGACAACTCAACAACTAGAACGAATGATATAAACTGTCGAAATGACGTTAAACTACAAACTGTCCGAAATGACGTTAAACTACGAACTTTTCGAAATGACGTTAAACTACAAATTGTTCGAAATGACGTTAAACTATAACAAGTCTGCAATGACATTAAACTAGCCATGGTCAGAAATGGCCAGTTCCATTTAAAACTTCTTGAAAACATTACTACCTTTAGCCCACCATGGCATAAAACTGGTAATCCTTTCTTTGACAATAGATGCAACAGTCCATCAAGACTTTAAACTGATGTACCAAGCCCGAAATGGCTTTAAACTAGAGCCAACAAATTACAAATTTATAAACTCCCATCATCTTACATTGAATTTTTGCTTATAGGTTACAAGTTACGATTTGGATTCTTGCATGGTGGTTGCTTTCTTTTCCAAGTATTTACCTTACATCTTGCACTACGCTTTAGAAATTTATGTTACATTTAGTTGCACACATATACTCTAGAAAACAAAGAAAAACAATAAAAAACATAAAACTACAAAAATACATGGCCTAAAAAGGCCTTAAACTAGCATACGGCCTTAAACGGCATAAAACTATCACTTTTTGCATTGCTTTTCTTTCATTCATACATTCTAACTCTATGTACAACAGATGTTGCTTGATGTTGTTTTCTTCCTAGTTGATTTTTGCAGGATCTCGCAAGGACACAGCATGACCATGCATGAAGCATCACACTTTACACAAGCAAGGTNAGTCCACTAAGACTATAAACTAGTTTGCCTCTTCATAGTCCGCTATGACTATAAACTAGCAATGCACCATCTGCTACGACGCTAAACTAGCACCGTCCAAGGGGTTATGACGTGAAACTAATCCACAACAGTCCGCTAAGACTATAAACTGGTGACATCATCAATGACCAGGCAAAATTTGAAAAGATCTGTTGTTGCAGTTGGCTGTTCCTGTTCCACATAGACTTGTTGCATGATTCATCCCATGGGGCCTAATGAAACTGATGTTGTTTGTGATTTTGTTTGCTTTGGAAGCTACATGCGGTGACTCCATCTCCTTATTTAAAGTGTTTAGCTGATTGTTTCATTTGTGGTTTTCTTGTCTTCTTGGAGTTGTATTTGCAGGATGACACTTCTGAGGCGTTCTTGCATAGATGCACTTCATCATGACAACAAGGTATCACATTTTTCCTGACACACGTGACTGGGTTAATCAATCCGTTCATAAGTACATTCCCAATTCCCGATGCATCCCTCATTTCCCAATCATGCTTCCTTATCCTATTCGATCACATCCCCCTTGATACATTCCACTCATTTCAAAACTCTTGGTACACTGTTGCACACTATAGCTCTCTAAGCAGTTGCGATGCAAAACATAATACATAGTACATGATGCAAAATGCAAGTGCTCAAACACAAGCATGGCACAAAAAGCAAGCTCTTTCAAAAAGACCGAAAAGAACAAGAAAAGGAAAAAAACAAAAAAAAAGCAAAAAAAAAAACAAAAAAAAAGAACAAAAAAATGGTCAAAGAGCAAAATGCACGGAAAAGGTCTTCAAGACCCTATTGACATCATAAAAAAAAGACTATTGGCCATTCTCATACAAGCCCCAGGCGAGAAGGCAATTATCTTGAAAAAAAAAAGTTACACTCATGTCTCAAAGAGACCATGTTGCACATCATTGTGTGGCTTTGGCTGTTTACAACGGGCCCCGCAAATACTCTATAAGAGTCCCATTTCTCCAAAGAACGCACTTCCTATCTCTTGGCTCCGAGTCTGCCGAAAAAATCGGCTGTTGACAACGACCAAATGACATAACTTGTGCATAAGAGAGCATTCCCCTCCCATGAATCCCAGTAGTAATCATAACCCTTTAAAATTCTAGCTTCCCTGGTTACAACTGATTCCCTTACATCTTGAACCACATTCCCTCAATCTCATGTACTTTTGAAAACGGTGCGATAACATCCAGCCAAGGGATGATGGTTAATGTTTGATGCTTTGTTTGTTCATGGTGTTTGCACTTCTTTGTCGACGCCTCTCGGGTGAATTCCTCCAGACGTCAACAAAGAGGGGCCAATGAAACACCACTAATTTCAGCTTAGCATTTTTAAATGGAAATTTGTATGCCTTAATGGTGCATTAGCAATGATTATTATTCATGTGCACATTGGATTCGGGGAAATGCACAAAATAGTATAGTTACAAATAACAAGATTGCTTATTGTTAACTCTCTCCAGATTTCTCCGCAAAACGCTGCTTCTTCTCTCAATCTATGTGTACGTATGTACAGAACACACAAGTCAACAGTTACATGTAACAACAGTGAAGGCCGCAGGGGTTTGGCATCTGCAATTCTGCAACAAGAAGTTGGAAAGCTTTGCATTTCATCAATGGCAGGCTTCTTGACAAGGCTAAGGAATTTTTTGCAAAGAATATCATGGGCATGGACAAGCCAACCACGGAGGTGAAGGACGGTGTACGAATCAAGGGCATGAGCCCCAACGAAATAAAGATGGAGACAATTGTGCAGATCATGAATCCGTATAAACACAGTCAGCGAATCTGCAAGGTTTCCTACAAATTGCACAGCAATGAACGCATCATCGCGTCCGGCACTGTGCCAGATCCAGGCAGCCTTGAGGCCTATGATACCACAGATGTTACCGTTCCAATCAACGTTCCTTACGATTTTCTCTTCTCTCTCTCGCTCGCGATATCGAAGCCAACTGGGATATCGACTACCGCCTCGATCTCGGCCTCACTATTGACCTTCTGCTGCTCGGCAATTTTATGATTCCGCTCTCCCTCCACGTTGCTGATTCTGCCACGCCTCCACGTTGCTGATTCCAGCCTGCCACGTTACTGTTCTGTGTTGCCGCGTTACTATGCCATGTCTGTCATCGCTGCTCTAGCTGCGTCCTTGCTCCTACTCCTGAGCCTGTCGTCATGCCTACCACTGCTGTATCGTGCCTGCCACTGCTGCACCGTGCCTTCCGTCGCCACTGTCCTTTCCGTCACTGTTTGAAGCCGCTGCTATTTTTTTCTGCCGTCGCTGCTATTTTTTTGCTGCCACCACTGCTGTTTTTTCTGTCTCACGTTGTCCACCCCTGCCACACTGATGCCTGCTGCCATTGCCAACAACAAGAGCTCCTCCTCCGCTTTCTGCCGCGTCGCTGATGTCTTGTTGCTTGCCGTCACTATCTCTCCTGCGTGGCCTGCGTGCTGTCTCCCTTTGCTATTTCTGTTCCTATTTCTGCTGCCGTTTTTGTTCCTGTTTCATCGCCACCTCTTCGTTGCTTGTCATGCCCACCGTGTCGCTATTCCGCCATCCACCGTGCTGACGTCTCTTAAGCTTGCTGCGCCCTCACTCCTCCTGCCTGCCTGCGTTGCCGCTGCTGCATCACTGGGCATCCGGGCATCATCAGCTACTGTCCTCCCGATGATTAAAATTTTTTTTTACCAAACATTAGAGAATTCCAATTTTCCAGCTGACCAACCAAAAATAATAATTTTTAATCAAGGGTCATCGCCGCTGGACATCTTTTTTAAAATTTTCTAAAGTTTTACAACTCAAGGGCTTGTATTTTTAATTATTCATATTTTTTTATGGGCTTAAATAACCCATAAGATGTAAAATACATTGAACCTGGCCAAGAAAAGCAAAATTGCCAACACACGTCCAACTCATGTACAACTTTCCAGTTTAGATACATTGAACATGGTCAAAGCAAACCCTAGCCAAAACCCTAGCCCAAACCTATAAATACCCTACCAATTCACACAAATTGAGGGAAGAGGAGGCAAAAAAGACAAAGAAGCAAGAACAAAGAGAAGCAAAGCAAAAGCAGCAAGAAAGAGAAGAAGATTGGAGGAGGCAAAGATTGGAGAAATTGGCGATTCTAAAGGAGGATAAAACTTGCAATCCTTGGGCGCTCGGCACATCTAATTTTTCGCTTCCAAGTTCTTCTCATATCGTCACATCATCCTGTCACATTTTTCTGGGGCTAGGCGTTTGACTTGCCATTCACACTTGTGCAACTACACTTTGACCGATGCACATTCTTTTTAAAACAATATAATACAGTTTCATCATTGCCTCCTATTTGCATTATTTACTTTGGTTTATGCTTTGTTTGCAATATAATTCTATTCACGTACGCTTTATTTAC
Organism: Gnetum montanum; assembly: GCA_015680685.1. Taxonomy (NCBI): domain Eukaryota; kingdom Viridiplantae; phylum Streptophyta; class Gnetopsida; order Gnetales; family Gnetaceae; genus Gnetum; species Gnetum montanum. The sequence continues at coordinate 66,019 of MNCI01019003.1, read as the reverse complement.
ATTTCGTATCATTGTTTACATTTCGTTTACATCCTGTTTACGATAACCCTAGCACTAGCCGTAGCTTACGCTAGGGGAAGTCCTTGGTTGATTTGCGTGCAAACCATCCAAGGCACTCTGCCTTCGTTCCCTTTTCCAGCTTGCCCTCAAGTGAAGGCAGTTTCTGCTGTGGCTGCCCAACAATCTCTCGGTGTTTGTTTCCCTTCCAGCCTTACACCGACGATTTAGGTCAGTACAATGACAAGTTAGATGACAAATGGTGCCTGGCTGAGATCAATTACGCTAGGTATTGGTCAATTGTTTGGGGTAAAAATAAGATCATCCACAAGGTTATCAAACAACAGTTGTAGATGGACCTCTTGGCTAGGAAAAACCAGAATTAGAAGGATTACAATGCAAAAGTGTATGAATGGGGACAAACACAAAAGAACCATAAACATCACTACAAGCTAGAACACAAAGCCTACTATAAGAATATAGGGATGAGTCTATGGACATCAATGTCAAGAGATATTCCTTGATGCAATCAGTGCAAAGCAGATTTACAAACTGTTCACAAGCCATGTAGTGATTAGTGAGTCCCTAGAGAGATAGATCACTATTCCTTTTAGAGAGGTAACTTCTGCAACATTTTTTCTAGGGCTACCCACATGGACAACCATGGAGAAAGGGAAAACCCTTATAGGCATTGACTTGGATGAGGAGGATTGGACATGTATGTCGAAGGATGAAATCCTCCAACATCTAGAGGTTGGCCTCGACAGGATGCCCCCAGACATGGATGCGGGCCCATCTCAGGTTGTTTTAACTTACTTTATTATTGTCTATTTTATGATAATTTTTCATGTTATCTCATTTATTGACTAGTTTATTATTTCATTTTTGTTTAATGTAGGCTTCAAGTGAGGGTGCAGGACCAAGTGGAGCGATGGAAGATGAAGGCGAAGCAGAAGAGCCCTAGATTCCCATTGCACAATGTAGACTCAAATGCTTAATATGTAGCCCTACTATTACGTAATTTTGTATCTTTTTAGATATTTCATGTTGTTGATGTAATTTTTGACTATGTATTTTATTGATGACTTAATGAAAGATATGATAGTTATTTACTTTTCATTTTTCCATTTTAACTTATGATTTAGTTGATATTATTATGACTTTAACCTATGATTTAGTTGATGTAATTATGCCCTTTGTGGACCCCATGCTAGTTTAAGGCCATGGTGGTAGAGCCATCACTAGTTTAAGCCCATTTCAGGTCATCACTAGTTTAAGGCCATTTTGGGCCATTGCGCAAAAGGAAGTTGGTTGCCAATTTTAGGCCTTAGCAAGTCGTGTGATAGTTTAAGGCTTTTTTGGGCCATGCAATAGTTTAAGGCCTTTTTGGCTGCATGGTATTTTAAGGCCTTTCCAAGCCTAGTTTTTAGTAAAAAAAGCTAGACAAAATTGTAACTAACAGAAGATGCAAAAAATAATGCAAATTGTAATTGTACAGACAAAGGGACAAAAAAACAAGTTGGAGAGGCAAGAAAATTAGAGACATCCCCTAGTCACATAGATGCTTCCTAACCCAATGTAGGTTAAGTGGTGTGTAAATCCTAGAAGGCACTAGACGGTACTCCCCTAGGCCATTGTTTTCTATAGAAAAGGGTAATTCTACCCATAGAGCTTCCTCATGAAGGTTTCTCATCTTGCTTGGTTGCTTAACATCAACTAAACAACATTTACTTTCATTGCAAACAAGTGGTGTGTCATCAAAAATATCTACCTCCAACCCTTATTTAGTGTCTACGTTGTTGATGATCGGAGAAGCTATGTTGTCATCAAGGATCACCACCTCCCCTCCTTTGTAAGGCAAGTGGATCTCTTGGTGAATGGATGAAGAGATGACCTGTAGTTGGGCTAACTAGGACCTCCCTAGGATTAGGTTGAATTCAAGCATCTCTTCAACCATGATGAACTCAACATTAGTGGGGAATTGCTCCCCTACCATGAAATCAATCATGATTGTCCCCTTGACAACTACATGTGGTCCATTAAAGGATTTCAAACATGTTATTGTTGTTGGCCTGATTTGATCCACCAAGCCAAGCTTATTAATGACAGAAAATGGGATAATATTGGTTGTTGCCCCGTCATCCACATGCACCCTATAGATTATATATTGATGCATGTGAATCATTATGAACATGGGTGTAGTGGTTACCTAACCTTTTTTAGGGTCAACTTTGATTGCTTCATTACGAAAGGTCAAGGGTGTTGACCTTGGCTCTTTGGTTGTAGTTAGGAGCATTATGGCATGGATAGCCTTTTCATTTGCTAGCATATCTTCCTTAACAGAAATAGATGGTAGCATGCAAACCAAGGCTTCACAATGAGTAGGGGAGGTCATGATCAAATCATATAGGCTCAATGTTATATTTTTATATTTTAGGACTTGTTTGACTTGTTCCAACGCATCTAGAAAATCTTTTCCACCATCAGCTTGTTTGGTGGTTTTCATCTCCTCCATATGTCCTAGGAGATAGATTTCTTGAGGAGGATATTTATTCTTTGGTTATGTTAGGGCCCTTCAAGCCTCAGTGTTTACTTGTATACTATCTATTTTGGCATTAGTGACATAAGACGATGAGGCCAAAGGTACAAATGACAAGGGAGTGGGCTTAGGGGGAGCTAGCTCCATGTGTTCCCTAATCATCTTGTTAGGAAAGTGCTCATCACGTCTTCTTGGAGAGGTGGGTCATGACGCAATTTCTACAACTAGACCCTAAACAGGTGGATCATCTACATGTTTTAGCACCCTAACAAAAAAAGGTGTCTAGGCTACCATTACTACAACATGCTACAAGGTCCTAAACACAAAGGATGTCATGGGTGCCAGAGGTGGTGCCTTGATGACAAAGGGGACCTGTGGCCTAGCTGATGTTGAGGTCCCAGTGTCACTAGAGGGCACACAAACCATAAATGGTTCATGTGTTAGCTTTGCATCATCTTCAATGTTAATAGCATTAATAATGTAACCAACACCACCAACATATAATGGATCCTTATAGACCTTCATGGACTGGTTCTTTGGCTGGACAGGATTACTTTCATCAAAGACCAACTTGCCTTGATCAATCATGCATTGACTGTCATCCCTCAATGCTAAGTAGTAATCCGTGTTATGGCCATGTAGCTAATGGTAGTTGTAGAATCAGTCCAATATGAAGTTCTTAGGTACTGGAGGCTCATTTGGCATAGTCATAGAAGGGTTTTGGAGGACCTCATAGTATCTCTCATGGCGTTTACATGCATCTTCTAACATTTGTTTGTGCTAAATGCACCTAGCACTAAGAAGTTGATCCAAAAGCTCTAATAGCTTGATTGGCAAAGGGGTGTGCTTTGAGTGATCCTTGCACTCAAAGTTTGGCCTTAGGGGAGCTTGCCCCATGACTACTGATGATGTGGGTTGGTTGTTTTCCACATTGCCAAAACCCAATGCTTTGTTGTTGTTGTCTAAGGCCTTAGGTGCCTTAGCCACTAGTTTTTTATTGGGTTTGGCTTCATCGACCATAGCTACAATAGTTGTTATGGCCTTCCCCTTTTCTTTATCTTTCTTTGTATGAGCATTTTTGTAGGCCATGTAAGCTAGGTCCCTACTGGCTTCTACCGCATCTTGTATGCTCTTTGGCTAAGCAAAAGCTTAGCTAAGAGAACATGGGGCTAAATAGTATAGCTTCAATTTGATGAAATCATTTACTATGCCCTTGAAAATGGCTAGTAGGTGGATTTTAACTATCAACTCATGAATCTCATTAAGGGAGGCACTTCAACATTGTATGAATTTTTGCACTAGTTCCAATGGTTCTTGTTTAACATTCATTAGCTAGTCTAGCATGGCCTCAGGCTTCAAGTTGTACTTGAAGTAGGTTATGAACTAGCTTAGAAGCTTCTCTAAAGTTGAGATGGAAGCTCTAGGGAGTGCGCAATACTAGTCAAGAGCTTTGCTAGATAGAGACATGGTGAAAACACAGATGATTGCATGGGTCATGCTTGCAATAATAGGCACTCAGAATGGAAAGTTATTAAGTGAGCATTGGGTCACCCTCACTATTGTATTTTGTAAATTTTAGGAGTTGGACCCCAAGAGGTAGTGTTAGTAGAGGGATGGTAGGGCTGATGGGATCATCTTGGTAGAAGTCCATTATGTGAACCATTTTCGCAGTAGTTGTCTTAAGCCACCTAACCTCCTTTGTGAGATTTTGTATGTGTTGGAATGCTTGGTCTAAACTTGGGGATGTTGTAGAAGGTTGCATTGTTTGTGCCATTGATGGTACTTTTGGAGAAACCCATAGCCCTATTATGGGATATGCCACTATGTGTGACACTTCCTAAGTTTGTTTTTGTATGTATGGTGGCACATGCGACAATTGTACAATGGGTACAAAAGTCATGGCCCACCACATGATTGATGTTGGGGCTATTGGTGGTGGTGGGACTAAGATGGCCAAGATAATGAGAATGTGACTTATCTATGGCCGTGATATGGGTATGATGTGCACATATGGTAGCATTGCTATCACAGATGCTAGCTGAGAAGGCTAAATAGACTAAAAAGAAATGAAAAAAGAATAGGAAGTAGAAGGTCCTACACCCTATCCATAGGCAGGACTTGGTGGCTAGCTACCATTAGTGAAGATTTGGGATGTGGAAGCATCATGGCTGCCTCAAAGAAGGTAGAGGACTATGACTAGTGCAACATGAATATGTGAGCAAGCTATTGGGCTAAGACATAGAATGGGATGCCACTAGTAGAACAAGACTCAAACTCCTCTTGCCCATCTTGCAGGGGTTCATTATAGTTTGATGCTACATCCTGATCTCTCTTGGCCCACTCACCCTAACATGTTGGTCCAAGATCCACTTGAAGTTATCAGTTAGTGGTATGACCACATTAGGTGTGGAAAGGAACTCCCTCCCATTTTGATGGATGATTTCGAAACTATGCTTCACCTCCATCTCTTGGTGGTCCAATGATAGGCCCACATAAAGCTTTGAACATAGGAAGTTGTAGTGTTCATCATTAATCACCCTATGCTCAGGTGTTTGGTAATGCAGTCTAAGAAACTATCATTGTGTTCGCATAGGACTAGGGGGTTGCTTAACGTCTCCCACCTGTTGGATGGGATGAGCCACCTTCATGGTCAAGGCAACAACTAAGGTATTAACGGGGTTCATATTGCTATGTAGGAAAGACATGAGAAACAAAGATGATTGCAAAAAAAATTTAAGTGTAGAAAACTTTAAAATAAAATGGCTAAGTATGAAAATTATAAAAAATAAGCCAAAAATGACCAGGTCTGGGAATGTTGAAAAAATGGCTATCTCTGATGTTATGCTCATTATTCTTTGAGGGACTATCACACTCACAAGGTTATTATGCTCTACAAAATGCTTAGAGCTTAGTGTGATGGACACAATTTGGGCTTTCCATCCTACAAGGTTCTAGGGGAACCATCAACTGGGACCAATCTAAACCAACCAAAACATAGAAAACTCCTACGCTAGCCTATGATCCAGCTACTACCATGGAAAGGCCATAGGGGTGTCATGTCTACACTAGCTTGTCGCTAGTGATAGGGGTGCAAAAAGCATGTTGGAATACCCTTGAACATAGAAGCAATGGGAGGCCCTCCTTCTAACACCAAAAAACTATGATGTTTGAAAACATTGATGGCTAGAACATTGAGAGGTTCACAAGCATATAGCCTAACCCTAAATCCATGTGAGAGCTATGCTAGGGAAATGGAAATGAGGTGCCCCAAATGGTCTAGTTGATCAAACAAGGACTTACATGGTGTAAAAATAACCATTTGTAAAAGGAGTTTATGAAGATAACACATGGGAGCCAAGACAACAAGCAAGAGTGTAGTGTAGAGTCTCAACCCAAAAAATAACAATTTAGACATGTAAATGCATATTAACATCAGAGAAATGTAGGAGTTATGCTAAAAATGTAAAACAAATGCTATGAAAGAAAATGGAACAAGAATTGAGAGTAGAATAATGCACCACCCCAAAACCGAGGTGTAACTTTTTTCTTGAATAGGATGTGAAAATGGTATGTGGCATCAAACAAGCATAGTGGAAGTGTAGTCATATAGTCACAGTCTCTAGGATGTCAAGGGCATGGTGCTAGTAGCTACGGGGAAGGCTAAACTTGCTAGGTTGGTTGTTGTCATGCACTAGAGTTGCAAGAAAAGATTGCATCATGGGGCTTGCCAAGGTGTGAAGCTCAGGTACTCAAGTGCAAGAGTAACAAAGATGCTAGGAATGCTCAAATGATTTGCCAACCCCTAAAATGCTAGATTTCATGGTATTTATAGGGCTAGGTTTGGCTCGAAATGGGGATTGGATGGCATGTGGCATGGGCATAGACAGGTCACACTGACATGTTATGCTCTTTGTTGCAAAGTGCTACACTCTATAGGATAAGAATGGGAACCCTAGAGACTATCGAACTATGATCACACTACTTGGATTGCATGTGCTAGAGTATGACAGACCACCATGTACCTACAAATAGTGTCAAAACAATGTAATTTGGAGGTTACGCTCTAGGACTACATCCTCTACCTCTTCCAAGTAGGGTCAAGCATAGAGACAATTTTGGGGGTGAAATTTTGCAAATTTTTGACTTGCCACACCTGTCACACTGGCTACACTACATAGCTAAGAAAAGTGTAGCATGGACACTTTGATGAATTTTGATGAAATTTGCAAGGTTTCTTCATGGCATGCTGATCACGCTTTGGGGTGTAGTAAGATAGATAGCCTTGGAAGTTAGAACATGTGCCAAATGCATCTTTCATGTTAAGCTAGCTTGATAGATCCTTGTCCAATACTTAGCCAAAATTGGACCTTGAAACTTGTGTCAAGCTTGCTACGTTATGTAATGTAGCAGAGCATGATAGCCTAAGAGATAGAAAACTTTCCAAACTATTTCATCCATCCTAAGCACTTTTGACAAACTCTAGCCTAGTACTTGGGTGAACTGGCAACTAGGACATGTGTCAAGCTGGGTATGCTAGAGAACATAGAAAGCTTGATAGTCTGGGAGATAGAAAATTTGCCACACTATTTGGCCCATCTCAAGCAACCCTATACTGCTTCTAGTTTGACATTTGTGCAAACTAGCCATGGAAGTGTTTGCTACACTAGCCATGCTAGAGAGCATAGCAGGCAAACTTAGAAAAATTTTGCAAAAAATAGGACTTGAGGTGTGCTACACTATTTATGTTGCAAAGCATAACACCAGACTTACAAAAATTTTGCCCAATTTTTGACACTTAGACAAATCTACTATTGAACTGTAGGAGCCTGAAATTGATGGTGTTTCAATGGACAAGAAACCCAAGGCACATGCATCGAAACCTAAACCATAAACTCTAGGAAGGATGGAGGAGCTTAGAACCACTAAGGCCAAAACATCACAAGCCAGAGGAAAGAGTTTTCTTACAACCATGAAACAAGCCAAATGATCCCTTAAGTAAAGGAACATGTCACCAAACTTGTATGACTTGGTCATGACATCTCTTGCACATAGGGATGCACTAGCTTAAGTATTAACCTCCATCCTTGTGAGCAAGGACATACCAGCCAACAAAGAATCAATCTACTCTGTCATTGAATAAACTTCTCTTAGGGAAAACAAGCATCAACCAATGCTCAACTTTCATGATAGTGAGATGAAGATTAACTCTCAAAACAAAGAGGTGTTATTTGCTTCTCTCCTTGTCATCATATGTATTAGTAGGTACAAAGTTCACCATGTTCATGTAGAAGATGGGGTGGTAAATAATGTGGTATCATTTTTGGTTGTTGACAAGCTAGGCTTAACCAAGAACATTCATGAGACAACTACCTGATTCACTCAAGTCATCTAATGGCTCACAAATAGCAGTGTGAGGTTTCATCTCCTTGGATTTTGTAGCAAGAGAGAAATTTCCCACATCTGCTAACTTCTTAGTAGTCGAAGAGACACTTAGTTTCAACTGATCCTAGGAAGAACATGGTTGGTAAAGCTTTGGGCAGTTTCATCTCCTATACATTAGGAGATTCACTTGTCATACAAAGGTAGGAAAATTGTGATCCATGATGATAATTTGTTGCTACTCTTAGTTAACTATGTCAACATTAACTAAGGTTTGGAGGTGGAGTTCTAAGAGGAAACTCCTAACACTTAGACTAGGGCCACCAACAATGAGAATAACAACAATGCAAACAATGCCAACTCTATAACATGGGATAATCAATGAAAATGCATGTAGGTGACCATCCTAAATAAGAGGGATTGTGAGGGTAAGATTTTGTGAAAAGGATTCATTGATCTATCGAAGATCAAACAACAAGTTCCAAGCAAACATCTCATACTTTCTCTTGCTAAGAATCATTTGTTCACTTTTCCAACATGTTTCACTATTGATTTTAGCCTTATGTGCTCTCTCAAGAGAAACTCATACTTACTAGGCAAGTATCGATCATGGCCCACTAAGGCCTAAACTGGCAACATTATGGCTTGGCAAGGCCTACAATTGGTGGAGCAATGGCCTACTAAGACCTCAAATTAGTGAGCATAGTGACCTTTTAGCCAATCTACCAAATAGCATTATACACGAGTTTACTTATATGTGTTTATCGTGGTTTAAAATTATCATTGTCACATTTTATCTATTGGCTTTAGCTTATGACCTTGTTACATTTACTATTTATGTTTATATAAGAATTTAAAACTAACCTCTAGTTGAAATCACGCCACGATGTCCAAAGCCATGTTTGCATAGTGTAACATACAACAACAAAGACAATGCATGGTGTTTGTGACTAATATAACCAAACGAAAATAGATGTGATAATAATCAAAGAACTAGACATAGCTAGTGACTCGGCCATAAGCGGAGAGAGGGAGATCAATGTCAACAACATTATTGTCGCCATTACTACCAACTTCATTACTTTCATCACTATCAACACTCTATAGACAAACAAATACAAATAAAAAAAGGGCAGGAGCATGGAATCCAACCAAGAAAAAATGATTCCTTATATGGAAATCATATTACAAATGAAAAAGTAATACCATACAGAAGAGGTAAAATTTCCAAAAAGTACCACATACTATACCATTGCACCACATTAGAACAAAACGATTAAGGCCACTCTATTTTACAATGTGAGCTATGTCATCAAATATATTGTTGTCATAATATTTGAAAGTATGACCAATGAATAGCCCTAAATTTCTAACACCAGCCACAAATGCCCCTAAAATAATCAAATCGACACTACCAAATTTCATGTTCAAAATCTATAGAAAGGAATTTCTCTGCTCTAGTGCCATGATTATTCAATGGCCAGGTAGTATGACTTCAGCTAGGAAGTTCGAGTTTTTATTTTCATTTTGGTTATTGACACACTTTCTTTCATATTTGGGGTTGTGGCTCACAACATGAAGACAGCTGCTGGAACACCCATCACAGGCAAAAGCTTCACCATTTGCAAATCCCCTTTTTATCCTTCCATTGCCTTAGGCAGTATTGCAGTTGTATCATTGTTGTTATCTACACTTCTTGGCATTGCTTCTGTGTTTTATCACTACAATGGACAATTTTTTCCTGCTCATGATTTGCATAAGAACCCTATCCTAGTGGTATCCTTTATTATTGCACTTGTTGTTTCTGTATTTGCTGAGAGCCTTTACTTGTGGATGTTAATCACTGAAGGCNATCCTTTATTATTGTACTTCTTGTTTCTGTATTTGCTGAGAGCCTTTACTTGTGGGTGTTAATCACTGAAGGTTTTCACCGAAAAATAATAATGTACATTCTGAAAGCACAGATTATCCAACTGCAAAGATAGGTCTATTTGGGAAAGCAGCTTTCCTTGCTTTGGATAGTGCATTATTCTGGCTTGTTTTTCAGACGCTTACTTTTAACACTAAACAAGATTACGAGGATGAATGAACTTGAAGCAAGGTCCCTATGGACAAGTGTTGACTGCAGATTATGTGCCCGCTGATAACACCCATGGCCACTCTCTATAGTCAATTTTCCATCCATCAGCCTGATTCACTTTTCCGATGGTGGCTTGCATTCAAGGATTGGTCTTGACTCGAAAAGCTTTAACAGGTTGGCTGCAAGTCCTGTAGGATGGCTTTGATCAATCTGTAAAACACTTATTTGGATCTAACGATATAAAAAAAATGAATGAATGAAATTTCTGGAATCTATCCGCGAACAACTTCTTTTTGTGTGAATTATATCCCAATGGATGAAAAGAACTCAAAGGAAATACTAGAAACCATGAATGCCTGATAAAAAGAAATCCTACTTTCTGTGCACCCTGAGCAGAATTTGTACTTCAGATTTTAACTAGACATAGACAAATAATGGCTCATGCTGCTACTCTTAAATTTCCAATTCGTATATACCTAACGCACTTTGACTTACACAGATTCCCAGCAAGCACCAAATGCCCATCTCCTCCTCCAGGCATTCTTAACTACTCGAATTTCTGTATAACGTGAGCCAAGGATCCACCATTAATCAAAGTTCGAAACGATATCTCAAACATATGTAGCATCAGATATCAATAAGGATTCCCAGTAACAAGTAAAATTCCAACAAATTGGTAGAAGCAAACGATCAAACACGAGTAGATGACAACAAAACTGCTCTGAAAAGAGACATTGAAAATGAATCTTGAATCAACAAATTCATAGAGATTCTTATTCTTCTTTCAATGTTTCCTGACTCTCATCCTGCCGAACCAGGATTATCCTTTTCGGTAGTTTGTGGATGAATTCTTCATTCCATTCCGCCATGTTGGTCTCCAGATTTCCGACTTGTCCCTCGTAGCAGAGTTTAATGGAGAATGTCGGGGTAACTGCTCTCAGGAGACTTCCAAACAATGAAACCGAAACCTCTTTTATCTCAGCCTTCCATAATTTTGCAGCCAACTTCAGCAAATACTACACAAATTATCCGAGATTGGATCCCAAACAATCATCTTTCTCCTCTTCAATTATAACAAATCAAATTTGGCTCTAAGAAAAACAAATCAAATCATCTTTCCAGCTGCATCATCCTGCACTACCATCTTCTCTCAACCTACTTGTTGCCGCCACACAGCTATACTCCTGTACTCCATCCTTCGCCTCATGCCATCTATTGTTAATTGTGGTCTATTGCTATCATGCACCCTGTGCCAGCAGTCGCCAATTGCCAACACTCCCTACGCTTTTCCATGCACTATCCCATACCCAGTGCTCTACCTACACCACTAGCGGTGTTCCTGTCAATGATGCCCTATCAGGTTTGTGCAGACCGTTGGGGCCGGCAGAGGCACAACTGCCAAGGCACTGCCCTGCTTGGTTCAAATATATAATAAAGAAATAAATATCTTATTAAAAATTTATTCAATTTAATTACATTTTTTCTTATTTCACCTAGTTTACGAAGTTTCTCTTTAATTTAACTCAATTTCACCTTGCCTTCATCTTGTTATTACCTTATTTTACCTATCTTGCTTTGCTTCATAGTGACCTTGCCCATTGAAGTAGGCTTCCCAACATAGCCCACCAAGGCCTTAAACTAGCAACCCCACAATCTGCCAAGGCCTAAAATTGGCAAAATGTGGCCTCAACTCACCATGTTGGATCATATATAGCCTACTTCACCTTATTTTACCTTGTTTGGCTTTGTTCTCATCATGTTTTAACCATTTTTTTCCATTATTTAATACCATGTAACCATGGCTTGCCATGGCTTTAAACTAGCAATCCTATGGCCTGCCAAGGCCTTAAACTGGTAAAGTATAATCATAGTTTACCACATTTGATCTTATACTATCCTTAGTGACCTCCATTGACCCTATTTTGATGTCAACTTAATTTGTTTTGGGTCACTTTTGCTTTATTCTTAATGCATTTCTACATGTATTTTCTTACATTATTTAATCATTTTATTACACAAGTGCCACTTGATATGCTTATGTTGTCATGTAAGATGAAGTTAGGGAATGAGAAAGCAGGCTCGACCAGCCAAAAAGCCTAGATAAACCTCTCTCGTAATGTTGTCAAACCAAGTTGACATTAAATATCCAAACCTTGGCTCTTGAAACCACTGCACTAGACAACCATAATGCCCTAAAGTAGCCTAATGACCATTGATCTTAACTCCAAAAACATCATAGAGGATCCCTTAGTTGAAATTTTCATTTAAGACCATGATGGTGAGAAGAAAACACATGAAACCAAGTTCTTCACTAAAGTTTAAACTTACTCAAGACTACATTAAACCCTTGTTATGCAACATTAAAGCCATCATATAGCCCCGATTCTGCCTAATACTCACATGTTTATTTGTACTATTATTTTTCATTATTAACAAGTTACAGCAAATGACTGATGTTGACAAATTTGATAACCTACAACAAACAAGCCTACATGACATCTTGGCATGACAAAGGAACATCTTTCTATGACTTGCCAAGGCCTTAAACTAGAACAATACGGTCTACCGAGGTTTTAAACCCATAATATGGCCTATTGAGGCCTTAAACTAGCACCATTTTCTGCTATGAACTTAAACTGCCATGACAACCTACTAAGGCCTTAAACCAGCATCATGGTCCACTATGATCTTAAACTGGTACCATGGCCCACCACAACCTTAAACTAGCAACATTGGTGACCTGGGTAGCTTGGTTTGTCATTCTATGTGGCCTATATGCATTGCAATATTATAACATGTTATGTTTGATTGGTTTCTTGTCCTCTTGGAGTTATGTTTGTAGGATGAGGCCTGGGACCATCACACAGGTGTAACTCATTATAGTGGCAAGGCACCATGTGACCTCAATGTGCAAGATTTGATGAGTTTGTCCTACTGTGTCAAGAGTGCTTGTACCATTGCCCTCCATCTTACACCACTCCTTGAGCCCAACCCCAAAGCCTAATTATGACTTTTCATACCTTGGAAAATAATGTTGACCTACGTTTGCCACTCATGTACAATAGCCAGATGATATCTCTTTATCATGCTTCATTCTCAAGTCTACTCACATGTAACACAACTCATTCAGTGGAAAGACCATTATGTACATCAAGCAAAACACATCTCACTTCAATGGGAAAACCAAGTCTATTGAGTGTAATGCAACTCATTCAACAAGAAAACTATATCAAATTGACCTTGGCAATGAAAACTAATCAAGATTTCACCCCTTAAAAAATAAAAAAAAGGGAAGAAAATTTCCAAGAAGTTGAATGGACAATGAAGTCTCAAAGCCCAATGGCCAAAGCAATCTTGGAGTAAAGTGATTGGGTTCTCAAATACATTTGCTGAGTGACCAACACTTCAACACATGTCAATATCATGCTATAGCCATGATGACAACACTTGGAATGCATTGTTAGCCCTCATAACCATTTCACTCCAACCTTATCACCACCATAGTCTTATCCCATCATCACAACCTCTCTTTGTCATGGTTCAACATGGCTAGATCAAGCATGAAGAGGGAACATCAATGGCAAACCTATAGTGGTGTTTTGTATTCTTTGTCGATGCCTCTTAAGTAAATTCTCTAGGCACCAACAAAGAGGGGCCAATGAAACACCACCAAATTTGCATGTTGTAACCTTTTAACCCCATCCCATGAAACTTGAGAAGAAAATTCATTGTAAACATGAAGAATGTAATCCATAAGAGGTAATCTCACATATTTCATACTTTTGGGGCTGAAAAATGCATCATAAGTTGGAAAAGCCTCATTCCCCAAGTGAAAATAGTCACCTGGTATCTATAGTTTGGCTTGGAAAGGTCAAAAATACTTTTCGGAATGCCAAATGGTATTTTGATGGGTTTTGTCAAGGGTATACACTTTTATACGTTGGAAAGCCCCTACAAGAGGGTAAACTAGCATAGAGGCATCAAAGCCAATGTGGAGGAGTGTAGGGATGTGGATCTCACCTACCCCTTAGCATGAAAAGGAAGGTAACTTAGCCTGGAGGGGTTTGACCTTCATCACCAATGTTACTCTCTCATCCCCCTCAACATTGACACCTCCTCCCTAGCATAGAAGCAACATGACCAAGATTTTAACATCAACTTCAGTAAGGACTCTATAAAGCCAACATAGAAAGGATGAAGCCAATGTAGAAGGTGCATCCCCATTACTATTTTTAGTAAATGGAATGGCCATGGGGGTATGATGATCCACGATATCACGTCAACCCCTACGATATCGCGTATGTGATATTGTGGCCCGCCGCCATGTCTATAAATAAGAGGTGGCTTTCCCTTGTTCACTCATCTAGAGTTAGTCCCTTAGCCAAACTATAGTAGTTTTACCATTCAAAAGTTAGAATAATTTCCATGTGCCCACAGTAGGAGTCTCAAAGTGAACGGATCTTTATTCAAGCAAATTGTACCTAAGCATACATTTGTGTCAGTAATAAAGATGAACTTTCTGATAAACCTTGTAGCATATGGATTAAGCTGAATAGGAGTTAATTATTATTAAATGTTTAAATGCTTTCCTTGATAATTAATCTCTCTCAACCCTTGACTATCTTAGTTAAGTGCATTCAGTACGACCACTTCGAGCACGTGTGTAATGCTTGGTAACCTAGTAATGAGTAGCGTTTGATAATCCTAGTAGCGTTGCACTGGTTCAAGGTGTGTGCGGCAAGTGGGAACTGATACTGATGCTAGGACAATTAGCACTTAGTTAGTGAATAGTTAATGAAAGTTAGTCACTTAGTCTCTTCACCCTTCCCTACTAGCATAGGCATTAAAAAGATAAAAGTTATAAAAATCACATACCTCAAACTTACTTAACCATACAACTGTGACAATACAAGTAAGTTTGGGAGGATAACCATTGATTAACCTTAAGTGTTCCATTAGGGCACATAAGCACTCAGTCCTTGGAGTTTAACCGGATCACGCATGAGATGCTCATATTCGTATGGTTGAGTGTAGGGGTACCTTGCCACTCATCATTGGCCCCATTGTTGGGGACTTAGTTGTTTGTGCACTACATAGAACATAGGAGATCATTCATATTGTTGGGATGCTAGAATGAACCCTTAGGGTTCATCAAAAGAAAAATAAGATAATGGTAAATAGCACATCGAGAAAGAAAAAAATGTCTTCTTCTTCACACAAAAGCACTTCACCACCTAGGAACAACACTAGAGACAATCGACGACACAACACACATAACCAAAATCTGCCAATTCCTCAATAATTCTATGTGGTATATATTCATCACAATGAGTATATACCTAACTTTACCTTTATTATCCATCAAGATGAACAACTACATTGGAGAGACTTGGAGGGTAACATAGTGTTGCTTACAGACCGAGCAATCCCCAACATGCTCCTTCATGCTTTTTCACAAGTAGGCATGTCACAATTATACGTAGAGTACGTTGCATGTGATTACAACACAAGGGACTACCATCCCACAAAAGCGCAACATCAACGGGACTTGCGACAGGAGAGTTACCACACATCTTTGAAGAGTAGGGGATCCCATAATACTCCACCCATCTTAAACGAAATTGAGGGTGGTGAACCTATTTCAATAGGTTCTTCACAAAACGATGTCTCCCCTCCTAATGATGGTGAGGAGGTGGTGTATCAAAACCTTCACTCCATGATTCACAACCTTGGTTCTAATCCCCATGAACACCAAGTGTTCAACAAGGGAACACAAACACATGATAAGGATGGGCATTCTGATCGTCATCACAATTAGAGTTGCGACCACTGAAGAGAAGGTAGAAAACATCATCATGGCGATGGTTCCCCTTATTCTTCACCTTCATCATCACATTCACCATCTCTTTCAATATTCGACTGCAATCATAAGGAACCCAACCATGAGGATAAGGGTAAATAGAGTGAGAAACCTCGACAAGAGAGTCTAGAGCGAGGATGAGAGCACTCTAGAGAATCATGACACGGAAGAAGGGAAAGTAGGGAACTACATAGACATCATAGACAATATGAAAGAAATGACAACAAAGAACCCCCACTTGCAACTTGAAGCATTTTAGACATCATGGAGGCTATAAGAATTCCTACAAGGCACCAAAAAGATAGCAGGGTCAAGAGATTAGATATGAATAACATCCCACGATTTGAGTGGGGATAGAATGTTGATCCTTAGAACCACTTATAGACATTTCACGATGCATGTGCCTTGCTGAACATTGAGAACAAATGGCAAAAGCTAAAGTTGTTTCCAAGGACACTAGTAAAAAAATTGGAAAGCTAGTACCAGTCCTTAGAACTGGAATCCATTCGAAGGTGGAGTACGATGCTAGAACTATTTAATGATAAGTATCAAATGTACTCTCAAGTGTCCAACCTATGAAAGAAAATCCAAGGATGGAAACAGGGAACTCATGAAGCCTTGGATGCTACCATGGGCTGATACTATGCACTATTACATCGTTGCCTGGGCCATGGTTACTCGCAGCAGGATCAACTCTTCCATATCATAGATGGACTTAGGCATGAAACCAAGAGAATCCTCAGAACATATGCCCAAGGGAGATTATTAGAGCATGGGTCCCATTAGGTTCATAGATTGTTGGAGTAAGTAGCTTAGGAAGAAGGAGAGCTACGTAAGAGAGAAAGTGCAAAATAGTACAACCGTGATCCTTCCCTCCGAAAAAGGGGAGTGAGATTCTATGAGGAGGAGGAAGAGTCACCACTTGAAGAGATGGTGAATAGAAAAACCTTGCTACTCCAAAAATTAACAACAAAAGTGTCGATGAAGGTAGACCAAATGTGGGACTCCTTATATAGTAGATTTGAAACCGTTCTCAAAATCGTAGTGGAGTCTAAGAAGCGAGGTAGTAACTATGATAAAAAGAAAAGAAGGAATTTGGACCATGCACATAATAAAGGTACAAGTAAAATGGCTATCATAAAAGAGGTTGTGGATTCTGATATGGACAATGATGATGGATGTGAGATATGCCAGTATGACCATCCTAAGGGATGTTGCCCAGTAATCTCACATCTGCAAGAGTCTAGGGTGTATGCACTTAACCCATGACTTAACAAATGGCAAGCACCCTGATGGTTACCTTCTCCCCAAGGTAACCCGAGGTAATTCCACCAACCATTAATGTATTACAAAGTGGAACTTTACCACAACCTATTGAGTAACACTAGCAGTGGAAATACCCACAGTCATGGGGGATGCCACCGCCAAGGCAACATTACCCTTACTGGCAACCAGATCCATATGGCTACTACATGCAGTAGCCAATCTCTCCACATGACTCTATTGGTCACCTAACACCACAATGTCACTACCAATTGTAGGAGTATTATAGGATTCCTTCTCCTAGGGGAGACACACCACATACATACCATCCCTTGAATCCATCCATATTTCTCACACTGATAGCTCCATTTCCACCTGCTCTAGCAATGCAAGGGGTACTCCCCACTCAACTGCAGTAACCCAATGTCATGAGGGCTATGAATCCTCAACCCGCAGTTGGTTCTAACAACCTTATGTAGAAAATATCTTTCTTTAGAACCAACAATCCAACCAAGCCCTCACCATTACAAGTGGTTGAAAATCTAAACACCTCTCTACCAAGTAAAGCTTTGGGACCTTCTTCAACCCAAAAGTCAAGCTTAACGTACACAGTTATGTTAACACATGTTGTCACTAACTGGATTAAGGTGGGCCACCTTCCTAGGAAATTCTCTAATCTTGGGAGTCCTCTAATCTATCTCCAAGTTGTTGGGAATGAACCATGTAAAGCTCTTCTGGACTCAGGTTCCAGAGTCAACTTAATATTACAAGAAATATATAAAGCCTGAAACTTGCCTCCATTAAGGAAGAGTAACATTTGACTAGAGCTGGTCAACCAGTCCATAACTATCCCCTTGGGACTTGTGGAGGACATTGTTACCACTATATGTTGTTGGTCATATCTAGTTGATTTCCTAGTGATACAAGTAAACAACGATAAAGGGGACTTCCTAATAATAATGGGAAGAGTATGGCTAAGTGCTATAGATGCACACCTAGGAATCCACAATCATTCCTTGGAAATATCCAAGAAGAACACTTTTGGAAATATTGAGAAGAAGAAAGTTTCATGTATCACATATAGTGACACAGGGTGCCATTGCGTGCATAAATCATGGGTTATGAGAATTTTAGCATTACCTGCATGCAATCGGTGTGCACAAGACATTAATATACAAAGTGCCTATATGCAGTAGCCACACAATAAGAAGACAACTAGTCGCTAATGGCTGATCAAGAGAGCAATTTGCTAACATGCATGGAACTCACTGAGGGAATAACTAGTGCTTACATTGAAAGCATAGACACACTGGAGCAAGTCTGTTGCCAACTTTCAAACCTTCACCTCGAAAGCATCAACTGGGGGAAGTTGGAAATTCCTGAGAGATTTAAACAAGAGCCCCTAGATTTGAAACCACTGTCCATTGGTCTGGAGTATATGACCCTCAAAAATAAAAAATTGGTAATCATCAATGCAAGACTTGTTCCCACACAAAAAGAAAGACTGCTAAAAGTGATAAACAAGTGGTCAAAAGCCTTTGCCTAGTCATACCCCAAGTTAACCAGAATAGATCCTAGGATATGCCAACATAGGATTTACATGGACCCCTCCATGAAACCTCAAAAACAACCATAGAGGTGATTGAACCCAAAATTGAAACAAATAGTAAAAGAAGAGATATAATAGCTTCTTAAAGTTGGGTTCATATATCCCATTTCTGATAGTGAATGGGTTAGCCCTATGGTGATCGTGCCTAAAAAGGGAGGCAAATGGAGGATGTGTATAGATTTTAGGCTATTGAACATGGAAACATTCAAGGATCACTTTTCATTGCCATTCATTGACCAAGTCTTAGACACCATAGCAGGGCATTGCTATTATAGTTCTCTGGATGGTTATAGTGGATACAACCAAATACGAATAGCACTAGACAATCAAGCAAAGATAATGTTCACTAGTTCTTGGGGAACATTTGCATATAAGCAAATTCCATTTGGTTTGTGCAATGCTCCTACCACATTTCAATGCCTAGTTCTAAGCATATTCCAACAGCAGATAGGAAACAGAGTAGAAGTATTTATGGACAACTTCTCCACTTATGGAACAAGCTTTGATCAAGCCTTAGACTAATTAGAGCAAGTACTAAAAAGATGCATAGAAACCAACTTAAGGCTCAATTGGTAGAAAAGGCATCTTATGATTCAAAAAGACATAGTACTTGGGCATAAGATTTTGCATTTAGGAATAGAGGTAGACCCAAATAAAGTTAGGGTTATCAAAGGAATCACTTGACAACTAGAAACTTTCAAAGACATTCAGTCATTCCTTGGACACACTGGCTACTATAGGAGATTCATTGAGAACTTCTCCAAGATTTCCAAACCATTAGTAGAACTAACAAAGACGGATGCACCATTCGAATGGACCAGGGAATGTGAACAAGCATTCCAAACTCTAAAATACAACCTTGTGGAAACTCCCATTCTACAAGCCCCTAACTAGTCCAAACCATTCCATATAATGACTAACATATCCAATTATGCCTTAGGAGCTGTACTTACATAGTTAGATGACCAAAAATGTCCTTATTACATCCACTATGCAAGTAGGAGTATCGTCGATACACAACTTAACTACACAACTACAGAAAAAGAATTAATGGCTATAGTGTTTGCACTATACAAGTTTAGGCACTATGTGTTAGGCTACAAAGTGTACATTCATACAGATCATAGTGCAATAAGGTTCCTCATGAACAAGCCAACAGTTAGCCCTCGTATAATACGATGGCTAATAATCCTATAGGATTTTGATCTAACAATGATCGATCGAAAAGGCACTGAGAACGTAGTTGCAGATCATTTATCTTGGTTGCACTAGGATAGCAAGGAAGATGAATATGCCATATCTGATTATTTTCCTAATGAAGCCCTCTTTTTCGGTGTAGTGAATAACCAAACCATGGAAACAAGTTGGTATAGTAGCATTCTCACCTATCTTCTTTCCCAACAGACACCACAAGAGCTGGACTTTAGGAAGAAGCAACGGTTTCTTCATAGAGCCAAGTACTTCATGGAGATCAATGGACAACTTTACAAAGTCTATCCTAATGGCTTGGTTTGATGGTGTGTGCCCAATGTGAACCAACTAAGAGTTCTCCAAGACACTCATGAGGGCCCTTGTGGGGGTCACTATGTATGGAGACGAACGACTATTAAGATCCTGCTTGTAGGATATTACTGGCCAACATTATTTCGGGACATCCAGCAATTTGTCCAATCCTATGAGTGTTGTCAACATGATGGGGGAATGACTTCTAGAATGGAGGATCCAAAACAATGGATTCAACCTTTAAAACCCTTCAACATTTGGGGAACAGACTTTATGGGGTCCATTACACTAATGTCCAATGAAAAAGCTTGCATCATTGTTGTTGTTGACTATCTAATGAAATGGGCTGAAGCAGCTACTATTACAAACTGCACATCATCTACAGCTACATGATTTATGCAACAACAAGTCGTAAATAGGTTTGGTGTGCCACATGCACTTATCTCATATAATGGAACACACTTCATGGGTGAAACCTTTCGGAAGTTGATGTAATGCTTAGGGGTTGAACATAAATTGACTACACCTTATCACCCCCAAGCTAATGGCCAAGCCGAGGTTACTAATTAGGAGATTACTAAAATATTAACAAGGACAATTAGCAAATATAGGCAAGATTGGAGTACTAAACTGAATGATGCTCTCTGGGCATACCACTCCACTTGGATACTCCCTACAAGCTACTCTCCCTATGAGTTAGTATACAGAAAACTTCCAAAGCTTCCAATTCAAATCGAGCTTCGTACACTATCCATGGCATGTGACCTCCACCTTGACCTTGATCTAGCACAAAAACAAAGATTGGCAACTCTAAACATGCTAGAAGAAAACCAATTGGTTGTCCTATCATCAAATGGGTTGCACAAGGCACATAACAAGCAATGTCATGACTTGAGAATTCAGAAGGTTAAGTATCAACTAGGAGATAAGGTCCTCTACTGGAACCCCACACATGTGCCACAATGCACAAAATTTCAAACATTGTGGAAAGGGCCTTACATTATTCATACAATCTTTCCCTTAGGGACCATGACCATATACAAACCTGAAATTCCTAATAAGAGATTATTGGTCAATGTGCAACAAACCAAACCATCCCATGAACTTAAAATAGTCGATGCACATAATACCTCTAAGAGAGGCCAACCTCACTCATTATTTGAGATCTCCTCCTTTCAACTCAGTCATGGGGGAGATGGCCACCTATGCTAATCAATCAAGGCCCTCAGTTCCTTTTTAAGTTTTTGTTTTATACATTTTTGTTTTTGCAAATTTCATTAACTTTTCTTGTTTTTTTTTTCCAATATCATTCATACTTTTTCGTTTATTCATGTGTTTATTTATTTTCTTAAGTTTGTCACCTAATAAGTGCCCCTAAAGATGGTATGAACTATATTCTATTGATTGCTAATGTTTGGTTTTTACCTTTGAGTTATAATGTTGATACTTTGGTATGGTTCTTTTGATATAACAGCAATGAATCCATGTCATCCATGCATCCACGAATTTCTATGGTCTCTTTTGGCTTGGAACTATATAATCCCCTTTCTTAAATAATAAGAACTATCAACAAATCAGTGACTAGGTATTTCTCAAGCTAAGGAAGAACTCAAGGACTGAAAAGGGTGTAACTTCAAGGGAACTTGATGCATTTGTGTTGGCCATTCTCTTGGGTTCTTGGATGTTTTCTTCTTCTTTTTCCTTACCATTCTAACACTGCTCCATTATCGGGAAGCTAAGCTAATAAAAATAATAAAGTCTCTGCATGGTGTGGTTCTCATGCAAAAAAAAAAAGAGAAGAAGAAAAAAAGTGAGAATTCAAAGCACACCCCTTAGATGAAATAATCATCTAGGCTACAAGCATTTGTTATGGAACTAGCTAAAAATGTTCCCTCTAACTAAGGCCCTTCCTCGCTTCCTACTTTCTCCTCTTTCATTTCATTGGAATGGTGGTGACTTTCTGGCAGAAGAATTCTCATTACACCAAGTGGATGGATTGGCCAAGTGTATTAATGTGAAGTCACTGAATGTGGAGTGTTTGAGGCTAGATTTGGAATGAGATCTACTATGTCACATTAACCATTAATACACAAGGGGCTATACACCACCTTGTTCTTGAGACTCTATTCCATTCTCTTCTTCCATGCTTCTTTCCCCATTTTGCACCTCATTACTACTTATATCAATATTCTATATCTTGGTTGATGCATTTTTTTCTTTTTGGTAAACTCTTGTGGTTAAGACTTTAACTCTTATTTCCAAATGGCATTCCCAGAGCCTACAAACTCTTTGAATGTGGGATTGTCAGGGCATTAAGGTCATGAGCCTACTTTGGGAAGGACCCACTTACATTCCTCTTTGGTGCATCTATTAATTTCTTTCCCTTAAACATTTCTGTAGTTACCATTTATTTTCATCTCCATCTTTGACATCCATTTTATCAGCGTTGCCATTGTTTCTTTTTCTCCATCTTTCTTATTCCTTATCCTTTTTCCATTCTCTCGCTACCATAGGTTCGCTCTCAGTCATGGGGGTCCTAGTATAATTTTTTCAATTTTTTGTTAACCCCTACACCTCGGGTAGTCACCAATATTATATTCCTAGATCTGCATTAGCGATATCACAACTCAGCCAATGGACCTTACACTGAGGTAAGGTATCAATTGCATTGTGATTCATTTTACCCTTGCTAATATGAGACTGTGTTGTGTGTGCAAATGACAATCGTATACCAATGGATTGGATTTGGAGGAAACACTTAGAATGGACTAGTGCTAGAGTAGTTATGCAAGGAACAAGATTGATGGCATGCTTATGGATGAACAATGGAAGACACAATCTTGGTGTCGGCAGTAATAGACTTCTTCCTTTCTCTCTCTCTTCTCTCTTCTCTCTCAACTACCAAATAAGGCTGGATGTCAAATGTGTTTAGTATTCACTCTTGTTGTCATGAACACTAATTTTGTTATGTATTGTAATGAAGATACATTCACATGTCACCCCATTCACCATTAGTATCATTCAAGTCAATAATCTCATACCTTCCCAATATTTTGTAAGGAACTCAAGGACGAGTTTTCATTCAGTCATGGGGGTATGATGAGCCATGATATCGCATACGCAATATTGCGGCCCCCCACCATGTCTATAAATAAGAGGTGGCTTTCCCTTGTTCACTCATCTAGAGTTAGTCCCTTAGCCAAACTATAGTAGTTTTACCATTCCTAAGTTAGAATAATTTCCATGTGCCCACAATAGGAGTCTCAAAGTGAACGGATCTTTATTCGAGCAAATTGTACCTGAGCACACATTTGTGTATGGCAATAAAGACAAATTTTCTAATAAACCTTACAGCATATGGATTAAGCTAAATAGGACTTAATTATTATTAAATGTTTAAATGCTTTCCTAGATAATTAATCTCTCTTAACCCTTGACTCTCCTAGTTAAGTGCATTCAGTACGACTACTTCAAGCACGTGTGTAACACTTGGTAACCCAGTAATGAGTAGTGTTTGGTAATCCTAGTAGCATTGCACTAGTTCAGGGTGTGTGCGGCAAGTGAGAATGGATACTAATGCTAGGACAATTAGAACTTAGTTAGTGAATAGTTAATGAAAGTTAGTCACTTAGTCTCTTCACCCTTCCCTACTAGCATAGGCGTTAAAAAGATAAAAGTTATAAAAATCACATACCTCAAACATACTTAACCATACAATCGTGACAATACAAGTAAGTTTGGGAGGACACGATTGATTAACCTTAAGTGTTCCATTAGAGCATGTAAGCACTCAGTCCTTGGAGTTCGATCGGATTGCACGTGAGATGCTCATATTCATATGGTTGAGTGTAGGGGTACCTCGCCACTCATCAGGGTATGACACTTACTATATATGGTAACCCCCCAAATTTTGACACCTATCCCACCTAAAACATAGCCAAAATTTGCAGCCAAGTTATAACCAATTTATAGCAAAAAGTAAGGCCAAAACCCTATATAAACAAATCCCAAACACCATTTTTAGGTTTCACCCCCTTGGCACTCGCATAGTTTGGCATTCTTAGCAAGCATTTTTGCATTCAAGAGCTTTGAACACACACAAATCCTCTTGAATCCCTAGCATGGAACCCCCTTTTGGGCAATTTTTACCCCCCATAGCCATTGTTACACCTCCATAACTATTGTTACACCCCCTATAACACCCCCCTACAAATCTAGTGCAAGAAGCAGCAAAGGTTTGAAAGCATTAGAAGTTGTGGAGCATTCAAATTATGGAGCAATGAATTCTAAGCCCTCACTAAAGTGAATCCCACTACCCCCAAGTACATTTGTGTGCACAGTCTCTTAACTCTCTTTATTTTTGATGAAATAAAGTTTATAGTTTTAGTTTGTGTATGAATTAGATTTGTTATTTTATTTTAAATACATTTACATTTTTTGATATGCAATTCTATTTGGATTTTTGTTATGTTATTTTCTTTCCTCTAAGTCCCTAGTTGATCTACCAAACCATCTAGGGTATTTTTTAAAGGCCTTGAGGATTCTAGGTTAAAGCTATTGGCTGAGATTTTCAATTTTCTAGCAATCAAATTTTTCAATTGCTACAATGGTCACATAGAATCATTTTTTGGATCCATTTATAAAGTTAATTTTTCTCTTCACAAAACCAACTTTATAAGCTAACATGACAAAGAGGATTGAACATTTCTCAAAATCTTCTAATGTATCCTTAGTTATTAATAGGTTTGTTTTATAGAGCCAAATTTTAATCCTATGAATAACATCCTTTTCACTAATGCTAACATGGTAGAACTAAAAATAAGCTTGTTTCTAAAGCAAGATTTCAGTTCTATGAACTATGCTCATTATCTAAAGTTGAGATGGAAGAACTAAAACTAAGCTCTTTTCTATATAATCATTTCGTAGAACTACTTCTTCACTCCATAAGTTATTTACCATAAGACAAAGTTGACATTGTAGAACTGTTTCATAAAGCTGATTTTCAATTCTATGAGCCTATTTCATATAATCACTAACATGGTATAATAACAATATGGTTCATAGAACTATTTTGTAGAATCTCTTTTCATCTCTATGGAACAGAACTAATGGCTTACATGGCACGACTAAAAAGTGGTATTTTCAATAAAGCCATTTTAAAACTTTATTGATGAGTGGCAGGTATCCCTACACTCAACCATACGAAATGAACGTAGCACGCATGATCTAGTCGAACTCCGTAGACTAAATGCCTACACACCGCAAGGAACACTTGGGGTTAATTAATCATTGTCTTCCCAGACTTACTTGTTGTTGTCACGATGTATGGTTAAGTAAGTTTGAGGTATTTGATTTTTTTGGTCTTTTATGATTTTTCTCCTATGCTAAGAGGTGAAGGGTTGAGAGGCTAAAACTAACTCTAACTATAGCACTAAGTCCTAGCGTCAGCATCCATTCCCACTTGCCGTACACACCCTGAACTATGCAACTGTGGCTACCAAACGCTAATCGTTACTGGGATCACCACACGTAATGCACGTGCTCGAAGCAGTCATACTGAGGCACTTAACTAATCTAAGTGTCATAAGCATCCATTCCTTGGCTAGCCGTACACGTCCTTGAATGCTCGTAACCAAGTCGTACTTATCCCACGATCTAGGAGTTAAGGGTAAGAAGGCCTAATCACCTCACAAACATGTTCTACATAAGAATAAGTTGACATGGGAGAATAGAAAATAAGCTCTTTCATGAAGTAGAATTTTTTCTCTATAGATAATACTCCAAACCTTTAAGCTGGTGTGGTAAAGCCATTTTCAAGCTAAATTGTAGAACCTAAGTTCAACTCTACAGCTACATTATCAATCTTACATGAAAAAATCAAATATAAAATTCTTTGTAGAGCCACTTATCAACTCTATGAACCTCTTCTACATTAGTAGAGCTGATTTAGCTAAGCTATTTTTCACTCTTTTCCAAACTAAAATTTTGCCTTAATAAGCTAATGTGGCCAACATACTTTAATAAATTATTTTTTGGAATTTAAATCGTGATCCTCTTCTTGAAGTAAGGATTTCCCTTAGCTCTCAACTATTTTTTCTAATGTGTATTGTGATGATACTAATTCATAAGCTCTGTGATTCCATTTTTATTGATCAAAACTTAGCTAACAGATAAAAAGAACAAATCTTAACTCTATCTTTGATGGGCTACTTAGTGATCTTACATACTATTAATTTTAAACTTAAAACCATAGTTCTTTGAACTATCTAGAAATTTTATAAGATTATGTAATCATCATAGTAGAATGTCTTTAAAAATTTCAATCATGAAACACTTAATTTTCATGGTATCTTTGCTAAAATATCCTCTAATATTTGATTAGGGTTTATTTGGCCATAAATACTATGCATTGAACCTTAACTCAATATTACCACATGATTAAGTTTTAAAAAAGTGAAACTTAAGCTCTACCTCATTGATGATTGAAATATTGCCATAGATTACTAGGCCTTAAAATTCTCATACTTAAAAGAAAAGCTCAAGCAAAAATAGATCTAATCCTTTTACTATTTTTGTGAACACTTCTCTTTAGAATTTGTTTTCAGCATAGGGCTTAATTTCATATTATTAGCAACATAGCTTTAAGTCATTGTCTACTATGAATCTGTATAATTTTTATCAAATACTAATGATAATATTCCTTGATTGGTGCTACACCTTTCATCCAACTCAATTGTATTTCATGGATATGTTGATCATTTTACTCCATCACATAGTAACATAGCCTAATAATTTAAATCATCATTATTTCATGAAAGTGGTAATTGTTGTAACAAAACTTTTTCCAAATAAACACAAACATCTTCTTCTTCAACATTTATATATAGTTACAAAAATAAGTAAAATCTGAAATATTTTTCCAAGCAAAATCCTTGTATCTTAAGGCTTAACAATGATGAAAAAACCCTAGTTCTAAAATTTTCAAACAAGCTAATTGAAGCTAAGCTAATGATACTAGATGACATTGTACAATAATTATGAATTTCCTCAAAATTTTTGTTCTAATGCTCCGTTATACTTGAGCTTGGTTGTCACTTAAGCAAGTATAATGGTTTGTGCCTCATTATTGCAATCCCATTCCTCCTTGGATTCCTTGGAACTTGCATCTTCCTTGGGCTCTTCTCTTACTTTCAACTACTTTTGTTAAACTTTCAAGCCTTCCTTTGTTGTCATTTTTGGGTTATTTCACCAAGAAATCCTTATAACTGAAAACATGATTTTGGCTCTCCTCATTAATGTTTTCTCTTTGTGAGAGATTTGACCACTCCAAAAATTGAACCCATTCTTGGACATGAACTAATTTATTACTTATTAGTATGAAGAATGTGTTAGAGAAGCATGTCATAAACATATAATTATAGGTTTTTCTATAAGATAAAACTCTATAAAATATCCTCTGTACATGCTCAAGGAAACAGCTAGATAGATATGGAATGAAAGGCCTTGCTCTCATGTTGACTTTTCTTGGATCTGCAAACAGTTTTTTTCTTATCATCAACCTTGATTTCCCAGCCATGATACAATTATAGATTCTATATCTTGGCTTTAGCTTTTTCTATAGTCCTAAGGAAATTAATGACAACACATTATGTACATATTTACAAATCTAGTCATATATTCTTGAGTTTCTCTACATAGATGATTACCCAAAATAATTCTTTAGATGAAGAATGTTAAATCAATAGCTCAACACCTCTCCATCTAGTGAAGTAAGCTTAAAAGTATTTTTGGCCACTTGTTTGATCATCAACAGCCCAATCCACCTAGCTAAAAATCTACTAGTTTTATCTTTCTTATTAACTTTCCACAACAAAACCAAGTCTCCTTCCCTAAATACCTTTTTTCTCATTTAGCAATCAAACCATCACTTTATTAATGCTACATTATGTAAGAGCCTAGTCTAAGCTTCATCAGTTTTGTCCTATCTTCTTAACATTAATGTTATCAAATCATGTTCTTTGTTTGATTGTGGATTATAATTTTCCTAAAATTCAACTGTCAAAAATACAACCATATTAGTTATTCAAGCATTAAACCCATAGACTAATCTAAAATGGTGTAGTCCTTATATATTTCTTTATTCTAATCTTGTTAGTCTATAGAACTCCTTGTAATAGTTCATGTCATTTTACAAGATTATTATCCATGGCATATTTTATGTAAGAGAACAACTTTTTATTTGTGTACTCAACCAAACCATTTCCTTGTGGATAATAATTTGATGATGAATAGAGCAAGATTGAATGCTCTGAAGCCCACCTTATGAACTTGGCTAATTGGAAAGTTATGCCACTATCAGTAATAAATGATTCTGGCATCCCAAATCAATTAATGATATATTTCCCAAGGAATTTAATGATCTCATATGACATACTTCTCTTTAGAACTTCAACCTCTAGCCACTTAGTAAACTAATTGGTAGCTATCAAAATAAAACTGTGGCTAACTTCAGATGAAGTAATTGCTCCTATGATATCTAATCCTTACATTTGAAGAGGTTTATCAATTATTACTAGTTTTACAGAGGCATTATCTTGGCTTTGGTACCTGTATTTGATATTTGTGATAGGTTATAATTTTATCTCTCACAACCTTGTACATAGTAGACCAATAGATTCCATATCTTAATATATGTTGCATTATGATTCTAGGAGATTCATAACATAGGCCTTCATGATTATGAAATTTTTTTAATGTCTTCATTTTTTTGATTTGATGTACATTCCAGCAAAATACTTCTAAAATTTTTCCTCTATAGAGTTTCTTAAGTATCAATGTACTTCTTGGTGTTCATTATAAAAGCTCTTTCCTTAATTTTAGGTAAATTCTTGGGAATTTCATGGTCGATGAAAAACTTTACTATGTCATCATACCAGTTTATAATTTTAGAAAGGGCTAGAACTTATCATCCAAATTCTTTTTTCATCATCCTAGCTAATCCTATATTATTTATTCTTTTGCAAGCTTTCAAAGTGGAACTAAATTATTGAATTTTGACTATCTAGTTAGCCCTCTTGAGTCCAATTTCATTTTTTGACAAGAATTGTCTGACAGTTGGCTCTACAATTATGATATGAACCAACGTGTTTTGTAAGTAATACTTAAAATGTCCTAAAGCTTTAATCATAGAAAATTCTTGTTTTTCTAATTCAAAGTGATTTCTTTTAGCTCATTTTAATTGGTAACTAAAAAATTCAATTGTTGTTTCTTTTGTTCCATCCTTTTGTGTCAATACTACATCTAATGAGTCCTCTGAAGAAAATTCATATAACTAGAAATCTTCTTGTAATTTTGGTTTCAACAAATATGAGGTTTCCAAAATGGCTCTCATAATTTGATCCAAAGCTTCAACTTATTCGTTACTCTTTCTTACTTCAACATCTTTTTTCAACATTTGTGAAGGAGGTTTTATTATTTTTGTAAATCTAGGAATAAATTTCTTTACAAAGTTTACTTTTCCAAAGAAAGAAATCAATGCCTTTTTATTCATAGGATGTTCTATAACTTAAATGGCTTTAATTCTAGCTTCATTAATAGATATCTCCTTTTGAAAAATTATAGGACAAAGTAGACTACCTAATTTTACTCCAAAAATATAATTTTTGAAATTTAAAGAAATATAAAATTCCTTACATCTATTAATTATCTACTACAAGTGAAACACATTATCAAACTCATGCTTTGAATACACTGTGATATCATCTAAATAAATTACCACAATTTTCCCAATGAGTCCTTTGAAAGATGCATTTATAGCTCACTAAAAATTAGCCCCTCAATTTGACATTTCAAAGGGCATTTTCTTGTATGCAAATGTTTCCCATTTTCTAATGATTGTTGTTTTAAAGCAGTCATCCTTGTCTACTATTATTAGATTATAACCTAGAAATCCATCTAGGAATGAATATAATTGACATCGTGATACCTTTATTAGCATTTCATCAATTCTTGGGAGTGGATACCAATTTTTAATTAAAGATTCATTTAAGTTCCTGAAATCAACACATAGCCTTATATCTTCATTCTTTTCTCTAGCTAGTACTAAACTAGCTATCCAAGTTGAGTACCTAATTGAATACATTATGCCAACACCTAATAACTTCTTGATTTGAGCTTCTATTGCTAGTTCAAAAACTAGATTAAACTTCCTTAGCTTTCACTTAACTATCTTATAGTTCTTTTCCAAAGGAATTTTATGATTCATAATGTTAAGATCAAAAGTTATCAAATGATCATATGGCCAAGCAAAACTATCTAGGTTTTCTCTGATAACTTATATCATTTTCCTTTTTATGTTTAAATGAAGTTTTATCCCAATATCAAGGCACTATTAAATTTCTTAGAACCATAAATTTATCATTTCATGGGCTTGATCTTTTGGGTTTTGAATATCTAATCCTTTAACTAGTTTTTTTTTAAATTCTTCCTTTAATTGTAATACCTTTTGAGATAGTCCTCTTTCTTTTTGTTTTAAATTATCCTTTTTATAAATGTGACTTTTGAATTCTCTCATATTTCTAAGGAATCAAATTGTTTGGTGGTCATCTTTAAATACTTGAAAACATTTTTCATTACTAGGTATCACTAGTTCTAATTCTAATTCAATCATTACTTTGTGGCATTCAACTATCCTTGATAAGTCCTAAGTAAAAGTTGCCACTACAAGTTTTTCAGCCTTCTAACTCTTTTCTCTTGGAATTTTTTTAATCTTATATTCCATAAAATTTTTAAGTAATCTTATGTTCATTTGTTTATAGATCTTAAAAAATGAGCTATTAACACTACACTTCCCTCTAGCTTGATCACATATGAGTTTTGAGTTCCCTTTAACCTCTAATCTCAAGATTCCTTTTTCATGAGTCATTCTCAATCCTATACATAGAGCTTTGGATTTGGATCTATTAATAGTACAAGAAAATTCCAATCATATATCTTTTAATTCAACTTTATTTCATGACCTCATTACAACGATACCAATTCCTAATCATGTAGAATTACAAGCTTCGTCAAAATATAATTGCCAAAATTATCCTGATTGATTGTCAAAATGCATAATTTATATTTCTCAAATTGATTTGACTCCTAATACAACTTCCATCATTCAATTCTCTTATTTTTTTCCCTTTGAAATCACATTCTTAATCATCAATGGCTCATTGTATATATAAGTCTGACTTATTTTGTCCTTTCATGACCACATATGTAAATAATCTATAGCTATGTATTTAGAATAATTTTGACTCCAACTTGTTTTTAACACTAAGGTATAAGAATTAGGTATATCAACTACTTGTATATTAACTCTACTTTTGATCCTTGGACTTGAAGCTAACTAGATCAATATAATTGGTAATTGGCCCATTAGATTAACTCTACTTTTATCAAATTGGATAATTTTTTATCTTACTTTGGTTATAATACTTGTTGAGTGCATATTACCAAAGGCATTAATGTTCAAGTGGCTTCTGAATCAACTAAATAATTATGTATATATCTACCTTTTAAGTTAAGGGTTAATAAGAAAGGAAGCATCTTTGTCAGCTACCACCTATATTTTGCTAATAGCTTTATTATTATTATAAATATAGTTTATAGTGAAATGCTCATTTTTTTGTTTTTAATCTCTTCTAAAATCCTTTTAGAGTATCATTCCATTTAAAATAGTTGATATATGCTAATATTAGCATTAATCTTTTTCAATTCTTCTATGACATCATACTTCCCTTTAACATAAAATCCTAACTTCCTAAACATTCTAGGGAGAGGATCCTGATGATCTTCTTCATTTGATTATGAATTTTCCTTTAATTTTTATTTTTCTCAAAAACTTTATTTTTCCCATTAGGTTTAGGTATTATATTTTGTGGTCTAGAGGTAGTCATTTTATCTTTTTCACTCTTGAGCTCATATCTAGGCTCTTCACTATTATTAAAATCATCCTTTGTTGAGTATCATGATTCTAAGTGCTCAAATTTCTCATCAATAAATGACCTTTCTAAGTAATATACACTAGGGTATGTGAATTCCCCAAATTATTCTTCAAATTCTATTAGATTTGAATCATCCAAGGCTTCTTTTTCTTCAGTATCTTCGAGCTTGACATGAATATCTAATCTTTTAGCTTGTCTAAATTTTCTAACTTTCTTAATTTTTGCTTTTAACATAGAATTTAGTAATTTAATAATTTTATTTGACATCTCTTTTAACAATTTATATTTATTAAATTTCTCATTTCAGAATTTTTTAGAACCACTAATTAAAGGTAACAATTTAGATTGACTTAAATTATGGATAGGAAATATTCCATTTTGAGGCTCTTTCATAAAAGGATGTGTATTATTAGGGATTAGATTCAACTCTCTTTTCAATTCTATAGCTTCACTATAAAGGTTTGCTAAAGTATTGGCATTTGGAATTCTTCATAGCCAAATTGAGATTCTAGGATCTATAGGACTTAAATAAGTATCTCTTAAAACTACATTACTTGATTGAAATTGGTTTTAAATATGCCATATACTTTTTGAAATTTTATGTTTAATTCTCTTACTAATTCCTTATTTTCCTCTTTCATTTACACTAAACCACTATAGAGTTAATGTTGTTCAATTTGATTACCAAACTAAGTTTAAAATAAGGCTTTCATATCATCCCAACTAGTGATACTATTATTTGGCAAGTTTGAATGCCAAATTTGAGCCATGTCTCTAAGGTTACCTATAAATAATCTGCATGCTTAATCTTGACATTGAATATTTACATGAACAAGTGCTAACTCAAACAAGTATAAATATTCCTCTACTAAATAATTTTTAGTAGGAACATATAATTCTGGAAGATACTTCTAAGATATTTTAGGGATTTCATGATAAGCATTGAACATCAAAGTATAGATGGTTGACATGAGTTAATAGGGAGTGGGTTAGCCATTATTTGTAAACTATGAGTTCTACTAAGTGATCCTATTTTTAACTTAGCTTTTCTTTTAAAAGAAAAATATTTAATTAAAGGTGATATCCTAGTACATCATGTTTTAATTCTGCTACTTAAATTTCTAATTATGGTTTTAGATTCTTTCTCTAATGTAGTTTTAGTATTAATTTTAAATGTATTTGTTGAACTTTTGAAATCCTCTTGTTTATCTAATGAACCACTCATGAGGTAAAATAGCTAATTTCATTTGCTTATAACCTACTTCAGTCTAATATGACCTAATAAGATTCAACATGTATCAACAAGAAGTCCTCCTTCTAGAACTAAATTAAGTTTTTCATGTAGAATTAAGAATAATTATTCCATAAAGAACATCTTTAGTATAACTCATTTCAGATGGTTACTGGTCTCTAGTACCATCAAGGCATGGATACCTCCAAATAGATCATGATGATTTTTAATGGGTTTGAAATGGCTAAGTGTGACTAATTCTAAAAGTCTATTCAAGAGGAACAGTAAAGCCTTTTCAAAGAGTTATTTTCTTACATATAACTAGGGACTATCCCTTTTAACTATCTCTTAATACAAATAAAGAAAACAAATATCTCTCCTATAAGCCTAGTCCTAAATCTTCCATAATACACAAATAGCTAATGGATAGTTTTATAGAAAACATGAATCTTGAATTGTGAGCTATTTGCTAGCTAACTTCCAAATGCTTGTCCACAAAAGCTTTGCTAAACAAAGGATGGAACTAAGGAAACAAAATTATTTGTAAAGTTCAAAATTGTAAAAATATAACAATATTCCTATGTTAAACTGATTAAGAATTGATACTTATATAAGCTATTCATTCAATCAAAATAACAAGAACAAGCTAAACTTCAGCGCACAAAGAAAATAACTTATTCCAAAACTATTAATCCATTCATATGTAGCTATAAAATATTTAAGCTTGACAAAATAGGAAAAGCTATTCAACATAAAATACTAGCTAAGAGATGAAAGCTAAAAGAAATAGATAAAATCTAGTTAAATTATCATCATAAGAAATAGTCTTTACAAGCTTTTTTCCTTCCTCAAGAATTATCCTATAAATCAACCCTAGGCCTTTTATATTAGCCTCCAGTAGTTACAACAGTTACCAAATTTAAGTCTACAACTTCCTCACACTCTCCTCATATAGTTGCAAGCCATTAGTCAATTTTTTTGCTTCTTCCCATATTTTCTTCATTCTCTAAACTTGGATCCCTTCTATTTCCAACTATTGAGATAACTTCCCATGACTAATAAGAATCTTAATAGCCTGATTCATGAAATC
Source organism: Gnetum montanum (assembly GCA_015680685.1). Lineage (NCBI taxonomy): Eukaryota > Viridiplantae > Streptophyta > Gnetopsida > Gnetales > Gnetaceae > Gnetum > Gnetum montanum. The sequence continues at coordinate 31,478 of MNCI01019003.1, read as the reverse complement.
TAACTTAGTTCTATCAAGCCTCTTAATAACTTTCTCATTATTGCTTTCTCCCATGCCTAATTCCATTATTAAATTATTTATTTTAATTAAAGCAATCCCTACACCAAAATAAGCTTGTTCAAACTCTAACTTCTTCCTGGCAGTTTCAGGCATGATCCCTATAACCAACATCATCATTGTATCAAGCAAGCCTTTTTAATATTGGGGTAGTTGTTGTCTTTTAGCTCTAGCCAAATCATACAATTCTTGAGCTTTTCACTCCATCTAAATAAACATAGCTTATTTTCCTCTCATTTTTTGAATTTCTTCTCTTATTTTCTACATCCATTCCTTACTATGTTCTATCTCAATGATTACTTCCTTAAAGATTGGTAGAGTAAGATAAGAGTAATCATGAGCTTTTCCTTTTCATGCTTGATGAGACGTGACATGCACTGTGCCACGATATCGCGCCACGATATCGCGTACACGATATCACGGCTGCCGCGATATCGCATCCCATGCGATATCGCGTATGCGATATCGCGTACGCGATATCGCGTCTTTCCCTGCGATATCGCGTATGTGATATCGCGGTCCGCCACCATATCTATAAATAAGCGGCGGCACTCCTCTCATTTAAAAATCCTGGCTAGAAGTAGCAAAGCTCTGGCAGATTGATCACTCCAGAGTTAGAAGTTTTCCCCATGTGCCCGCAGTAGGAGTCCTAGAGTGAACAGCTCTTTATTCGAGTAGCTTGTAACCTGAACCCAAGTTGTGTACGCCAATAAAGACGAACTTGATTGGATAAACCTTGCAGCACGTGGTTTTATTGTTGTTTATTTACTGCTTTCCTAGTATGCACAAGTACGACTTGATTACGAGCGTCTACGGACGTGTACGGCTAATCAAGGAATCGGCTACTTATCACACTTAGGCTAAATAGGTGCCTCAGTACAACCACTTCAAGCAACTTTCAGTACGTGTGGTGATCCCAGTAATGATTAGCGTTTGGTAAGCCACAGTTGCATAGTTCAGGGTGTGTCCGGTAAGTGGGAACGGATGCTGACGCTAGTTAATTTAGACTTAGGACATTAGTTAGAGTTAGTTAGTTTCTCAACCCTTCCTCTCATAGCTTAGAAGATAAACTTGAAAATACCAAAAAAATCACATACCTCAAACTTGCTTAACCATACACCGTGACACTTACAAGCAAGCTTGGGAAGACAACGAACGATTAACCCCAAGTGTTTCTTGTGGCGTTAAGGAATTTAGTCTGCGAAGTTCGATCGGATCACACGTTCACGCTCGTATTCGTATGGTTGAGTGTAGGGGTACCTCGCCACTCATCATTGGTGTCGTTGCCGGGGACTAAGTGTTTTTTACGCCAATTGAACATAAGGGATATCACTCACATCGTTGTGAGCCTAAAACAAACCTTAGGGTTAATTAGTTAATTCAGAACATAAATAACGGTGAAAATTAGCACACCATTAGAAATGGCTTCTTCTCATGCAATCAACTCACCTAAGGACAATACAGGAGAAAGTCAGGATCATACGCATAACCGAAATCAACCATGTCCCCAACAATCCAAAGTCACATATACTCATCCCGATGAGTATGTGCCGGATTTTACCTTTGTTTTCTATCAAGATGAGCAACTGCGGTGGAGAGACATGCAATGTAACATCGTGTTACCCCCAGATCGCTCTGTTCCCAACATGCTTTTCCGTGCCTTTGTACGGATTGGCATGCACGAGCTGTTCGCAGAATACGTTTTGGATGACCATGACACAAGGGATTATCGTCACACAAATGCCCAACGTATTCAGGAAGAAAGGCAGGAGTGCCAACATTCACTATTGAAGGGCAAGGTTCCCCACGTCATTAGTGAAATAGGAGAAGAGGAACCCCTCATGATGGGTTTCTTAGAAAATGATGTTCCTCCTCCTTACTCTAGTGAAGAGGTTAGGCATCAGGGCCTTAGGTCAACGATACATATTCCAGGCTCTGATCCCCGTGAGCACCAGCTGTTCATGGCAGGAACAACTACTCACACTAATGACGGACTCGTTGATCGTCACAACGATTGAGGCCGAAGCAGCCGAAGAGAAGGCAAGAAACATCACCATGGTGATGGATCCCCTTCTTCTTCTCCTTCATCTCATCATTCACCCTCTCCTTCCACTTCTGGGTGCAACCACCATGAGCATAACGTGGAGAGTAAAGGTAAAAGAGATGAAATGCCTCGACAGGAAGGTCGAGAGGAGTTAGGACAAGGGAAAGGATGTAGGGAGAATAGGGAACCACCATGAAAGAGATGATCATGACGAACCCCTATTCACAACCCGAAGCATGCTTGATATTAGAGAGGCAGTTAGGATTCCCACAAGGCATTTAAAGGACAGTAGGATCAAGCATTTGGACATAAATAATATCCCACGTTTTGAAGGGGGATACAATGTTGATCCTCAGCATCATTTACAGGCATTCCATGATGCCTGTGCCTTACAGAATATAGATAATGAGTGGCAGAAACTCAAGTCGTTCCCTAGGACACTCACTAAAGAAGTAGAGAGCTGGTACTGGTCCTTAGAACCGGAAATCATTAGGAGGTGGAGTACGATGCTTGAATTATTCAAAAATAAATATCAAATGTACTCCAGAGTGTCCAATTTGTGTAAGCAGATCCAAGGCTGGAAACAAGGAGCTCATGAATCCTTGGATGCTGCCATGGCCCGTTATTATACACTGCTACATCGTTGCCCGGGCCATGGGTACGCTAAACGGGATCAACTTCGCCACCTCGTGGATGGGCTATGAAATGAAACGAGAAGAACTCTTGGGACTTACGCCCAAGGGAGACTCTCCCAACTAAGAGCCCATGAAGTTGAAGTATTGTTGGAACAAGTAGCACAAGAAGAGGGTGAGCTACGGAAAAGAGAAAGTGCGGAGGAATACAACCGTGATCCCTCCCTTCGTAAGAAGGGAGTGAAATTCTGTGATGAGGAGGATGAGTCACCACTCGAAGAGTTGGTGAACAGGAAAACTGTGCCGATCCAAAAGTTAACAACGGAGGTATCGGCTAAGGTAGACCAAATGTGGGATTCCTTAGACTCACGAATAGAAACAGTCTTGAAAATCGTAGAAGAGTCTAAGGATGAGCAAAGTAGTGATAAAAGCAAAAACATGCGGAGAAACTTTAACCCTGCACATAACAAGGGTAAGGGAAAAATCTCTAACTCCGATGAGGCTGAAAATTCTGATTCAGACAATGACGGTGGATGTGAGGTCTGCTATTATGACCATCCTAAGGGATGTTGTCCAATTATCTCACATCTGCAGGAGTCTGGGGTGTATGCATTAAATCCAAGACTTAATCAACGGCAAACACCCAGAAGGTTACCTTATCCACAAGGTAACCCGAGGCAGTTCCACCAACCCTTGACGTATTATCCAAGTGGAACACCTCCGCAGCCCATCGAGCAACATCAGCAGTGGCAATACCCACAGTCATGGGGGATGCCACAGCCAACACATCGATACCCTTACCGGCAGCCTGATCCTTATGGTTATTATGTGCAGCAGCCAGTTTCTCCAGGTGACGCTATGAGTCACACTCCACGCCGTCACTACTACGCTCGGGAGTACTTCAGAAGGACTCCTTCTCCTCCGGGAGACATTCCACATTCTGTCCATCCTCTAACTCCACCCGCACCTTTTCCTCAAGTAGTTCCCATAACACCTCCTGCTCCAACAATGCAAGGGGAATTACCTACCCAACCGCAGCAACGTCACGCCGCGAGATCTGTAAATATTCAGAGTGTAAATATCCAACCGGACACTAGTTCTGGCGATAACTGTACAAAAAGGAGACCCTTTTTCAGAACTAGGAGCCCGGATAGGCTCTCGCAACAACAAGCGGACGGGTATATGTATAGGCCTCTAACTACTAACACTTCGGAGCACCCTTCAGTCCAAGGGAATGTAACGCATACGGTTATGCTAACACATACCGTAACTGACTGGATCAAGGTAGGCCACCTTCCCAGGAAACTAACTGACCCTGGGAGTCCCTTTATTCATTTGCAGATCGCTGGGAATGCGCCACATCGAGCTCTTCTTGACTCAGGTTCCGGAGTCAACTTAATTTCGCGAAAGATGTATCACGCCTGGAACCTGCCCCAACTTAAGAAGAGCAACATTCAACTGGAGCTGGCAGACCAGTCCATTGCCATCCCATTGGGTTTGGTGGAGGACGTTATCACCACTGTGTGTGGTTGGTCCTACCCAGCAGACTTCCTAGTGATCGATGTTAACAACAACGAAGGGGACTTCCCAATTATAATGGGAAGGGCATGGCTAAGCACAGTAGATGCATGCCTTAGGATCCGTGATCTTTCCTTGGAAATCTCCAAGATAAACATATGTGGAAAGATCGAGAAGAGGATAGTTCCATGCATCACATACAGTGATTCATCGGGTGATGACACGGAGGAAATGTCTCCATGTCACAGGTGTGCCCAGGAAACTCTGCAACAAAGATGCCTGTATGTAGCAACCACACAAGAAGTAGTAGACACCCCGTGGTTGACAGCTTCTCATAAGAGCAAACAAATATGCATGGAACGAACTGAGGAAACTCATGCCAACAACCGTGGCATAGATACACTGGAACGTGAGCGTCGCCAACTTCCAACCCTGAATTTAAGATCATCAATTTGGAGAAGTTGGGCACTGCTTAGAAATTCAAATAGGCGCTCACTACTTCGGATCTCTCCCTCACAACTCAGTCATGGGGGAGATGGCCACCTATGCTAATCATATGGGGCCCTCAGTTCTTTTTCAGTTTTTGTTTTACACATTTTTGTTTTACAACGTTTTTGTTTTTCACATTTTTGTTTTACAATTTCTTTAACTTTTCTAATTTTTGTTTTACAAATTTCTTTAACTTTTCTTGTTTTTGTTTTACAACATCGTTATATTTTTCTATCTTTTTGTGTGTGTGTGTGTGTGTGTGTGTTCCATCATGTAAATTCGTCACCCAATAAGTGTTCGGGCCGATGGGATGAACTGTTTTTCATTAATTGCTAATGTTTGGTTTTTACCTTTAAGTTACATTGTTGATACTAAGGTATGTTCTTTTGATATGGCAGGCAATGAGATCACTTCATCCATCCATCCATCAAGTCTATGGTTTCCCTTGGCTTGGAAATGTACAGTTCCCTTCCAATAAGAACTTTAACGAACCAGTGACTGGGCATTTCTCAAACTAAGGAAGGACTCAAGGATTGCAAAGGGTGTGACTTCAAGGGAACTTGATGTTTTTGTGTTGGTCATTCACTTGGGTGCTTGGATGTTTTCTTCTTGGGTTTTCTTGTCGTTCCGATGTTACCCAATAATCGGAAGCTGAGACAATAAAAATAAGAAGTCTTTGCATGGTGTGGTTTCCACGCATAAAAACACAAAAAAAAAGAGCAAAAGTGAGGATTCAAAGCACACCCCTTAGACGAAATAAAATTTGAGCTGCCAGCACTGGTTATGGAACCAAATTGTTCCCTCTAACTAAAGCCCTTCTAGCTTCCCATTCTCTCCATTGTTTTGTCGGAATGGTGGTGGCTCTTCAAAGATGCATCCTTGTTATCCAAGTGGATGATTTAGCCAAATGCATTAATGTGAAGTCACGGGAAGTGGTTGGTTTGAGCCGTAGTTGGAATGAGATTTGCTACGTCACATTAATCACAACACACATAAGGGGTTGTACACCACCTTGTTCTTGGACTTCCATTCCATTCCTCTTCTCTCCGTCCTTCTCTCCATTGTTCACCTCATTGCCGGTTGTATCATTAGTGTATATCTTGGTTGATGTTTTGTTTTCTTTTTGCTAAATTCTTACGGTTAAGACTTTCACTCTTGTTCCAAAGGACATTCCCAGAGCCCACGGACTCTTTGAATGTGGGATTGTCAGGGCATTAAGGGCATGAGCCTACTTTGGGGAGGACCCACTGACATTTCTATTTGGAACATTCGTTAACTTCTTTTTCTTAACCTTTTTGCAATTAATTAACATTTTTGTTCATTTCCATCCTGACATCCCTTTCACTGATGCCATAGTTGTCCCATTTCCCTATCTTTCCTACTTCTTTTCTTTCTCCATTCTAACGCTACTGGAGGTTCGCGATTAGTCATGGGGGTACGGGGCCTGATTTTTCAATTTTTATCCTAAGCCCCGCATTTTTTTGTTTCTCTTCCTAACCCCTACACCTTTGGTAGTCATCATATACATTTTCCCATATCCATATCAGCCATACCAAAACCTAGCCAATGAACCTAAACCGAAGCAAGGTATGCTTTACTTAATGATTCAATTACCCTTGCTAATATATGATTGTATTTTGGGTGTAGATGGCCATCATACAACAACGGAATGGATCTAGAGCAAACACTTGGAGTGGAGCAACACTGAAGCAACTATGCAAGGAGCAAGATCGATAATGAGCTTACGGATGGATAACGGAAGGTGCAATCTAGGCGTTGGCAGCAACAAGACTCTTCTCTCTTCTTCTCTTCTATTCTCTCTCCTCTTTTCTCTCAACTGCCAAATGTCACCTGATGTCATTGTAATAAGGTGTTCACCCTTGTTGTCATGAACACCAGTTTTGTCAAGTCTTGTAATAAAGACCGTTCACATGTCATCCCATTAGTTTCATTTCCCCTAATAATCCCATACCTACCTAATATCATTGTAAGGAACTCGAGGACGAGTTTTCATTCAGTCATGGGGGTATGATGAGATGCGACATGCACTGTGCCGCGATATCGCATCCCATGCAATATCGCGTACGCGATATCGCGGTCCGCCGCCATATCTATAAATAAGAGGCGGCACTCCCCTCATTTAAAAATCCTAGCTAGAAGTAGCGAAGCTCTGGCAGATTGATCACTCCAGAGTTAGAATTTTTCTCCATGTGCCCGCAGTAGAAGTCCTAAAGTGAACGGCTCTTTATTCGAGCAGCTTGTAACCTGAACCCAAGTTGTGTATGACAATAAAGATGAACTTGATTGGATAAACCTTGCAGCACATGGTTTTATTGTTGTTTATTTACTGCTTTCCTAGTGCGCACAAGTACGACTTGATTACGAGCGTCTACGGACGTGTACGGCTAATCAAGGAATCGGCTGCTTGTCGCAACGCGTGAGTACGACTTGACTACGAGTATTGACTACTTGGTAACCCAGTAGCGTATTCCAGGATTCTGCGCTTGGTAGTCCGAGTGGTAGTCCAATGTGTACGGCTAGTTAAGGAATCAGCTGCTCATCGCTAGGCTAGAACATGTGATAAGTACGACTTAGTTACAAGCACCCACGGGTGTGTACGACTAGCTAAGGAATCGGTTGCTTATCACACTTAGGCTAAATAGGTGCCTCAGTACGACCACTTCGAGCACTTGCGTTACATGTGGTGATCCCAGTAATGCTTAGCGTTTGGTAAGCCATAGTTGCATAGTTCAGGGTGTGTCCGGTAAGTGGGAACAGATGTTGACGCTAGTTAATTTAGACTTAGGACATTAGTTAGAGTTAGTTAGTTTCTCAACCCTCCTCTCATAGCTTAGAAGATAAACTTGAAAATACCAAAAAAAATCACATACCTCAGACTTTCTTAACCATACACTGTGACACTTACAAGCAAGCCTGGGAAGACAACGAACGATTAACCCCAAGTGTTTCTTGTGGCGTTAAGACATTTAGTCTGCAAAGTTCGACCGGATCGCGCGTACACACTCGTATTCATATGGTTGAGTGTAGGTGTACCTCGCCACTCATCAATGCTATTTCTAACTCTGATCTCATAATAGCTAACTTTTCTTCCACCTACTTATTTGAATATTCCTTATTTTTAAGCAACAATTCCTTGATGGTTATTGTTCCCTTGAGCTACTTATTTTCTATTTTTAATCCTTTGACCCCTTCCTATAGCATTAATACTTCTTATTCATTATGTAAGAGAAATTCCTTAAGCTTGTTTATTTTATTGTCTACTATTTAACCCATGTCTTTGATTAATATGGTTATAAGTCTAACATATCTTAATGGGACATAACAAGCCTTTATTTTCCCATTTTTGGATCATCTTCCTTATACTAGAAGATTATACTAGCTTCTGTTTCTAGCATATTTTGAGGCTTTTGACTTAATATAATCCAACCTTCTTTTTTCCTAATCTTTAAAGTTCATTCTACTTTCTTCATTCTACTTTCTTTTTTTATTGCTAATGCTCTATTATCTTTGTAGCTCCATCAGCTTCTGTTGTTCCAGATGCTACTCTTATTATTGCTCTTTTATTTTTTTCTCCTATAGCTATTGTTGTAATTCCTTCCTTGCCATTTCTTGGTTAGCTTTGGCTTTCCTTATTGCTCCTACCTTAGCATATTCTACCCCATCAAGGATAATCCTCTTATTAGGCATAGCCTTCTCTGGTTCTAATAATTTCCAGGAAAAGTAATAATATTTCATTATAGCTTGGTGTTGTCTTAAGAAATCTCTAGTCAAAGGGTGTTCTTCATCCTTCATCCATCTACATATCTTAATGACCGGGGCATCATAAGATAAAGCTATCAATTTCATCAATAGGCTCTTTTTCAACTATGCTAGAGTTTCCTCATTAGCCTAATTAACCTCTTTATCATAAGCTTTTAGATAGACTATATCGGTATCATCCACCTAATGAACCTTTTTAGTCTTTACAGTGGAGTATATCTACTTTTGAGCTAGAGGGAAACCACGTTTCTTTCTATATTTTCTGGCCATGGATCTTAAATGACTTGAATTGATAAACCCCAAGAAGTTGAATTTGAAAGGAAAAACTTCTTTGTGCTTGTAGTCATGCCTCAAAGAGCTCTCTCACATTTGTCTCTCTACCTTCAATGTAGCCAAATATGGAGCTACAAACTTGGGTGATTTGAAAGATTTACCTTCAAATCCAACTACAAGGATATGTGTATAGCAAGCATGAAGAAAAACAACTCTATGGCATTTTCTCCTTATCTTGTTACTAACTTGCTGATTAACCCTTGGCCTAAAAACTCCCAAATTTAGCATAATTAAATGAGAGTAAACATAGTCTATTGAAAATTCTATGACTTCAATATCAAAGAATCTCCTCTAATGAATGACTAGGGAAAAGTCATAACATGGGTTCTCTAGGCATGCTCTTTTCTATGATGTATAGCCCACAAAAATTGGAATCATTATTTCAAGCTTAGGCACCTCACTTATTAAATATTCTAATAAAAATGAGCTAAGGTTTAGCTATACCCCTTACTCATGGATCTCAGATAGGCTTCATTGTAGTGCATCATTCATATATTATGTAGGGAAGAAAAGTCTTTTATTTTCTAATGCTACCCAACCCCAGACATGATAATTGGAAATAGTATTAATTTCATAGACAAAACAAAAAATTTTAAGTAGAAATGAAGATCCTATGGGGAAACCTAACCTCTAAATCTTTTGAAATGGCATTCTTGTGACCCAAGCTTTTACTAACTTAGTTGGTGATACCTTGGTGTTCCTTCCTCACTTAGGATGGCTCTAGAATTTTTCACTCAACACCTCCTCATTATATTGGTGAATTTTAATTTCTATAATATCTTACTCTATCATCCCATAGAGTTCATAAGTATTCTAAATGCTAATTTTGGTAAACCATCCATGTTTTCTCTGAATAGTACCTTATGTTGTCATAAATCATTTTAGCTATTAAATGATTTATGACATCCTTGATCAAGTTTTCCTTAGACCTAAAACCAAGCTTATGAAGTTCTATTTTCTTAAAAATTTCTTTCCATTCTTCCATCTATTATGAAAATCACAAGTCTGAATTTTTCATTAAATCATGCTCCTTATCAAGATCAAATAGGTTTACTTCTTCTGCATTTGGCTTTAGCCTTATGACATCGATCCACTAATGAAGCTTATAGATGTTCAATGTAAATTATTATAAGTATTTGGAGAAAGCAAATGTATCAACATCCTAAAACTTCTAGAGAACCTCTTCCTTTTCCTTATGATGCATCTTAGCTATTCTTTTCTATGGATTTCTAAAACTTTTCTATGCTCTTTAATGATGACTCTTTCTCTTTTCTTGGCCCTATTTTAGCTCTCAACTCTGCTTCAACACTAAGCTCTATTTTCTAATGTATTTGTGTTCAAAATCTATTCAAATCTTGCTTATGAATCTTCAGAGCTTTTTTCTTTGGTCTGTTCACTTTAGATAGGTTGTTCTATTTAACTCTCAACACTTGTTATAGGCTTTAACTCAGTTGAGAAACTTTACTTAAGGCTTAAGGGTTTAAATTCAAGGTCTTAATTTATTGTAGCTTCATCCTATCCCTTTCTAAACTTTTTTGTAGAGCTAAATTTAAGCTTATAAATTCATTCTACTAAGCAATCTAACATGGTAGAGAGAATTTAAGCTTCTTCATATAATTTATTTCATGCTACACCTTGTCTTTCTCTAAGCTAAATTAAAAATGAATGGCCATGTGCATAATTCTTGGTGGGTCCATGATGAGATGTGATGTGCCTTATAAAATTAATTCAAGGCTTATTTGTAGAACTATTTTACATTCTATAAACTTGCTCTATGAAGGAGTCTAACCTGGCTCATACTACGAAGGACTTGACATTGTAGAATGAATTATAAAGCCATCACATATAATCACTTCTTGATTCTATAATTTTTTCTCTTATCTTAAGCTTACATGGCTTTTATGTTTTTTCAAAAATCCATTTAGTACTTTATCTATTATATAATTATTATAGAGCTCTCTTTATATTTTGAATCTACTAATATAGCTCATCTAACAATTTTAGATCCTATTTGTAGAGTCAATCTGTAGTTCTACAAGCTAATACTGCATAGTTGCTAATGTGGATAGCTATCTTTGGCTTCATTATCTAGTTGTATTCTAATTCTATGATAAACCTAAGTCCATACGTTATAATGACATGGCCATGTAGAATCATTTTTTGGATTCATTTATAGATTTAATTTTTATCTTCACAAAATCAACTCTACAAGCTGACATGGTAAAGAAGGTTGAACATCTCTCAAAATCTTCTACTACATCCTTAGCTATTAATAGGATCATTTTTAGAGCTAAATTTCAATCTTATGAATAACATCCTTTTCTCTAGTGCATATGTGGTAGAATTGAAAATAAGATTATTTGTAAAGAAAAATTTTAGTTCTATGAACTATACTCATTCTTTAATGTTAACATCATAGAATCAAAAATAAGCTCTTTTTTGTAGAATCATTTTGTAGAACTACTTCTTTACTCCATAATTGATTTAGCATAAGATAAAGTTGATGTGTTAGAGCCATTTTTTTGAGCTACTTTTCAATTCTATGAGTCTATTTTATATGATCACTGATATGGTATAACAATGATATGGCTCATAGAACCATTTTGTAGAACCTCTTTTTATCTCTATAGAATATAACTAATGGCTAACATGGTAGGGTTGAAAACTACTATTTTCAATAGAACCATTTTAGAACTTTATGAAACATTTTATCTAAAAGGAACTAACTTGGCATGAGTAGAAGTGGCATGACTTGTATAGCTAAAGTTTGATCCTTTAGACAAGATTTTCTTAATATGCTATGTTGTCATGGCTATAGAACCTCTTTGTAAAGCTACTTCTTCACCTCACAAGCATGTTCTACATAAGAATAAGTTGACATGATAGAATATAAAACAAGCTCTTTCATGAAGTAGAATTCTAGCTCTATGAATAATGCTCTAAAGATTTAAGCTAATGTGGCAAAGCTATTTCTGAGCTAAATTGTAGAACCCAAGTTTAACTCTATTAGGCATGTCATTAATCTTACATGGTAGAACTGAACAAGGCATTCTTTGTAAAGCCAATTATCAACTTTACAAACCTCTTCTACGTTAGTAGAGCTAATTTAGCTAAGTCATTTTTCATGCTCTTTGCCAAACCAAAATTTTTCCTTAACAAGCTAATATCACAAACATAAATTTAATAAATCCTTTTTTCAAATTTAAATCTATCCCTTCTTCTTGAAGTGATGGTTTTCCTTAGTGCTCAACTATTTGTTCCAATACCTATTACAATGAAACTAATTCATACACTCTATGATTCCATTTTTTTCAATCTTAACTTAGCTAATAGATAAATAGAGTAGATCCTAAATCTATCTTTGATGGGATACTCAATTATATTATTTGGTGTTAATTTTAAACTTGAAACCATAGTTCTTTGAACTACTTTGAAATTTTATAAGCTTATGTAATCAACAGAGCATAATGGCTTTAAGAATTTCAATTATGAACCCCTTAATTTACATGGTATCTTTACTAAAACATCCTCTAATATTTTTTATGATTTATCTTTTCATAAATACTATGCATTAAACCTTAACTCAATATTATCCCACAATTAATTTTTCATGAAATGAAGCTTAGGTTAATGGCTGAAATATTACTATAGATTGCTAGGTCTTAAAATTATCATAATTCAATGAAAACTCAAAAAAATGAATGTAATCCTTCTAGAATATTTCTAAACACTTCTCTTCAAAAGATTTTTTCAACTTAGGATTTAATTTTGCATTATTATTAATGTAGCTTTGAGTCATTGTCTACTACGAATCTCTAGAATTCTTATCGAAGGTTAATGATAATATTTATTGGTTGGTGTTATACCTTTCATCCAACTCAATCATATTTCATAATTATATCGATCTATTTACTCCAATGCATAGTAACATAGCATGATAATTTAAATCATTGTTATTACATGAAATTGGTAATTGTTATAACACTTGTGAAGTGGAAATTATCATTGCTTATGTCTGCTTTCTTCACACTTAAAGCACTAGATTTTTGATATGTTGCTGCCTTGACCCTTGCCTTCCTCACCTTATTCCTTCTTGTCTTTGCCCCTCTCATCTCCTCTTTCAGTCTTGTTATTATGGATTCCTCCTTATCTTGAAATTTGGACTTAGGTTCTTTTTCATATTTGGATTCCTTCTCCTTCTCCTTGGAAGTTTGTTTGTTTCTACTATTTCCAAATCCACTTAATTTCTTCTTAGTCTTAAGTGTCAAATCATAAGTCTCATAAATAGTTTGTTGCTCATAAAAAGATAACACCTATTTGTATGTCATTTTGAGACCTCCTAAAAAGATTGAAGCATATTCATACTCTTCCCAATTTACCTTAGCTTCATGGAATAGATTACAAAATTCAAGGTAGAATTCTTTGACATCACTATCACCTTGACTTAGCAATTTTAACTTCATGATGGTATCTTGTATATGAAAAAACTATTCAGATTTTCTTTTCAACTTGTATTTCATTATATTCCAATCTCTAATGGGTTGACTATTTCATCTTTCATAATCGTAGGACTCCTTTTTCCCCAAAGTAGAAACAATACCTTCTAATATAGATTTAGAAATAGGTATCCTGAAGTTGTTCAATACATCTTCTAACTAAAACCTCTTCTCAAGTTCCTTTAGGCAACTTTCATAAGCACTAGTGCCATCTATAACATTGAAAGCCTTCAACTTCATGTACAAAAGTCTTATAGCATTTCTAAATGTTCTAGCAAGCCTTGCCTCATTGTCCTCATCAATCTTACCTAGAAAATAAGTATTTACCATGGTTGGATCCAATGAAATTCAAATTTGAGAAATAGGATTTTCTTCCATTTGAATCCTTTGCTAATGGATTCCTACACTCATATAGCTAGATTGTTCTTTATCTTCATCTGCTTCATCTCCACCTAGTTGTAAAACCTCTTCATTTAAACACACATGCCCTTCACCTCCATGTGTCTGGATATGGCTAGGACTAGCATTCCTATCTACCTTTGTGCTGATTTCATCTAACTAAGAAAACATCATTTGGAAGGTGGACTTCATGCTCTACATGTCGCTATTTAGTGCTCACACCTATTTCTTCTTATATGTCATCTAAAATTGACAAAATTCTCAATCAATTCTAAGAAAAAACAGCACAAATCTAAGCTCCAAAGCTCAACACAAGCTAAGCTTTGATACCAATAATACTGGAGCAAGTTCACTTCACTAATTAATCACTTTCAAATACTAAACCCAAATATTTTGCAGAGATAAAAATATTCTACTATAAAATAATAAAACTAGCTATCTTCAATTTTACCTTATTAGAAGATTACAACCAGGCTCTCAAAATCCACAAACATCCAAAACCTTTCACACTCAAATTATATTGTAGAGCATGAGACCCTACAACCATACAATGGTTGTTCTCAATGTAAGATAGAACCAATATATAGATTCTGCCATAACTTGAGAATGAGATCTCAACTTACAATCAAGACTAGAATACACAAGTCTACACAATTGACCTTGGAGCTACAACCTCTATGCACTCACTCAATGTGCTCTTCCACACCTTGTCCAAGCTCTCACAAATCAAGAGATATTACTAGGAAATCTCATCTCATAACTCTCTCTTTCTCTCTCTCTCTCATCACCAAAAATTGTAAATTAGATTAATATTTATGAATACCAAGGAGATAAGAAACCTATAAACCTTCCCTTAACTTAACTTAAGATTCTTCAAATGTTTTTGTGATCTTCTAACCTTCTCCTTGGGTTTTTCATCCTATTTCAACTTACTTCAACTATTTTCTAAATTGGTATAGGTATTTTTAGAAGTTTCCTTGTCCATACATGTCATTTTTGATCTTGAAAAGACTTTTCCTATGACAACCCAACTCTTCAAGAATATGTCTCCTATTTTAATAAGATGTCTTCTATGGGGACAAGACGTCTTCTTTATTGGCAAGATGTCTTACCTAAGAAATCTCCTATAGGGCTAGGATGTCTTGCTCAAGACATTCATAAAATTAATAAGATGTCTCCTCTCATCTCAATATGTCTTTTATCAATCATAGGCCTTAGCCAAGACATCTTCTTCAAGCCCAAAATCTACAAGCACAAATGTAGTGAAGAAAAAAGGGAAGAGGTGTTCCTACATCAAAGCCATTATAGGCAATAGATAATAATGTTCTACATCAAATGACTTTGATCATTCACTCCAAGAAATCCAATTAATCCTTTTATGATCTCATCGGAACTTCTAAAAAGCATCATGTTTCTCTATATGATGTTCTTAAGAAAATTGTGATTTCAAGTGATATTCTTATCTAGACAATGGAAATTTCATCATTCCTTCATGTCCCTCACTATAGATCAGACAATTTGAATTTCTATGAGAAAAGCATCAAGATTGACTTAAAGACTAGGAATTTATACCAATTGTCAACTTACATAACTATCAAAGTGTCATCTGATGCTACTATCCATTTCATACATGTTGATTATGGTGTAGGCTATAATAGGATCACATGGTCTATTATCAAATGGTTTGGTCTTCATAATCACATAACATTTAATGAAACTTCTAAAAACCACATTTCTTTTAATGGTATGGGAGTCAAAGTTATAGGTTATACTACATTTTCATTTATAGTAATTAATTTTGTATAGTCTAAATCTTTCTTATGGATATACATAATTTTCCTAGTGTAAATAGAATATTAGAATTCCCTTGGTGAGATTAGGATATTTAATAAGATGTTTGTCCACTCCTTCTTATATATCTTTAACTCTTATGTTGAGATTTCACTGTCATCCCCTTCTTCTATAGGTTCCCCTTACATAGCTCTCTACTAATCTTCAAATGTAATCACCATTATACTATTTGAAAATTCTTAAAATAGCCCTACCATATTAGTCTTTTGGATGAATAGAATTTTTATTTCCCTATCTATGTACAAGCCTTCATGTTCTTTTAACAATTGATGATACTCTCACTTATACCATCTCCTATTCACTTTGTACCTTCAAAACCAATTCTTTCATGCTATTGCAAAATTCTCTAGGCTCATCATGGAATGTGTCATGATTACCATAGATATTTTACATTCCATTAAATATTTCTATAACTCCAATGCTTTATTCTTCTGTCACCAATATGTGTGAGGTAGAGGATTATGTCTTACTATATTGTTGCCTCTCATTTCAACTTCTTAGAGCTCTACTTGGTTTGATGACATCTTTGTTTCTCATTCATGATCTTCCTCTTTAACTATGCATATGATATAAAGAACCTAGTAGTATGATATTAGTGTTAGCTTGCTCTATGGTTAACATCCCCATATCCTTTTCAAAGTTTAGATCTACTCTTATTTTCTTTGTAGCTATACCTTTAACTGCTACATCACTATTGATCACTATATCTCAAAAAGTTACTTGATCATTATGTAAATTTATTTTCTATTTCTAAAAATTAGTAGGTATGTTAGTTTTTTCATATGAAATTTCCACTATCTTCCAATAACATTAACTATACTTACATTCTTCTAAAAAATTACATTTAGCTTCCTTTAAAACCCTCTATCAGGTCTTCTACAATTAATTACTTATCTTTGAAACAAGCCCATATCCTTTTTTTCATTTTTACAAAAGTCAAACATTGTCTAAGTTATGTTAACATACACATAAAATAATATTAGGTTTTAATTTCATGTTGAAGGTGACTTACTATATGAGGTAGAAAGCTTTAGACTAGTTACCTTCTTAATCCACTTATAGATCTCCTCGTCCTTCAAAACTAATATGCTTGCTAGTGGAGTGATCTCTACAAGAAAAGAAATCTCTACTTCTGGAGGATCCATCCTTTCCTCCATCCATTTTCTCAATTTATTATTCTTCCTAGCCTATTTTTTTTAATCCAACTCAAAGAAGTTATGAAGAAAATAAAACATTTGTTTACCAACCTCTTTATTTTCTTCTAACAAAAGCAAGTCAGTAAGAAAATCAAACTCCTCTTCATTTACATATTTCTTCCAATATTTCAAAATGGAAGAAAAAGTAGATTAAAAAAAATTTTCTTCATGTTCCATTACTTTATTTTTCTAGGCAGCACCTAAAAAGGTTATGTCCTTTTAATGTCATATCATTTATAATTAATGTAGTACTATAATTCTATATTTTATCATTTACACTTGGTAAAATAAAATAAGTTGAAAATAAAACATTTTTGATAGTTCATTATTTTCTCTTAAAGAGTTTCTTGAGATACTTATATTATAAGAGTCTTTGAAGATACATCTTCCTTCAAGAAGAGAGGCTTTCACTTTCTTAAAGGCTTCCCTTTCTCTTAAGTTATAGAGATGCTCTTTAAAATTTCTTCCTTGCCTATTGCAGCATCCCTATTTATTTTCTTCTCTGACTCTCTAATATTTTTCATCATTGAAGACAGCAGATCATCCCTAGTCTTTAACATTGATTTCAAAGGATCTTCATTACTAATATTGTATACAAGCATTAAACTCCCTGAGTGTTGACATAATGGGGGTTCTAAAGTCTACATCTAAGAAACATCTAATTACTTCTTCTCTTATCTGGTAAGAAAAGTTATCACCACCCTTATTAAATCATAATAAAATCCAAAATTAATCATTTTTCTCATCATCTTCTTATTGCCCTTTTTTTCCTCTTGGGGTAGCTTTTCTATTTTGTTCACTACTCCCTTATAGATAACTAGTGTTTAGTTAATCATCCTCCCCTAGAACATAGTCTTTTATATCCCATACAACTACCTATGGAGTTAGCTCTCATTTTTTACCAAGTTTGTTGTAAGATAATCACTCATTGAATAAGGGGAACAACTTCTTAAAGTCTTTATTAGTCTATTTGTACATGTTGATGACATTAGTCTTCTCCAATTTTATCTATTCCTATACTAATATTAACTCTACTATATCAAGTTTCAAGCTATTGATTTTTATTCCTAACTCAGGGAAGCCCAACCAATGTCTTAGTGTTGTAGGATCCTAAGTAATAACTACTTACTTCTAATCCACAAGAACTATAAAAAAAGTCTTCTCCATAAATTAGCTCATTATTAATTGTATACACTATGTTGTGCTAGGATAGGAGTGCTTTAGACTTAAAGCACATAAAATACCTACTCTATTAAACTTATTAATATATTTTACTTCTTCTCCTTCAAATAACTAGTTTTAGGCACTGTGTGCCTCACTAATTATTCTAACTTTAAACTCCTCCACCAAACCAATTACATCAATGAACTTGACATTGTTAAGACTTATTCGGACTACAATAGATATCATAGGATGATTAGTACACTCTCTTAATTTTCTTTTCTTCTTCTAATAGAAATTCAATTATGTCTTCTCACATAAGAATGATCCATAATCCTTTTGGCCACTTTGCATTTTCTATGTAGATTTTTCCTTATAATGAGTGGAGCCATCTTCAGGTTTCATACTAGCTCCAAAGTCAATGGAGACTTAATCTTTTGTATTGAGCCTCAAACTATGACATAACATGTGGTCACCAATTATACTGTTGGAAGAGATCTTGTTGCATATTTTGCAAAAATTTCAAGTAATCTAGACCCTACATATTAAAATCCATGAACTTGAACATTCACATTACAATAATCTTTAACTAATTCTCAAAATGCTATTCATTTATCTATCTACTAATTATTTAAACTTAACTTATTTTTCTATAAAAATATATAAACCTGTAGGATTCAACATTACCCTAGAGTTGGAGTTTCTAGTAGCCATGTGCTATTAGCATTAAATTGGTAATATTCTCTTCTTTTTCACAATTTTCCAAGCACTTCTGATATACCAAGGTGTCCTTTGATAGGTCTTTGACTTTTGACTACTTTTCAAAAATAATTTTCATTAGCTCAATGGAGAATCTAGGAAGTATATCCTCCAAATCTTCCAAAACAATCTCCCCTTGCACACCAATTCAAATAGCCACATGAAAAAGGCTAATGTAAAACTTTAAGAATCATGTAGCTCCCTAATGGATCCATAACTTCTAGGCATTAGGGAAGTATGATCAAGTAATGGATTATGTTTAATGGAACCTACCTTTATTTTATTATTTTTGAAAATTCTTCTTTCATCTACCAAAAAAAACATGGGATCAATCACTATGAGCCTTAGTGCTATAGCATCCTTGTGAAATAATACTCCTAACTTAGCCATGTCAAAAATACAATATGGCATATCTTTTTTGAATGGTGTTTGACATTGAATACCCCTTGAATTAAGATAACACACATTCATATTAAAAGATCTAACATTTCCTTTATTGACACTTAGAGTTGATTCTTAAGTCAAACCTTACTTGACATCTATCATCGTTCTCTCAATAATAATCTTTTTTTCATTTCTCATCATAACATAGAACTAAAGTCATATTTTAAATATATATTCTACATAATTATACTAATTTTTGCAAATTCTCTCTATGTGACACATCAAAAGTTATCTTCTCACATTTAAGTATTTTCTAAGTTCCACATCAAAATCCTCACATTGTGTTCTTTGTTAGAAAACCCTCAAATTCTCATTTTTTTATACATTCATAAAATCAGTTCTAAATTTCACTTTGAAAATGCTACCACATACTCATTGCTACTTTCTAAACTTAAAACACTTATAAAATCATGTTGTAAATCATTTATAGCTTTCATATTACATTGTCATAGTGATTCTTAAGTCACTATTGACTATAATAGTGATAAAAATGATCTCCATACCAAGATCCAAGTTCTAAATTTACTAAAACCCTAAGTAAATGATCTATTTTACATCCATAATTAATGAGTAAAAATTCATGTACTTACATTTCAATTTTTGATAAAATCCAAGTTAAATCTACCAAACTCTCAAAATTGGGGTACCGTTCATAGAGTTCTCAATTCCATAATAAAATCAACTTAACATGTGAAATCTATACTTTGTAAAATTAATAATATACTTAATCCTACTCATAACAAGCCTAGCATAACATTTTCTAGTAAAACGTTACTAGAAAATTCAAGAGTTGAAAGCATTGCAATAATAAAGTATTGAGAAATAGTACCTAATGACATACAAATTCATAGTTAGGATTCATCTTACTTAAATTTGACCTCTGTGAGGTGTAATGTAGTGTTTTAATAGTCCTCTTCTACTAATCATTCTACCCCTATAACCCTACCTACTACTACCACTTTCCATTACTTATCTGGTACCTATTCATCTATCATTTTTTACTTTTATCTTTTTTGGCTCTACTCTGGCTCTACTCTTATATTAGTGATATGTTGAGTCTAGATAGAAGAATAGTTAAAAATGACATTATTTTGGAATAAGATTCTAAACCTAATAAGAATAACTTTAGAAAAATTTATCTAACTATAGCTCTTGCTATAAAAGTAGAGATTATCAAACTCTAGTTGGGTTTCCAACATCATTGTGGTTTTCAAGAAGAATGGTGGCATTCACATATATATTAGTTTTTAAGACCTTAATAAGTTCATACTTAAAGATTATTTTCTTCTAAAAAATATTGATTAGTTTATAGAGTCAATAGCTGGTCATTCTTTCTTATCCTTTATAGATGAGTTTTTTAGTTACAATCAAATCTAGATAAATCCAGAGCACCAATAATATGTTGGCTTTTTCAAAGCAAAAGATAATAATTTTTTTCCTTTTTACTACATAATAGAATTTTATTTTCATAAAATATAGTAAATTTCTAAATTTATATGTATTTGTAATGTTATTTTGGCCTTAATCTATATGTATATAATTTTAAAGTTTTTTTTGTCATTTGGGCTATATTGTATTATTTTTAGTAAATATTTTCCCACTTGTCACACATATGTATCCAAGGCATCACTTGGAAATTTTTATTATGGAAGCATCAATGTAATTTCAACAAGAATGTGACTATTTCATCATCAACATCATTCATCATTATTGACTCAATTTTGAAAGTTGAATAGTTAAAATTAGGGACATTTACTATTTCAATGATATATTAGTAAGTTGGCAATATTCTCAAATGATTCTAGATTTATCAGAAAGCTATAACAGGTGGATACATGAAGCAAAATTTTAGTTTAATATCTATTGTAGTTTGGAATAAATCAACTCTATAATTTAGCAAATTTTCTTAATCCTAAATTTTTACTAAAACGAACGATGATCAATGATTACATCATTTCTCCATCATTGCATAATGATTTGATGTGATATTATATTTATTTTAAAGCTACTATCTATGGAAAGGTTTACTTAAAATTTTATCATAAAAATGTAACAAATTTTGAGTTATCATATCTCAAATTTGCACCACAAAAATTATGATGATTTTTTATAGATTGGAAAGAACATAATATAACCTTAGCTTCTCGATATCTTTTGCAATACTTATTTTCTTCAAATTGTAAAAAACTTTCTAAGATTTATAGAAAATAGAAATTTCATTAGGTAATTCTTTGTGAAGTTAAGATAACCAAGTAATTCTTGCATTTCTTGAAATTCTTTCACTTGGTATCGAAGTGCCAAGTTCACCTCCAAAAATGAGCATAAACTAGATATCCCATCATCTTCAATGGCTCTAAATATTTTAGTCTATGGATAAGGATGATGAAAGGTCCTCTTTAACATAATGACTATTGAAACAAGTTTCAAATTCATCCAAGATTTTAAAGATTTCACTAGATTACAAATCAAAGAAGAAGAAAAATAATTTCACTCTTGTGATGTTATTGGCTACTATCTCATAAGTTATTTCTAGTAGATACAATCTTTGTACTATTTCCAAAGAAGCATGGGATAATCTCTAAATAAAATACAAGGAAAACCTAGAAAACTAACAATTGCAATAACTAATATGCAAATAAAAATTTAATACTTTGAAATTAGAAGAAATGAAAGTGTTGAAGACTTTTTTATTAGAATTTATGATATCTTACGAAAAATAGATGAATATGGCTATGGAAATACCAACAAGAAAAAGGTTCAAAAATTTATTCAAGCTCTCTACATAGATACAATTTTTGAAAACATGATAAAAAACATTACTCTTTCAAAGAACTTCAACATGCTTAATATCAATGAATTAGTTACTTAAATTAAAACCATACAAATTATTAAGAATAACAAATAATCTAGTAAAGATTATTAAGCTTACATAACTAAGCAAAGAGAAAGAGTATGTATGGGAGATGTAGAGGAAGAGTGTAACATCCCATCCCTTGTTAAGGATGGAAATAATTGTAAACAATGTAATTAACCTTGTAATGAAGGGGTACCTCATTATGAGGAGTTATGACTATTCATGTATCCATTAAGAAACGGTTTGACCTATGCTATTTAAGGCCAAGATTAGAGGTTGAGTGGGCATGGAGTTGTGGAGCTTGGAGAGGTAAGTAATGGGAGCTGAATCAAGCAAGATAGGAAGGGGACTAGCCCACCTTAGTTGGGTTATATGCCTAGCCGTGGTGGTAGTGCTGGATTGCCTCTAAGGCTTAACTAGCATAGGAAGACAACCCAAAAGAATGTTACAGTACTCTCTTCCATTAATACAATTTTTCCATTTTTCATTCCTTGCATAATTCTTTAGTATCAATTATTTATTTGCTAATTAATTCATTATTTAAGTGTTTATAATCTTTCCAATATGTTATCCATGATGAATATAATAAATAAGGCATTTTTATTTTTATGACATCTGGGAATAGGATGTCACATTTGGTATCGAAGCAAACCCCAATTCAGGAACCAAAATAAAAGAAAAACCTTATTTTATTATTATTATAGAACATAAGTACATTTAACAAACATAACAACATGCAGGAAAATATTTTTTTATTTTATTATCAAAAGGAATGAAAAGGAAGTACATTGTTAAAGAAAAAAAGGGGGTAAATGGGAAAATAAAGAAATGGGGCAACTATAATTATTTGTTACGACCAAATGATTTAAGAAGATCTATAACTATCTTCAATTGAGATTCTCTCTCTTCAATAGTAGTATCTATTTTGCTAAGCATTACTTTACATCCAACTAGTCCATCACATAGTTGTTTGATATACTTGATTGCACATCTCGCTGCAGTTTCTAATTCCTCTTTGAGTTTTCAACATTTCCATTTGTACTGATTGATCATCCATGTCTTTTTGCCATTCTTTTTCCTTTCTCTATAGAAACAAAATTTAAATTATGAGTTATGAATAAATCAACAAACCAAAAGGAGATATAAAAAAGAAAAATATATATGTTACTTGAAATCGATCATTATGAATTTGAAGAAAATGTGCACAAGTATCCAGATGGTGAGCATAACATGTTGCACTTTCCAACTCTCCTAGGAGTTGCTCTAGATTTTGTATAGCATCTAGAGCCTCCTTAGGAATTGGATGCCAAGATGATGGAAGTCCATCCTATACTAAATCATAATCTACCTTGAAATTGCATGATTGTGACTCCTATAGATGATAGAAATCCTCATAATAGAATAAAGTTTGTTGTCTAAAATTCGTTGATTAATACGCCAAAGAAGCACAAGTTCTTCCTCAGCAGCCACCACTATCTTGCCCATACAATATGAGGAATAGAGAAAGAAGAAACCACAAGAATATATTTAAAAATTATTGTTGTTGTTGCCTATTGAAGGGAATCTCTTCCAAGTGTCAAAGAAATAGAAGGTATGAGTGGTATCTAGGTGGTCATGGAATAGGAGTCTATATAGAAGTAGCACCTGCATCACCTCTATCCTTCTCTTGGATAAAATACTGTTGCTCCATAGACCTCTACAACATAGAAAAATTATTAAAAAATTAAATTATTATTAACATTATATGAGGAAAACAAGAAAGTATTAAATAATTAAAACCTACCTCTGGTTTCTTTTCCCTTATCATGTCTTGAACCTTGTTGAGAAGTTGGTTTGGATTGTTGTTGAGCCTATTGTTGGATTGATTGTCTTATAACTACTAGACTACTAAAACCTTGCCTAGTATGTTGTCTCTACAAAACAAATTTATTAAAAAATGATAATAATAATAAAAGAAAATATAAAAATTTATATAAGACATTTAATTTAGTAAATTATATTTAAATATATACCTTGGAAGTAAGAACTATGACTTGTTCTTATGATTGAACTATACCAAAGGTTGAAATACCTTGAATTTCTTCAACTTGTGCAGATTCAGCACTCTACATTGGTTCATTTTGTAGCCTAGATTCCACTATCAAATATATAAAGTAAAAACATAATTAAAAACAAGGAAATAATAAAAAAACATGAAAGTACCTCACTAATTTCTTCTTGACTTCAAGCTTTCTATAAAGCAATTGACCTTTTTGGGCACCCATAATTTTACTCCTTATAACCCTCTTATCTTTAGGAAATTCAAGACACAATCAAGAATCATAATGAGTAAAACATTTTTTGAGATGATCATAACTTAAGATCATACACATGATCAAAGACATACAACATAGAGTATAGGATTTTAAAGGATATTGGTGGGCAACAGAAATTTTGGTCATAGTAGTATAAAAAGTAGAGAAACATGACATCAACCAATCATAAACCCTACTGGTTATGGCACCATGAAGTATGAAAATAGAATAGGAACTAACATTGAATTGTTTTTTATACCATAGAACCTTACTACTGATGAATAAACATAAGTCAAAATAAGCATCATTAATGAAATCTTTACAAAAGAATTGGTTTTTATGAATGATAGAATTGGCAACATAATTGGATAATTCTATCTTACACAAATTTTAAAATTGTGGAGAATGAGTTGTAGGAATCAATGAATCCTCTCTTGGTTGAAAACTTAAGACTACTTTGATATCAAAAGAAAGGATCATTATCACTCCAAAAACTAATTGAAAAATAGTTCTTTTCTTATTATCATATTACTCAAACCACTCTGCAAGAACACCCTTGCAAAAGAAAATTTTAAAAATTGAGAAAATCAATAAATCAGCCAATCTAGAAGTAGTAAGAAACTAAAAACCATCCTTCACAAGCAAGCTAAGAACCCAATTGGAAGCAGTAAGAACATTATTTTGGTGTAGAAAAATATTATTATGCAATAAAGAGTAGCTACCTGAAGGGGCCTGAGAAGAAATTTGACATTTGGAAGCCATGAATTCTTTATAATAGTAAAACTTCCCATCGCCCCATTATTAGGTTACTATATATAAATTGATGCTACGGTAGTAACTAAAATAAAAAAAATTTCATTAAGCATGCATGTCTTGGAGTAGAACTGGGATGGGTGACCTCTCAGAAAGTCTCGAAAAAAACATAAAAATTAGAAAAACTTAAAATGGCTATAACTTTTGAATCCAAAGTCTATTTTCAACCAAACAAAAACCAATTCCAACAAATTCAAACCTTCCAGACTCTATGGAATGGTTAAATTAGCTTTTAGATTATAGAAAATTAGCTTTTAATTCCTTAATTTAGGTCCTAAAATAATTATGATTCGGTGAGAAATCCATAACAGTTTCAACTTCTTCCAGGACTGACTAAACAATTTCGAATTCCATAAAAGGGCCATGGAGGCTAAGAATTCTCAAACATACTTGATTTCTTCAACTTACCAATGTCTAGAACATGAAGAATAAATTGGAAAGAAATGGAAGCCCGAGTCAATGATTGAATGAATGCCCTTGAAGAAAAAATTAATGAGATCAGGAATGTTCAAGAAGAACTTCGACACTCAAACCAAGGGTTTGGGGTAGAGATGCAAAATATGTTTAAAGAAATTAAGAAATTGTCCCAAAATTTAGACAATAAATGGTCTAAAGTACAAGGAAAGATGGATTCCTTTGCAAACTCCATCAAAAAATTAACCAACCATCTTATTCAACCTTCCAATCCTACCCACGGTCTACCTAAAGCACAACATCAAGATTAATCTTCCATTAGGAATCCACAACAAACACAACCTCCACCTGATGGACAGGATACTAAAATCCACCTTGTAGACTGTAGAACTAAAATTGAGAGTGAAGGATATGGGAACTAACTTAATCCATCTAGAGAATCATTGACACAAGTGCATGCTAAGAAAGTAAAATTAGATCATTATGATGTAGCCCTTGGATCTAGTGATAAGGCAAAGGATTGGCTTGATACAATGAAAAATTACTTTGATATGTTAAATTTGTCAAGCCATGAACATCTAGAAGTTATCTCCTTGTATTTAAGAGGACTTGTAGCAACATGGTGGAATAGGCTGAGATCTCAAGGTTTGATTACAAATTGGCTTAATTTTTGTCGAGATTTTGAACAAAAAATTGTTCTTAACTATTTTCTTAAAGAGCATAGAATGAGATTTGATTTCTTAAGGTTGAAAAAATGATCCGTAGATGACTACTACAAAGAATTTTGTAATCTTTCTCAATATGTAAGTCATCAGAATGAGGGAGAATTAGCTTCAAAATTCATTGGAGGATTACATGATCAATTATGTCCACAAACATGAGTGCATAATCCCCAAACTATTGATGAAGCATAGAGAATTACTAAGGATTATGAGGAATCAAATCAGATAAAAGTGGCCCTTTGACAAGAAACTTTTCAAGCAAGCCCTTTTCCACAAGCAATGGTAAAAGAGACATCAACAAAAAAATCTCGACCAGGATCTCAATGTTTCTGTTGTGGTGAGGACCATCTCAAACAAGATTGCCCAAAATTTCAAGCAAAAATATAAAGGACCAACCAAATCAAAAATCATAAACCAAACCAAAACATGAACAATGAAAAAAATCCAGCTGCTACAATAGCTATCAAGAAGATATCTGCATCAACTAAATTATGTTTGCAAAAATTTTAATTTGCCTTACTGATTTTTGAAGGTTCAATTAAAGGTAAAAAATTAAATTTTTTATTGATAGTGGTGCTAGTCATAACTGTATTTCTCCAAAATTAATTAATTTACTACAATTAAATCTCCCTTTCAAGAAAATTATTAAGATAGAACTAGCAGATAAAACAATGGTGAGCAAACATACCAGGTATGAAAAAATAAACTTTACTTTGCAAAATATGCCCTTCCTTGATGATTTTTTTTTTAATTTGAACTAGGTGATGTTGATGCAATTTTAGGAATGTCTTTCCTACAAAAAATTGATGTTATTGCCCACTTTGGAACTCATATTTTAAAAGTTCCAACCACTGACAAAGTCAAGGTACTAAGGAGGGTAAGAACAGCAAAGAAAATTCATACAATAACTATTAAGCAAGCTAAAAGATTAGTCAAAAAATGTGCTACAATATTCGTGGTTAAAGTTATCCAACCTCAGAAGCTTTCGGTTGGCGATCGTTTGGGACGCGACGACCAACGAGTGTCCTCAAACAAGATTTAGGTGCCTGTTGGTCTCTGGCAACACCAAGGCCCAGATACCTCCAAATAACTCAGTAGTTAATGTGAGTATGTGTGTGTGCTGTTGCGGCGTGCGATTGTGAGAAATGTGACAATTTCGTTGTGTATGAACTACAAATGACTTACTTTAAAGAGATTCAGCCAACTTTGCCAAGTACTGTGAGTTCTTGAAAATTTCCTATTTTGTTCAACTGCCTAGTCTACGCAGTCCTTATAATACCTACTTGTAACAAATAAAATTTTGCAAAAACATTTAAGCACAACTCCGCAATCTACTCCTAATTTTTCCCAGAGAAAGAGATAGTTCCACAAGAAAACTAGAAATAGAGCAAGATTCGATGGAAATAAACAGAAAAGAAAAGAAAGCAGATTTGTGTAGACCTCAAATATTTAAACAAGGTAAAATGACACGAGTAAACACTTCGCAATAAAGCTATCCCAAATTCAATATCTACGAATTGTTCAAACTTCCAAGGTTCAAACAAGCAATATCTTCAAGACAATCCTACTGTGCTACCAAAAATCGCTACGTAAACTACCACGTACGAGACTCCACTTTGACTAGACAATAGATGTCAACGATTGCATTCAAACAAAACCTTTAAAAGACTTGACAATTTCTGATTGAAATAACACGGAAAATCACTTTAAAGATAAAGAAGCTATTCTGGTCCCATCAAAATACCAAAGATTTTCTGAACCCTCTTGACTACTAGATTGTTCCACGGCGTGACTACAAACAGAGGCTCTCTTTCAACAACCCAATAGCAGTTCCCAAACGTTGCACAATAACGAAATTTACTACTAAAATGCTCTTAAGGCTTTTATTCACTAGCGCTTCTATGGCAAAATTTTAACAAAAATTTCTATCGGGCAACAAGAACAATAAGAGCAATCTAAAAATCCCAAAATTACTTGTCAAGGATGATACTATCTAAACCACTAGCTAAGCAATTTAAACAAAAAAAATGAAATGCATAACTCACAAGACCATGACAAAGAGGCTGAAATCTTTATTCTAGCAAATCATCTTGCAAGCCATCTTCTTTACAAATCTTCCAAGTGTGATGATAATGCTTTCCCCCATGTGTCCCCCCTGCTTAAAATCATTCTCAACTGCTACCATGGAAGAAGGCTCCGTCACCTCGTTCAGTAATATTTCTGAATGTGCCACAAAAATCTGCAACTGTGCAAGCGATTACCGTGCTGCGCGGCTGAAATTCTTTCACCCAGAAGTGTAATCAGCAGTAGTTTTTCTTTGCAAAGTGTCATTTCATTTTTTTAAAAAAAATACAGGCTGCCGCTACTCAGGGGTGCTATGCGCGTGATCCTGCTGCCATGACGTGTGTCTGCTGAGCTGCATCTGCTCCAGGCAAACATCATGTTTTGAAAGGCCGCCAATCATCCAGTCTCTCTTTTCTGCCGCACAGCATTCTAATTTTTTGCAGTTTCCTGGACTTGTCTTTGCTTGTGTTTTTCAAACCCGGCTTGACTGTTTCATGAATTTCTGAAAAATACATGATTGCTATAGTAAAGCCATTGGCCTTGAACCCATTCATATCCCTGTTTTTTAAATACAAAGTCATCCATTTTTCTTTGCAACATTGCCTTTGGATTGGATGTGCTGCTTCCAATGGTTTTGGAATAAATTTTGCATCCATAAGATATATGTTCAGGGCAATTGCGGAACCTTGTTTTAATGCTCTCAGATCTGAAAATTGTTGTAACAGTAATAGCCATTGCTTGTGGTACGTTTTTGTTTATGACAACAATAGAAACCATATTTGCAGACCCTTCTGATTTTCAGCATAACTTGATCTAGATTTTCTTCAAAAACAACCTGTGTTTTTGCTAATAATGGATACATTTCTGCTGAGAATTGTAGTCCCTTGAGTGAAGTTCCACTTAATTCTTGCCATTCAATCATCCATCTAATATATTAGCAACCAATCTTGTTTTCTATTTCTGGCATTCTGTGTATGAAGATGAGACTTTCATGATTATGCATATCAATCTTAAGATGACCAAATCTTGTGATGACCATTGGGATGGAATTAATATCATTTACATATTTTTATCATGTTCTATATCATTTCCTTTTGAATATCTACTTTTGTTGTTCCATGAAATGGCTAAATGTGCCAACATTTCTGCCCCCCTTAAAATCCTTTTAAAAGAAAACTTGTGCAACTTTACTTCAAAACTGAAATCTTTACATTCAAGAAGATCTTTTTTTGAGGAAAATTCCCATTTAACATAAGGTGTGATGGAACAAAAACCTAATTCCTAAAATAGCAAAATTTACACAACAAACTATACATTATCAAGTCCTTTATGGACTATTCTTGGGGTGGAAATTGAATTGTGAGGGTTACCCTAGTGGAAATCTTCATCTCCTTCACCTTTTCATAGGAGATTTCTGATGTGATATAAGCAGTCTTGTGGTCTTCTTGTTTGGTGGAGCTCTCACCTTGATCTAATGAAGCTTTCTCTTCAACCTTTTCCTCATTTTCTTTTTTGGAAGAGCTCTTTTGTTCTTCTCCATTGCTTCCTTCATTTTCTTCTTGAGAGGCCAAAGCTTCTCCCCATCCCCATAATGACTCTCCATGATTTGGTAGCTCTTCTTTTTTTTCTTCATCTTTGGAGAAATCTTGATATTGCCCCCAAACATTGGACTCAATATCCAAACCCCAAGTGAGAAAAGAAAATTCATCGGATAGCCAAGCCATAAAAGGGAATTCCTTTGGAGCTCCACAAGATTTAGCTTTTAGATAGGCCTTCAATACATGCTCAGGGCAACATCCCATCACATATGGAATAAAAGGCTTTCTCATTGCTCTCTTAAACTCCATTAGCTCTCTCTAATCTTCACTACCAAACTTGA
>MNCI01019001.1:13389-39520 GCA_015680685.1 Gnetum montanum | reverse complement strand
TCCTTTGAGATGCCTTCTATCACTTCCATAGAGTTTCTATGCCTCACTGCACCATGTAGCTTAGTGTAGCATAGTAGAAAATATGACCTGGTTTTGGCCAATTTTTCTACTTTCTAAAGGAAGGAGACATTGTTGATGGACTTAAAGTCAGGTGAGAGGACTGACCATCTAGCTTTTGCTATGCTGCGCTATACTACGTAGCATGCCATAGCGTAGCACTGCGCTTCTGCAAATGTCTCTTGAAGTCTGCTATGTAGCCTAGCGTAGCATAGCGTAGTGTAGCATAGGAAAACTCCTTGACTAAGAAAACTTGCTGAAGCGTTTTGCGTGTTCTCAGCATTGCTCCTAAGCATGTCGTTGGCTAGATGAACTACTTAGGTGGATAGGCTAGAGAATCCATTTCGCTTGTTGACACCTGGGGTAGAAAATTTTCCAAACTAGACAGTTTGAACTTTAGAGCATCCATCTCCTGAAGAATTGCCATGAAACTGCGTGATTTGCAAAGACCTGGTGAACTAAGGATGCCTTCAAATTTTTGGGTGTTTCATTGGTCCCTCTTTGTCGACATTTGGAGGATGGGCTGGAGAGACATTGACAAAGAATATGAAACACCATAGAAGACACAACGCTAACGTTGCTGCTTGGTGATCGTTGGGATGTTGCTTGACTGTGCTAGGGACATTCAATATGTACTTGGTGCAGGTGCATACTAGGGACGTGACGTGAACCCAATTTAAGGTCCTGGTAGACTGTGTGCTAGTTTAAGGTCCCAGCATACCATCCATGCTAGTTTAATGTCATAGGGGATGTGTTATGTCATTTTATAGTCATAGTAGACTAGTTGTGCTAGTTTTACATTGTAGAGGATGGTTGCCACTAGTTTATCATCATACGGGATGCTACTTGTTGTCGTTGCTAGTTTAACGTCATAGCGGATGCACCATGTTGTTGCTGCCAGTTTATCATTGTAGTGGATGGTGGAGATTGTCATCCTCATGCTTCAGCTGTAGTACGGCTTGAGGTATGAGTGATTCACTGGGTTGGCAAACTTATTATCGTCCATGTTCGCCAGCTTGAAGGCTCCATTCCTGAAGGATTTAGTGACCATGTAAGGGCCTTTCCAGTTGGCTGATAATTTTCTCACATGCTCACGGATAGCATTGATGATGAGGTCTTCCTTTTGTACTAGCTGTCGATGCAGGTCTACATGGTGCTTTTGCTGTTGCTTGCTCTGGTAGTGCTCTATGCATCTCAGTGTCTATGCGCGCTCCTTCTCTATTGAGTTAAGGTTGATGATCTATGACTTGTTATTCTGGGCTTTGCTCATGACATCTGAGAGGATCATCTAGAGTGATGGTACCTGAAACTCAAGAGGCAACACAGCTTTAGATCCATAAACAAGACTGTAAGGAGTCTTACTTGTCATGGTTCTGCATGTCATCCTATAGGCCCATAGAACATAGAGGATTTTCTTGTGACACCACCTCTTGTTGTTGCCAAGCATCTGCTTCATCAAGTTGATGATGGAATTATTTGTAGCCTCTGTCTATCCATTTTCTTACGAGTAATATGGGGAGGAGAATGATTGCCTGATGGCTAGATTGCTGTAGAAGGTTTGGGTTTCCGTACTACTAAATTGTGACCCATTGTCGGTTATAATAGTCATCGAAATCACAAACCTTGTCACGATATTATCCATGATGAAGTGGCAGATCTGCTGAGACATCATCTTCCTCAGGGGAATAGCTTCTACCCACTTAGTAAAATACTCAATGGTGATGATAATGAAGTTATGCCCTGCAGAGGACTTAGGTGTGATAGGTCCTATGAGGTCTAGTCCCCATCATTGGAAAGGCCACATGATTTGCATTGGGTGCAGGTCCATAGGTGAGACGTCTATGAGATTTGCGTATCTCTGGCACGTGTTGCACATCTTGACTCTTGACAAGTAGTCACACTCCATGTGGGGCCAATAGTACCCTAGGCATCTAATTTTTGCAGCCATAGCCCTAGGTGCTATATGTCCACTGCATAGTCCCTTATGTACTTCATTAACTACCTTCTGCATCTACTCTCCACTCACACATGCCAATAATATCCTGTCATAGGAGTGTTGGCACGGGGCTTCATTTCCCATAATTGTATATTGCAAGGCACGCTTCCGGATTGCATCTCTCTAAGCAAATGCCAGTCTACATAGGGGTTTTCTGTGTTGCAGGTAGGCTTTAATGTTGGCATACCACTCTTGGGTATCCACAGCATTGATAGAGGCCACGTGTCCCACCTGAGTGATAGGCTTAGTACATTCGACAATCAAAGTCGGTAGACTTGCAAACGAGTGTGGTGGAATGTTTAGTGCAAGGGTGGCTAAGGCATCTACCACGGTGTTCTCGTTTCATAGCATGTGTTGCACATCTGTGGTTGCAAATTGCTTGAGCAGGATTTTTTCTAGGTCGCAGTAGGGTTGTAGGTGCATATCTTTGTAGGCATAGACCTCGGTGGACTAATTTACAACTAGTTGGGAAGCCCCACAAATCGCTAGGTGTTGTATGCATAGTGTTTGGGCAGCTAATAGGCCTCTGAGTAGCCCCTCATACTCTACCACATTGTTGATGCAAGCGAATGCAAAACAATAATCGAATGGGTGCACTACCTCCTCATGCGGTTGAGGCTTTGTCAAAGTGTGAAGTAGCTTCCAGGTGCGATGGGACGATGCTGATAGTGCCAATTGTAACGACGGAAAACATCGGCAGCTGGAAAATACCAAAAAAAATTCCATGTACACAGTTTTAACCACAGATCCATGCGAGGGCTATGCTAGAAAAACAAATCCACGGTGCCCTGAATGGTCTTGTCGATCAGACAGGGACTTACTAATCAGTAAACCAATGAAGAGTATGAATATTTCGTGGAGCGATCTGATTCGAGGAATTGCAAAACAAGGGGAAAATGACGTAGATGAATCGCAATGATGATAACGTTAAATGCGGTAAGAGGAGGCTAACACAAGATAAACACGTAGTTTCAAGATCCACGCTTTGACTTGAAAAATGTATAATTTGTGTACCACGTTACAGTGGGGAGACCCCGATTACTTGACGTGAAGCAAGCACAAAACAACAAGAAAACTGTCCAAACATAAGTCTGATCTACCTCGAGGGTTAAAGCTGGGATGCAAGGAAGGTCAAGCTCTGACATCTACCGATCAACTATTTCTGACCAATAGAGTCCTCCCCAGCAGAACGATTACTCCTGTTGCCGATGTTCAAAGCAAAATGTGCTCTGTTCCTGCCGAAAGGTGATGCTGTCAACAATTGCCAAAGCGTTGTTCTTTGTATCTCTGCTCAAAAGTGATAAGTGCTCTAGTGCTCAAAAAATTACCTTTGCTTCTTGGATTTTCCAGCCCCCATATCTTTGTCAACTGGGGTATTTATAGGTTGCGATGCCCTGTAGAAAAGGTGCAACCTTGATGACGTGCATCCTGCATGTTTTGGGTGCTGTTGGCCTGACCATTTTTGTGTCAAACTTTGTGACTATGCACAATACGCTTATTTGCATATTGTGTGTGTGAAGAACAGATGTGCGTCTAACATTGTTCAACTGTCTTTGGGTTATATTACACTTATTCACGCTGCGTTGCATACACGAGCATAACATAACATGGAAACAATAGCCTCAATCTGTTTTATGCTCGATTACGCAGCCGCACGTAATGAAGCGTAAATAATGTCTAGCTTGGTGACGCAATACGCTACGATACGCTACGTTGCGTAATGAGCGTATGATGAGCAATCGCTCTTTCTTAGACTTTTCCTTTGACTGTTTTTGAGCTCATTACGCTGTCGTGCGTAACAGAGCGTAAACCTAGCCTTGCACAAAAGACTTACGAAAATTTGCATATTACGCTGCTCAAGCTTCTCCCTATGCCAGAGTAACTAGCCTTCTGATGTCGGACTATGTTTAAACAGAATCACGCTCGGTGCCATTATGCTACATCGCGTGATATAGCGTAAATAGAAAAAGCATGGAAGGATTAGGAATCTGCACAGGAAGTCGAAGACTTGATGCTACTCGCCTCTTGGTGTTGCTCTATCTTATTCTCCCTTCTGGAATTCTGGCATGTGCCCTTGCCCGAATTACGAATCTTTGCCTGAGGCTGACTCGCAATTTTTATAGTGTTTCAATGGCCCCTCTTTGTTGACGGTTGGAGGGTTGACCCAAAAGACGTCGACAAAGAAAACGAAACACTGGATTGGTAGAAGCAAGAATAGCATCCATCCATGGCTACTCAGGCGTTGCCCTGCCAACATGGAAGAGCGAAGCTAGAGGGAATGGGAGATAGAATGTCATAGCGGGAAACAGGTTCAGGGAGGACGTATAATGAGTCAGGATGGTAGGAGGATAGTATACACTTACGGAACGCACAGAAACATACGCACATTTATGTCGACAGGAATGCTTTCAAACGAGCGTAGTGCATCAGCCTGAGATTTCTCTGTCACCGATTATAGCAGGAATGCTTGCAAAAGGAGCATGGCACATCACTTCTGCGATATCTCTGCTAGTGTGAGTGCGGAAAATGGATATTTGTGTATGTAGCTTTTGCGTACGGGAATCGGGTGGTAAGGATGAAACGAAATAAGAGCTAAGGATGGGATTATGAGGGGCATAGGCATGCAGTTCTAAGTGGTTGGCAAACCTGAGTAGCCATCTCAAAACGTTGTTATGCTTCACCACTTAGATGGAGGCATCTTTGAACTACACCCTCGAAGCAAGTGATCTGCAACCACAGAAGAAAACAAAGGACTCCATTGTTTATGCGAACAAGAGGCGAGGTTGTTGAAATGAGCGCCGTGTGATGCGAGATAGAGGGATTGGGGCGTGAAGAAGGAGTTGGGGTATGAGGGCGGAGCCGCCAATCCTGACGATTGGCCCAGCATATCTTTGCCAAAAGCCATCAGACACAGTGCACCTAACTAGTTAGACAAGGAACCAGCTAGATGAATTCGCGAAGCCGGCGTCTGATAGCGATGATCTACGGAGGTTCCCAAGGTCGTTGTCGACAAGGGTTTCATCGGGGCTCCGGCTAGCGAGAGTGAACTCTCAAAGGTACCACCGCTGCAGTGGGTGCAGCAATGGCATCTCTGAGGGGTCAGTAGGATGCCTCTCAGCTTGTCCGAGGAATCAGTAGGATGCTGGTGGGGTGGCAACGCTGGGACTATCCCAGTATCCCACCTCGTTGATCGTGTAGCCGTGCGGAGATGATCACGCTCGCTTGATTTACATGGCAGTAGTCTGTAAGTCCCAGTTTTAAGTCCTGGTAGACTTTGGTTACTGGTTTTAAGTCTCAGCAGACCATGGTCCTAGAATAAAGTTTAGGCAGACTGAGAAGTGTTAGTTTTACGTCGTAGCGGACGGTGGCGTGTCTGATTTATGGTCTCAGTAGACTGTGCTGTGGATGTCAGTTTCGTGTCATGACCCAAGGATAGATCTATGCTGGTTTTACGTCTCAGCAGACGACTACTTACCTGTGCTAGTTTAGTGTCATGGCGAATGCGTGCAAAAGATGCTAGTTTTTCGTCTTGGCGGACCTGTACAACATTGCTAGTTTTAAGTCGTGGCGAACGGTTACAACTTGCCAGTTTAACATCATAGCGGACGTTCAGTGTCAGTTTAGCATCGTGGAGGACGCGTGCAAGGAGCACCAGTTTTACATCGTAGCGGACGATCAGTGCCAGTTTAACGTCGTGGAGGACGACGGTTGCCAGTTTAGCGTCATGGTGGACGTTCATTGCCATACCTGCTGTTGACACCGTAGCTACTGCTAAATGTAATACCGCTTCAGATATACATGATTCACAGGATTTGGTAGTTCATTGCCATTGATGTCTGCTAATTTGAACGCTCCGTTGTTGTACGCGTCAACCACCAAGAAAGGGCCTTCCCAATTTGCAGAAAACTTGCTTACTGGTTCACGCACAGCCTTGAGAACTATATTTCCTTTCTTGATTGGGCACTGTTGAAGGTTGTGACGATGTCTCTATCTCTGTTTGTCTTGATACCTTTCAATCATGTCAAGAGCCTATATCCTCTTCTCTTCTACTGAATCCAAATCCATGATTCGAGACTCGGTGTGTTGAGCCTCATTTATAACCGTGGAGAGGACCATTCTCAGAGAAGGAATTTGCAACTTGAGAGGCAGCACTGCTTCAGACCCATAAACCAGGCTATAGGGGGTACTACCCGTAGCTATCCTACATGTAGTACGATACGCCCATAGCACATAGAGGATCTGTTCGTGCCACCGCCTTTTGTTGTCAGCGAGCATTTTTTTGAGCAGATTGATGATCACTTTGTTCGTTGCTTCAGCTTGACCATTTGCTTGAGGGTAATAGGGAGAGGAAAAAGATTGTCTAATGCCCAGGTTGTCACAGAAGGATTTAGTTTCCATGCTACTAAACTATGGCCGATTGTCGGTCACGATAGTCATCGGGAGACCAAATCTGGTTACTATATTGTCTAGGATAAAATGACAAATCTGCTAAGATGTGATCTTTCGTAAGGGAACAGCCTCCACCCACTTCGTAAAATACTCAGTGGCGGTAATGATGAAGCTATGACCTGCAGAAGATTTTGGTGTGATGGGGCCTATAATGTCTAGTCCCCATCATTGAAATGGCCATGTTATCTGCGTTGTATGTAATTTTGTAGGTGGCACATGTATAAGATTTGCGCACCACTGACACGTGTCACAGGATTTAACCTTCATCAGGCAATCCTTTTCCATGTGCGGCCAGCAGTATCCTAAATGATGAATTTTTAGGGCCATAGCCTGTGGTGCTATGTGGCCGCCACACAATCCCTCGTGAACTTCGCCGACTATATGTTGCGCTTGGTTTTTATCAACGGAAGTAAGTAGCATGCCATCAAAGGAGCGTCTACAAAGAGTGTTGTCTCCGATGATGACGTATTGCCTAGCCCGCTTGCATATCGCATCTTTCTGTGCCCATGTCAATGCAGATGGTAGCTCACCTTGTAAAAGGTAAGTTTTAATGTCTTCGTACCATTCAGGTGTGCTTTCCTCAAGAAGAGAAGAGATTTGCGCCGTTTTAATGATAGGATCTGTGCAGTCTATTATCAATGTAGGGCAGGTGTCAAAGAAATGTGAAGGCACGTTCAAAGCTAGTGTTGCCAGTGCGTCGGCCAGTGTGTTATCTGTGCGTGGCACGTGCTGGGCA
This sequence comes from Gnetum montanum, assembly GCA_015680685.1. Classification (NCBI taxonomy): domain Eukaryota; kingdom Viridiplantae; phylum Streptophyta; class Gnetopsida; order Gnetales; family Gnetaceae; genus Gnetum; species Gnetum montanum. Next base: position 32,282 of record MNCI01019001.1, on the reverse strand, counting down.
TCGATGATCGCGAATAGTCTCAGAAGATCTTTAGCCGTATCGCAGTAGGGCTGCAAATGTACAGCCTTGCAGGCATAGACTCCTGTGATCTGATTTACAACAAGCATCGAATCGCCCCCAATTGCTAGGTGTTGAACATCGAGTTCACTGGTAGTTAGTAATCCCCTGAGGAGCCCCTCGTACTCTGCCACATTGTTCGTACAGGGGAAGGTCAAGCGATAAGCGTGTAGACGCACATCCTCAGGTGATAGCGTGATAACAGTGGCAGCACTGCCACCTCTAGCGGTTGAAGCTCCATCGAAATACAACGTTGCTTCGGGGCCTGTCAAGACAGGGCTTAAACTATGTACATGTTCATCAGGGAACTCTGGTTCTATGGTCGTTTGATTGTTAATTGGTGACGTTACTAACGAGTCAGCTATCGCTTGGCCTTTCATAGATGATTGACCGACATAGTGCAGATCGAATTCTACCGCAATAGCCTTCCAGCGAGCTATTTTGCTACTTTCGTATAGGTTGTGCGTAATGGCCCTAAGAATGTTATTTTTACAGATTATGTTGACCTTGCTACGGAAAAGATAATGCCTACACTTTTTAAGCGTAAAAACTAATGCTAGGCAATTACGCTCTACGTCGTTGTACCTCATTTCATATGCACATAGAGCATGACTCAAGTAGTAGATGGGCACTTCCGACCCATCATCCCTCCTTTGACAAAGTAATGCGGCTAACGCTACGTCCGAAGTTGCGAGGTAAATGTAAAATGGCAAGTCCCTTTGTGGTGGGAAAACCGTCGGTAAATGTTGCAGTTCTTGTTTTAAGCTATCAAACGCACGTTGGCAATCATCGGTATATTCGAAATTAACCCCCTTTTTTAGTAAGTGTTGCATAGGGTGTAGCTTGTCGGTTAACCTTGAAATGAACCGGCGTATAAACTGTAATTGACCTTGTAACCCGCATAATTACTTGAGGTCTGTGGGAGGCGTTAACTCAACAATGGCTTTGATCTTATCAGGGTCAACTCATATGCCAGCTTCCGACACCACAAACCCTAGCATGCATCCAGTTTTGACTCCGAATACGCACTTCTTTGGGTTAAGCCGGAGCTCGTATTTAGCGCATCTTTTAAGGACTAACTCCAGGTCTCCTGAATGATCCTCAGACTTTAAAGACTTAACAGCTATATCGTCTACGTAACCATTCAGCCTTCCTAAGAGGTAATCACTAAAGATGTATGTAATGGCTCATTGATACGTTGCTCTGGCGTTCTTTAGACCAAAAGGCATCATAGTGTAGCAAAAGGTACCCCAGGGTGTCATGAACGTTGTTGTCAATTGATGTTCTGGGTTAATGCGAATCTGGTTATAGCCTGAAAAGCCATCCATGAAGGATAGCAGCGCATGCCCAGCTGTTGTATCCACTAGCTGGTCGATACTTGGAAGTGGGAAGTTATCTTTGATCATTGCCTTATTCAAATCCCAGAAGTCTATGCAGATGCGTATGCTTCTGGTCTTCTTTGGGATGACTACAATGTTAGATACCCAGTCCGAGTAATCGACCACACGAATGAAACCAGCCTGATACAGTTTGGTAATTTCATCACGCATGACTAGCGCGATCTTTGGCTTGATTTTGCGGGCCTTTTTCCTAACTGCTTTAATCTGCGGGTCTAAGATGATGTTATGCTGGATTAGCCTAGGATCTAGTCCAGGCATATCCTTGTATGATCATGCGAAGACAGTAATGTTATCTTGCAGGACCTATTTTATGGCATCGTGCATTTTTTGGTCTAGTAATGAGCTGACTTTAAGCGTTTTGGCCTCACCCCTATGCGTAACGATAGCAACCTCACTGAGGGGGTCTTCGGTTATGTCCCCAGCCTCCAGGTCTAGCATGCGCGTCGACTATTCTAGCCATTCTGGGTATGTCTCCGATGCGGCTATGGTTATGTCTTCTAAAGGGGTGTTAACGTCTACTAGCGTGGAGTCAAATTGCCTAACTACCTTCCCGTATGGGCCCGTCAAAGTTGGGGGTGCTGAAAATGTTGCATCCATTTGCCGTCTGTCCTGCAAAACTGCCAAGTGCGTAAATGATTAGGAGAAAGGTGACGTGATGTCATCGAACGTGGAAGGTTAACTGAATTTTGGATATTGTAGACAAGCTGTAATTAATGCAACCCGATTACGAGGCGATAAGATGTGGTAGTTTAACGTCATTTCAGACAGTGGAGCGTGCGATATCAGCCACATTAATACCTTGATTTTTGGGTTCTGTTTTAGGAAAATCCCGCTGAAATCAGATATCAAGTCAGTGATCCTCGCATATAAGTAAGTAGTTTTTTGATGAGGATAGATTGTTGGCTGTTGTGAATTCGAATTCATAATTGTTACTGAGCGAGAGCAGGAAGAGCAGAGGATTAGAGTGTGTGATTTTGCGAAGATTTGCAAGTGTTAAACAATGAAAACTTCTGAAGCTGTTATAATGGAACCAAAAATCAAGAGGAAAAATGCAAAGCTGGCCAAAATCGATGAAGTGCAAGAAAATATGGATCGTGTTTCACAGGCGCTGGTCAATGTTCGTGACCCTACACCTTTGAACCAGTAGGTCATTCCTTACACACTTATGTTTGTTTCAATGTCTACTTTTCGTGGTATCTTTTGCGTGAATGTGGATTTCAAAATTGTGGACCTCGGGTTAATGCGAGGGTTTGATGGGGTTGCGTCTACCGCCATTGTCAGGGACGAACCTTGCGTTATTGCAAGGGTTTGGGCGATTTCGGCCAGTATAACTAGGTGTAGTTTATAAGTTTTTTGTATTAGTCATGCAAATGCAAATGTAGGCGTTAATGTATGTATTGGGTTTTATGTACAGCGTTACGCTAAAGCCCATCCTGATTGTGTTGGATATTGTCGGGGTTTTATGTTGTATAAACCCCGTCGTTCCCAATGTCCCTCCCCCGCAAACGCGGTTGCAAGGGAAGGTGATATGGTTTCGACGGGGTGCGCTAGAGTTTCTACAGTTCTTGCTGTGCAACTTTAGCGTCATTGTGTGGTCTGATTTGTCTGGTGACATCACCGGTGCCCTTTTAGAGCACCTACTGGTGGGTTCTGTGCAAGGGATTCTGGCCTTTTTGATAGACAGGGCTATTGATACGGGCCATCCCGAGGACCGAGAACTTAGCGCATGGGGCCTAAGGAGCTTAAATTGGATCTGGGAAATGGCTTGATTCAGTTGTTATCATGCCTATAACACACTCTTCGTGGCTCACCATGTCTCGACCTATTTCCAGAACCCACAAGGCACGGTGTATTACGCAGGCGAGTAAGCGAATTAACTATCTATTTTTTTTGTTGTATGTCTATTATCTATGTGAAATGTAAGAGAAGCCTATGTTGTATGGTACAGGTTTTTTATTCATGACAATAGGTTAGTCGGAAATGGAGATACATTATCATGGGCCGAAACGGCAATAATGGCATTTACCTCCACTAGCAATGTGCGTGCTGGTGTTATAGGGCAGATTGGCTTTGACATGCGTGAGTACCCTACCCGCTATGCTAGGGCTTTTGAGAATTTCCAGAGACTCAGGTGGCTGCATGATGACTGGACCTTAGATCCACCCCTTACCGTTGAGGACATGTAGAGGAACCTTCCACCATTTCCCTTGCCATTTGGCCCTGGTAAGGCTGTTGTATGGTCGGTTATTGCGTAATATAGTTGTAAATTGTGAGCATTGCGTAACAGTGTTTTAGTTTTACTTATGTTTTGCGCTATTCAGTCAGGGAATCCCTGGAGATTACCCTTATGATTTCCGGCCGTGAGGCGAACACCATCCTCTTCCGTTACGACGACATCAAAGACGCACAGCGCTGGCTCAGCCACTCGATGGCCCCAGTCGCGGTGACCACCAAGATCCGAGCAGCAGGGCTGATGTATCTATTTTTGGCTGCAACCCCTAATGTTCCTGCCAGTGAAATGCTGACCCTGGTCAACTCCTTCAATGAAAAAGCAGAGCGTTTTTGCACGCGCGTACATAATGTATGCGTGAGCTTTGACATCGACGCTCAGCTCTTCGCGGACCTATTTGGTGTCCCCTCGGACGGCCTTCCCGTAAGTGAGAAGGCAAAGAGAAGCATCGCCTTCCAGGATTGGCTGAAGGAGTGGGTAAGAGTCCCGAAGGAGACTAAAGGGTTTCCTTGCGAAAGATTCCAGATGGGCATCGCCAAGACACTGTATCCCCTTTTCTGGGCCTGGACTTTCCCCAAAACCCTCTCGCAAGGGAAGTTCTTTTCTATAGAACGAACCCGTATTATGCGAGAGGTTCTGGAGGAAGGGACCCAGTCCAATTGGGCAAGCTATTTTGCCAAGGGGCTGCATAATGAGATGATCAAGCTTCGCAAGAAGCTTGAGTCCCGTTTCAATGTGCATTACGCCTTCTTCATAGCTTGCCTCTGGTGGTTTGCTAAGTTTCTGTTCATCCAAAGGAATGGGGTCTGGGTATAGCAAGACCGAGACCAGCTATCCAAACCTTGGATTACCCATATCCTCAGCACTACCCGTGGGCAGGATCCGTCGGAAGGGATCAGGGAGTCACTATCTATAACGACCAAGGGTTTGGCGGTGCCCCAAGTGCGAGGCCTCGACAGCGTAGGCGGGATAATTCCTACTTACATCGGTGATGCCTTGCGAGGGAAAAGCCTGGCGAAAGAAATTGTAGAACCTGCAGCTCGGCCTAAAAGGCTCCGTATAGCCGAGCCCCTGGGAGTGATGCAGGCCGAACTGTGGTGGTCAAATTTCAGCGGAGTAAGCCTTCGCCTGGTAAGCGTGAAGAAATTGTATTACGCAATGTTTGTTTAGATGTTCTGGAATGATATACCAAGGTGCTGTGACATGACCAGTAAAAATTACAGAAGAACTGACCCTTGAGACAGGGGCTTTAATACTAAGTCGTAGGGAGGGGGCCTCAATTTTGGAAGTGGAGGCCCCAGCTGTTAGCACGAGCCGTGCACAGGCTCTGGTGCGTGAGGAGGCCCCAGCTACTAGAACCAGCGACACACAGACTCAAGTACGTGAAGAGGAAAAAGAGGCAGAAGATGTTGTCGAAGTCGCCACTGTCACCGGTAGAGGTAATGGGTGTGTTAACGTGTTTGTAGGATTTCTGTAAATAGATGAAATTTCTAACTGGATTACGCCATAGGAGAAGAGGATGTGTCCACATCTGTCACTGCGAGCAGAACGTGGAGAGACTTCCCTGACAAATTTACCTTCATGGAAGGTGTTGTCAGTGACATGATCGAGCGCCTAGAGCGTGTCGAACCTGGAGCTGGTACATTATGGTTGTAGTCAGTTTGTGATATTACATAGTGATAATGTGTCACCAACATTGATGATTGTTTCTGTTAGGAGCTTACCTCCGATGGGATCCCACGGAGCCCATTGATTTGGACACAGTGGAGCCGCCATCCGATGAAGCAGTCGTGCCACGTCACATTTATGAGGAGATGCGTAAATGTGCGTTACGCTCGACACGCTCCTTATGGGAAGGTAGGGGTGTAAATGAAAATCTATGGAAAAGGCTACAGAGGTCGGAGCAGAGGGTTGAGTCTCTGACCAAAGAGGTCGGAGACTTAAGATCACGGTGCGAATTCCTACAGGCGTGAGCAACAGGGGATTAAGACTGGCGTACTGCTGTTGTCGATTACTCCCATTATTGGACTGCCATCAAAAACAGTGTACAGACCAGTCGGGTGTTAGTAGAGCAGCAGATGCAGATAGAGCTCCTAGCTCAGAAAAGCTAGGATTGGCGGGACTATTATGCAAGCGTGCAAGAATGGGGGCAGAAGGAGAAGGACCATAAGCATTTGTACAAGCGGGAGAGCATTGCTTATCAGAAACTCTACCGTGATTTTTCCGTCAGGGCCCAATCCTTGGAAGTCTTCCTGGACTTCATTGGAGCTTCCGAAGCCTTCAAGAAGTTTGAAGAGTAGGTGACTGTAAGTGCATCCCTGGAAAGGGCGATGACCCTCCCTGGGGGTCAGGCTACAATCCCTACCTTCTTCCCAGACCCACCCCGCTGGAGCAACGTGGAGAAAGGGAAAGTGACGGCCGGAGCTGCCTTGGGAGAGGACGTATGGCCAGATCTAACAGAGGACGAAATCATGAAGTGACTGTGGGCTAGCCTGGACAAACTTCCCTTTGCTGCAGACGCAGGGCCATCGCAAGTAAGCTTATGTTTGACTTAGTTTGCATTTTCCAATTATGATGTTAAGTCTTGTGTAGCTAATGTGATTACTGTGTGCTGTACGAAGGTACCAACTAAGGATAGGGAAGACGAGCCAGATGTGGAGTTAGCAGAGGAAGCAGCAGAAGCAGACGAAGAAGCAGAGGAAGAGGGAGAAGAACAAGCAGAAGGAGAAGAAGAACGCAACGATGAAAGGCGTCCTCCCTTGGAGCTAGCGCCGGAACGAGGACCTCGTGAAGAGGACATTCTTCGTGATAGAATCATTCCTAGGAACGACGGCCCACTGGAGGATGATCCATTAGGGTTGGATCCAGACTTGAGAGATACCGGCGACAATGGTAGTAGAGGAAATGTGTAATTATGATTTACGCATAGTTTTATTTGCAGGTGAAGTGTAGTATTGTTTTATGAATAACTGAGAAGATGTGTTATAAGACCTGTTGGCTGCTTTAAATGTCAATTATTTTGTCTTTCTTGGCTTTTATGCTTTTACAGCGTGAATGTAATTATTAAGGATTTTGCCTAAGTTATGACGATAGAATGTGATGGCTAGTTTAAGGCCATCGCGGGCCGTCATACGATTCTGCGTAAACTAGTGGCTAGTTTAGGGCCGTTGCGAGCCTACTGTGTAATCAAGCATAAAGAGTCATAGTATACAACTCTGTGTAACTAGTTTAAGGCCGTTATGGGCCATTGCGTGATACAGCAAGCGTAAATGATACTAGTACAGTATTTTGCGTAATTATGCTAAAGTGATCAGGAAACGTGAATATCATGCGTACGAAAAAGATAACACTGTGAAGATAAATGACAAGCGTAAGAACTGAAAATGAAAGTAATGTGAAAATACATCAAATAAAACTGCTAAGTAATAACCATGATAACTCGTTAAGAAAAAGATAATGTACGCAAAGACCATCGTTCAACCATTGATACGCAATTGTCTCTTGATGGCTTTTACGTTGAGCGTCACGTAAGGGTGAGGAGACTTATGGTTTGACTCCTTTACGCTGCCATCCGGAAATGGCAGGTCGGCCCAAGCTAGACAATCATCATTGCTGTCAGCTTGTTTAGGGGTTTGGAGACGGGTTTGATCATCAGTCGTTTCTATCTCTGAACCCCGTTCTTCTTCAATGTTATTGACGATCATGGGGGGTGATTTTGTCACCGCATATCACAACCTCCCCTCCGGCATAGGGCAGGTGTATCTCTTAGTGTATTGGTGATGAAACCACCCTCAAATGAGCTAACCATGACCTCCCCAAGATCAGGTTGAACCCTGGCATCTCCTCGACGACTAAGAAAGTGGTCTTTGTTGGGAATTGATCCCCTGCCACAAACTCAATATGCACTGTCTCCTTAACTTGAACCCGTGCCCCGTTGAACGATTTTACACAAGCCTTCATTGTGGACGTGATCTGGTCGACCAGACCCAACCTATCCACGATGGAGTAGGAAATGACGTTGGTAGCTGCGCCATCGTCTACGTGCACTCTCCAGATCCGGTATTGACTGACCCGGATAGTGATAAACATAGGTTCAGTTCTCACCTGACCTTTCTCAGGGTCGTCTTTGATAGACCCATCGTGAAAGGTCAACGAGGAAGGCTTGGGTTGCTCAGCTTCAGAAGGAAACATGACAGCATGTATCGCTTCCTCCTCCACCGGAAATCTTTCATCCACTGATATGGATGTCAGCATGCGAACCATAGCCTCACGGTATTCTCGAGACGTCATAAGCAGGTCGTAAAGGCTCAGCATTGTATTCCTTTGTTTGAGAGCCTGTTTAACTTGTGTAAATGCGTTGAGGAGGTCCTTCTCTCAGTTGGGTTGTTTTTCCCCCTTCTCTTCCTCCATTCGGCCCAAGAGACGAATCTCTCGAGGTGGAACGGTGTTATTCAAAGGGTTGCTCTTTTTCTTGCCTAGAGAAAGCAGTTGTGTTTCTGCACCTTTATCCTGCCCTTGAGGTACAGGCAAAGGCGTAGAGGCTAGGGGCCTAGGCTTAGGAAAGCTGAGCGTATAATGGTCTTTTGTTGCACTAATTGATGTGTCCTCTCCCTTTAGTTTGGGAGGTGATGGTTGACGCTTTTGGTTGGAGGTCTGCCCCTGCGTGAGAGGAGCAGCCTATGGTTTTGGTGCCCTGATCATGAAGGGTGCCTTGGGTGTGGGCGCGGATGAGGCCGCAGCTTGGCTATTACTGCGTGACTGAGAGTGTATCCGAGAAGGTGCCCGTATAATGAAGGGCGGCCTCGAGACCCTGTTGGCTTATTTGCATATTGTGCGTGTGAAGAACAGATGTACGTCTGACATTATTCAACTATCTTTGGGTTATATTACGCTTATTCACACTGTGTTGCATACACGAGCGTAACATAACATGGAAATAATAGCCTCAATCTATTTTATGCTCTATTACGCAGCCACGCGTAATGAAGCGTAAATATTGTCTAGCTTGGCGATGCCATATGCTACGATACGCTACGTTACATGATGAGCGTATGATGAGCAATCGCGCTTTCTTAGAATTTTCCTTTGACTGTTTTTGAGCTCATTACGCTGCCATGCGTAACAGAGCGTAAACCTAGCCTTGCACAAAAGACTTAGCAAAATATACGAAAAGTCGCATATTACGCTACTCAAGCTTCTCCCTATGCCAGAGTAACTAGCCTTCTGATGTCGGACTATGTTTAAACAGAATCACGCTCGATGCCATTACGCTACATCGCGTGATATAGTGTAAACAGAAAAAGCATGGAAGGATTAGGAATCTACACAGGAAGTCGAAGACTTGATGCTACGCGCCTCTTGGTTTTGCTCTGTCTTATTCTCCCTTCTGGAATTTTGACATGCGCCCTTGCCCGAATTGCGAATCTTTGCCTAGGGCCGACTCGCAATTTTCACGATGTTTCACCAATGCGCTCATTTGGGAATTCGGGATCTATGGTTGCATGGTCGTTGATCGGTGAGGCTGTAAGTTGCACTGCTATGGCTTGACCCTTAGTCGACGAATGGCTTACATAGCGTAGGTCGAACTGCACAGTTATTGCTTTCCATTAGGTTGTCCTACTACTTTCATATAGGTTGTTAGTGATAGCCTGGAGTATGTTGCTTTTGTAAATGATGTTGACTGCACTGCAAAATAGATAGTGCCTCCACTTTTTTAACATAAACATTAAGGCAAGGCAATGTCTCTCTACTTCGTTGTATTTTGCCTCATGTGTTATTAATGCATGACTCAGATAATACACTGGTATCTTAGATCTGTCATCTCTTTTCTAACATAGCAGTGCTGCGATAGATGTGTCAGAGGTGGCAAGGTAGATGAAGAAAGGCTTATCCCTCTATGGCAGATGCACAGTTGGGAGGTGCGAAAGCTCTTCTTGCAAGTCATGGAAGGCTTGTTGACACTGGGTTGTCCATTAAAAGTTAACCCCTTTCTTTAGTAGATGTTGCATGGGGTGTAACTTGTTAGTCAACTTTGCTATAAACCTTCAGATGAATTGTACCCTACCATGCAAACCACGTAGCTCTTTGAGGTTTGTAGGAGGTTCTAGGTTGACAATGGCCTTGACTTTGTCAGGGTCCACCTGTGTTCCGGCCTTCGATACTATGAATCCTAACATGCATCTAGTTCTTACCCTAAAGACACATTTCTTAGGATTAATGTCTAGATCATGCATTTGGCAATACTTAAGGACTATCCCTAGATCACGTGGGTGATCAACTGCCTCCTTGGATGTAACTTCTATATCATCCATGTAGTCATTTAACATCTCTAGGATGTAGTCGCTGAAGATGTAAGTCATGGCTCATTGATAGGTTGCTCCAGTTTTCTTGAGCCCAAAAGGCATCATGATGTAACAAAAGGTCCCCCATGGGGACATGAAGGTTGTTGGTAGCTGATGCTCCGGGTTGATGCAAATCTGGTTTTACCCAGAGAAACCATCCATAAAGGATAGCAGGGCATGGCCAGCTGTAGTGTCGATGAGTTGATCGATGCTTGGAAGTGGGAAATCATCTTTGACCGTTTCTTTGTTCAGATCCCAGAAGTATATAAAGATCCATATTCCTCTCGTTTTCTTGGAAACTATGACGATGTTGAACACCCATTCTAAGTAATCAATTGCACAGATGAAACCATCTTGGTACAGCTTGGTGATTTCATCCCTTGAGGCTAGTGTAATTTCTGGTTTAATCTTACAAGCCTTCTGCTTGACTGCCTTCATGCACGGGTCTAGAACGATGTTGTGCTATATCAGCCTCGGATCTAGACCCGGCATGTCACTGTATGACCATGTGAAGACTTTGATGTTATCTTGCAGAATTATGGCTACGTTTTCATGTGTTTGCGCATCTAGGAGGGAGCTACGTTTTAACGTTCTTACTTTCCCCTTGGACATGGTCACAGGCATCTCAACAAGAGGGTCCTTAATTACATCCCCAGCCTCCAAATCTAGAGTTCAGACTAGATGTTCAGGCCAGTTTGGGGATGTTCCTAAAGACACTATGGTGCTAGCTGTAGCTAACCCCTAATCGATTTGGTTGGGGTTCAATTGTCTTATGAGCTTGCCATGTGGACCTACTTAAACTAAAGGCATGGAGAGATCACGATGGATTTTCATTTCTTGCTTAACCTATCAAAATGAAATGAAAGCCTGGTTAAAAGGCACTTGTTGGTAGTAATCATGTATAACAAAAACTTACAAAGCAATGGCGAGATGTAACTAGCGGAATTATGATGTATAGATTAAAATTTTGGTAGTTTAAAGTCATGGTAGACTGCTATAGCATGGAGATGCAGAGCTGCTAAAAGGAAAAATGTAAAACTGTCAATATGAGCACGTGAAACTACTAAAAAGAAAATGTAAAACTACCTATGCAAAAATGTGAGATTGCTAGTTTACCATCATTGCGAACTGCGAATGTATAACATGTTGAAAATGCTAGTTTAAGGTCCTTTTGGACAGTGAAAGTTGCTGCTACGCTAGGATTGCTAGTTTAAGGTCTTTTCAGACCGGGAACATTACAACTATGCTAGAGTTGCTAGTTTAAGGTCTTTTTGAACCGCAAACATTACAACTGCACTAGAGTTGCTAGTTTAAGGTCTTTTCGGACCACAAACATTCCAATTGCGCTAGAGTTTCTAGTTTAAGGTCTTTTCAGACCGATGTACTCGAAAATATATCTTTTTTTTTCATTTCTTGGAAAAGCCAGTAGTTAGCTTGGAGCATGTCAAGTTTTTAATGTCAACAGTGCTACGATGACGTGGTGAGCATGCTATGCTATATGACGCACTCTGCATTAAACGGAGAGAGAGAGCGGTAAGTTTCCCTTTTTTACCATTATGGCCATAAATAGGGATTAAGCCCTAGTAAGCTTGTCATTCTCACCGTAAGAGCATAGAGCCCATATTCAGTGCATAGAGTGATTCCGAAGTGTAGAGCGATTGTGCTAACAACGAGTAAGGTGGTTTTTTGCATCGCAACAAGGCAAAGTCTACAAGCAGGATGATGGCTCCAAAGAAGGAATGCATGAATTTGGCACTTGCAAAGGTTGAGGAGGTGAAAAACATCCTAGGGCATGTGACACAAGCATGTGTCATGGCACAGGTGGACATGCCATTGACTCGATAGGCTACCATGCTCCCTTTTCTTTTTTGCATTTCTACTATCATTTCTTTTTCTTTGTTTTCTTCTTTCATTTTTTATCCTAGTTTTAGCCACCAGTGTTTTTTGTCATCATGTTGTTTTGTCCTTTGCATCATTGTTGTTGCTATCACAGCTCCAGCGAGTGCATAAATGTTATGCCATCATTGCATGCAAGGTCGCTTAAACCTCCACCACTACGGTTGTCGTAACTACGAGGGTTTGGACAGTTTAAGTTACTTGGATTTCGAATGGCGTGACATAGGACCCTGAGGAGGGTTGGGCCATCCATGATGTGATAGTGCAACACGTGTTCCGCCGGGGCATATTGTTAATCACCTTGTTTGGGTTAATTGCTCTGTTGCTACGGTATGATATTTTCGCTGCGCTAATGCTTTCATGTTCTTGCTACACTATGTGTGGGAAGAGGGTATATGCTACGCTATATTCATGGACTGCTAGGTATTGCTACGTTGCATGCGCATTACACTTAGACATGATGCTAACATTTTCTTTTTGTGTTGTGTAGGATGGGGCTAAGGCTGATTCTGATTATCTTGGAAATTGCAGGGGTTCTGTGTCACGCAAGAAAACCTATGGCCAATGCTTCTCCTCCCCAGCTACATGTGCAGCAGTGGGGGATTTGGTTCAGGAAAGGAGCACATGAGTTCCTACAATACCTCCTCAATCACTTCAGTGTGATCATTTGGTCAAACCTAGAGGAGGAGGAGGCGGCTGCCATAACAGAAACCATATTGACTTGGGCGAGCCGGGGCATCCTAAGGTTTCTGACGGACGAGGAAATCATGAGTAGGTAGAGAGAAGGATCTAGTCAATGCCCCATAGGGTTAAGAAGTTTGGCTTGGATTTGGGATATTCCTGAGTACAACTGCTACCACTGTTACAACACATTGTTTATTGCACGTTATATGGGAACGTGCTTCCAATACCCACCAAGAACTATCTACTGTGATGACGGGTGAGTTTAGCAGCTTTGTTCTGCTATGTTGTGTAACATTTGCCATATTTGCCAAATGCTAACAATATGTTTTTATTACCAGGTTCTACATCAACAAGGACAGGGTTCACGATCGACGAGGCCTGCTAACTACATCACGTATAGCCTTCAGAAGTGGTTAGGAATTTCCAAGGAGTAGAAGGGGCTCCCCATGGAGAAGCTTAAAGAAGGACCTACCAAGGAGATTTATCCTATCTTTCGTGCTCGCACATTCCCCTAGCTGCTTATCCAAGAAAAGGTCCTGGGGATTGAGTAGGCCTAGATAATGCATGAGGTCATGGAACAGGGGGGCTGCTACAACTTGGCCAGATTTCTATGGAAAGGCTTGTAGACTGAAATTTTGGGGCTCCATAAGAAATCATAGTCACGTTCCAATATACATTATGCCTTTTACATAGCCTGTCTGAGGCATTTCATGTAGTTTCTAGTGGTTCAAGAGAATGGAGCCTAGGTCATGCAAAATTACAACCAAATTTCCAAACTATGGATCTGCTAGATCCTCTTAACCATCTGAGCCCAAGATCCCCCAGAAATAATTGGGAAGTTGCTCTCTGTGACGACTAAGGACCAGGTGGCCCACAATTTTCGTGGCCTAGATAGCGTAGGGGAGATGCCCCCTACTGTACCTGGTAGCATGTCGCGGGGGGAATGTCTCATAGCCAAGACTTTGCCTAAAAATTTGCAATGGAAGAGGCCTCCTCCAGCTAAGGAAACCCTTCGCATGAAGGAAGAGGAGGGGCAACGGCTGCGACTTAACCTGCAGAGGATGCAACCCCCCATTGGTAAACGCTTTTGTTTAATGCCTACCTTGTTATTGTCTGCCATGCTATGCTACACTAGGCGGCATAGCATAGCGTAGCACCTGCTTTAAGCTAACTTCTTTTGGATTGATGCAAACATGTTTCTTGGCTAGCAGAGGAAGAAGAAGAAGAAGAAGAAGACAATGAAGAGCTGTTGGCCCCTAAGATGGGGGTGACAAATAAAAACATGAAGGCCCCAATCTCGAATGAAAAGGCCTCAATCAAGAAGGGAAGAACCCCTATTGCTAAGGTGAGGGCTTTTGTTATTAGGAAGAATCCTCCTACTAATGAAGAGGAGTCTCCCTTGAATAAAAAATATGATGGTCTCCTAAAAGGAAAGGCACCAGTGCATGAAGAAGAGGCTCGTACAGACTTGGTAGGGACCTCTGCCAAGGCTACCACCATCATCTTGCATCAGCAAGAAGGGAGATCACAATCGGATGTTGGTGAGTTTGGCAATGTGTTTGCCTTATCTTAGTCCATTTCGGCCATTGCTGATATGTTTAGTTATGTAACAGGTGCTACTATTGATGCTGCAGGACCTCCTCCGACTCGTGTGAAATCATGGGCCGAGATCCCTTATAAGTTTGCATACATGCAAGGAATTGTCGATGACATGATCAGCCACCTTCAGCAGGTGGACCCTGATGTGGGTAAGTAGTAGTGTCAGGTGCTCTCATGTTGCTATGCTAGAGTTTCTTGAGTTTGCTAATCTTGCTATGCTAACGTGATTGCTATGCTCTTTGTGTCATGGCAGCCTCCCAACTTAAATGGGACAAGATACGGCCTTTGAAAGTCAGTGTCGTGCCTACATTCCTGCCTGACATAACCAAGGTGTCTCGTCATATGTACGATAAGGCTTGCAAATGCGCTTTGCACTTGGCACGCTCCTTGTGGGAGTATAAGCATGTCAATGAGGACCTCTAGAAATGGGTCCAAAAAGTTGAGTAAAGGGAGGATGACCTGAGTGCCGAGGTGGAGGATCTTATGTCAAGGAATGAGTTCCTTATAGCCCATGACACTAATAATGAGGACTGGCGCATGGCTGTGATAGATTATGCCAAGTTTTGGACAATCGCACATCAGAACATTGAAGCCACCCACAAAATAATAGAATAGCAGATGCAAATGGACTTGCTAGCCCAAAACTGTCAAGATTTGAAATATTTCAGTGCCAAGGTTTACAAATGGAGGCAGTCCTAGTAAAACCACAAACATATGTATAAACTGGAAAATGTCATCCATCGTAAATTGTACAGGGACGCTGCTATGGAGGCGTTTACGTATGAAGCATTTGTAAATGCCATTGACGCTTCTGAGGCCTAAACGAAGTTCAAAGAGCAGGTAAAGCTTACGGAATCTCCTGACCTGAAAGTGGACCTTCCCACAAGAAAGACTGTAACTATCTTCTTTTCTCCGAGACCATCTAGGTCAACAACCATTGAAAGGGAGAGAGCTGCTACGGATGCTGAACCAAGAAATAGGGGTTGGGTGGACATCAAGGCAGAGGAGGTCTGGTGCTGCATCAAGCTCAGTTTAGACTGGATACCATTTGAGACAGAAGTAGGCCCTTCTCAGGTTATTTACTTTCTACTGTATTAATGCCTATGCTCTGTTGCAGTTTGTGTGCGTTCCTTTAGCTGACCACTTCATTCCTATGATGCAGGCTCCAAATGAGGGTGCAAGACCCATGGAGGGAGGGAATGAAGAATTGATAGAGGACAATGCAGGGGAAAGTGATGCAAAAGGTAATGATGTAGAAACTCATGGAGAAAATGATGCAAATAGGGACAACCCATGATAGTATGGGATTTTTTCTTTTGAATTTTGAAATGTTGTAATGATTTTTGCAAGCATTGTCTAAAAGGAAAAAGTTTTGAATAAAGAAGAGAATTTTGGAAAAGAAATTGATTCTATATTAACTTGTTCATTGTCTACATGTTATGTTTTATGTAAAATGTTCATGCTTTCATGTGCTAGTTTTAGGCCATTTCAGGCCATTGCTAGTTTTAGGCCATTTCGGGCCATTGCTAGTTTTAGGCCGTTTTGGGCCACTGCTAGTTTTAGGCCATTTTGGATCTTAGGAGGACATTGCTAGTTTTAGGGGCCATTACTAGTTTTAGGCCATTTCAGGCCATTGCTAGTTTTAGGCCATTTTGGGCCATCGCTAGTTTTAGGCCATTTCGGGCCATTGCGTAACATAGTTTTAGGCCATTTTGGGCCATTGCGTAACATGCCAAAAGGATGGTACCTTAGCAAAGTAAAAGGTGGTGAATGTACAAGGGATGACGACTGGGCATGAAGTATTGAGGTTGCTACGCTATGCATAGCTGCTTCTTGACCTAGCGTGGGTTGAGCGAAACATAACATCGAGGCACTTTGCCAGGACCTTCGTTTGGATAGCTGTCCCCTACTTGGAAGGGCAACTTAGCCCATGCACTTTCGTTTGGTAACTAGCTTGCTAAGCTAATTCCCTTGATGGATGGTTAATGTGTGGGTAAGCAGAATCTTCATTCTTAGAGGGTACGACCTCTGAGCTCTGCTCCATGTCTATGTTATTGATTGCTTGCGCTGGTACTTCATCTATGTTATTGATTGCTTTCTTGCCTATGTATGGTAGGTGGTTTTCCTGGTGAATGGATGAGGGGACAATCCTATGTTCTGCCAACCATGATCTCCCCAAGATCAGGTTAAACCTAGGCATTTGCTCAACCATGATGAACGTTGTGTTTGTGGGGAACTGGTCCCCTGCCACGAATTCTATGTGGACTGTGCCTTTCACCAGGATGCGTGTGTAGCGACAGAAAACATCAATGGCTGGAAACACCGAGAGGTCTTCTGGCACATAGCCTAACCCCAAATCCGTGCCAAGGGAAGTGCTAGAGAAAATAGACTCAAGGTGCCCTGAACAGTCTGGTCGATCACACAGGGACTTAATTAGTGTACAATAATCCTTTTGCAAATAATAAAAGAAAACGCAATGTGCACACGATTTAACACTTAAGAATAGCAAATAAATATTGTGATCAACCAAAAAAAGAGTTTAAATAGAAAGATACACCACCCTGAAAAAGGGTACATGTATACAAAGTGTACAATAGGCATAGTAGGAGTGGAATCACTACCTCGGTGGTGTTGGGCTGTGAAATCTGGTGCTCACTGTGATAAACTATGCCTCTTGGGTCGATGGTCATAGTATACCATGTAATGTGCCTCTCTGTCAGGGTGGTTTGCTTTGGGTCTCATTCGCCCACAGAGCTAAGTGCCAAAATGCTAAAATCCAAATGTCCAAAATAATAAAAAAATGCCAAATGCTTTGCCCAGTCAAGAAATTGAAGCTTTCCCCCCATTTTTCTTCCTGCTCTTTTTTTCAAAAAAGAGGGCGCAGAGGTATTTATAGGGTTAGGATTAGCCCAAAATGCAAATCTGGTGCCACATGGCAGTGCTATAGGTAACAATGTGTAACAGCGCGTAACAGCGTGTAACAACACGTAACATCATGTAACATAATGTAACAGCGCTTAACAATGTAGTAGCGCGTAACATCATGTAATAGCACATAACAATGTAGCGTAACAGGGTGTTACGCTAAAATATGTAGCGTAGCAATGCATAACAGGGTGTTACGCTACATAGACGTTGACAAAAAATTACAAAACACCACAGCAGACATATCACCAACATCATTTATTAGCACAAGATCAGATGTTATTTTACCATGCTCAAGAGTGTTACGGGAATAAGGTTATGCTAAGGGACAAGGGATATAGGAAATGCTTGGGAGATGAAATTAGCAATGGCTGATAGTGATATGCAATTAGCGGATCATGATGTAAGATGCAAATTTAGCATGGCTGATAGTGACCATGGCATGAAGTAGCTTGCCCCTGGAATGTTGACGTCTTGTTGGAGTGTTTATGAGAGCATCAAAGTTCATCCAAAGATGGGCCAATTGCGAAGCTGGAGCATTTTTTTTAGAGGCGAACCTTCTTTGAGTTTGGCTTACTATTAAATGTTAGCTGCAAATTGGCCATCAAGAAGATGGGATTTGTTTCCTAAGGATGATTGATGTTACATCCACTTAAGCTTTGACTATGCAACAGAGGCACCCCACAAGATGAATTGTGTTACATCAACCATGGGTTCAACGATTGATGTGAAGGGAATGCCATGTGTGTCACTATGCGTATGCATTAGAGGAATGTAAAATCATGAATATGGATAGTATGAGAGGATATTGGGATGAAAAAATGGATGTGCATAGGCTATAATAGGGATGAGGGGGATGTGCACTCTTGAGTGGTTCAATTAGTCCAATTATGCACATTAAAGCAATGTGATGACTTGCTATTGTAATGAAATGCACCTTTGCATGACCGTCTCCAAGGCTTCATCCTGCAAACACAACTCAAAGAGGATAAGAAAACCACAAAATGTGAAATGCAAGTGCAAATGCTAGATGTGAAGTTGCTGCAAGTGCAAAACTGTGAAGATGCTATGAAAGTGTCAAATGTTGTGCTAATTGCAAGTGCTCAAAAAGCCAGTGAAAGTGCCAGGGCGATGATGCTACAAGTGTTCTGAATGTTGCAGTAATGGCAAGTGCTCCAAAAGAATCACTAGGATGGTGGGAGGCGATGAAGTTGTGAGTTATCCCAGGGCAATGGCAAGTGTTTGGATCAAATTAGCCACATGCCAGTTTAAGGTCCTGGCAGATTGTGAACCTAGTTTAAGGTCTTGGTAGACCATGATGTGCTAGTTTATAGTCCTAGAAGACTGTTGGATGCTAGTTTAATGTCATAGCGGATAGTGAATGTTGTGCCAGTTTAACATCATGACCCAAGGATGAGCTGTGCTAGTTTATAGTCATAGCGGACTATCTGTGCCAGTTTATAGTCATAGCAGACTGGTGCTTACCTTGCTTGTGTAAGTTGTGATGCTACACCCGTAGTCATGCTATGTGCTTACAGGATCTTGCAAAAATTAAAGAAAAAAACATCAAGCAACACCTACTATAAACAAAGTTAAAATGGATGAATGAAAGGAAAGTAATGTAAAAACTAATAGTTTTAGGCCGTTCCGGGCCGTAGGCTAGTTTAAAGCCTTTTCGGGCCATGTGTTCTTGTTGTTTTATGTTTTCATATGTAATGTGTAAGTTAAATGGAAGGATGCATAAAAAAAGCAAAACAAATT
>MNCI01019001.1:0-13184 GCA_015680685.1 Gnetum montanum | reverse complement strand
GAAGAAGAGTTTCTTGGTGGTACACCTATAACAACCAATGTAGCACCTAAGGCTAAAACACCAANGAGATGGCATGTAGTTGGGCTAGCCAAGGCCTACCTAGAATCATGTTGAAACCTGACATCTCTTCTATGACAGTGAAATCTACACTAGTGAGAAATATCTCTCTTGCCACAAAGGCTAAGTTGATGGTACCCTTGACTGTGATGTGTGATCCATTGAAGGATTTTAGACATGTGGTTTTGGTTGGCCTGATTTCATCTGCCAGGCCTAGTTTGTCAATGACAGAATACAAGACTATGTTTGTCACTGCACCATCATCAACATGTACCCTGCGGATTGTGCACTGTCCAACATGAATGCTAATAGATAGTGGAGTTGTAGTAACCTCTCCTTGTTCAAGTTTGACTTTAATTGTATTATTGTGGAACACTAAATATGTTGAACTTGATTCTTGTGGTGCAAGGGGTAGCATTATTGCATGGATGGATGCCTCATTTGCAGGGATATCCTCCGTAACCAAAATGGAGGCCAAATCCTGGGCCAATGCTTGGTAGTGAGCAGATGATGTCATGACCAGGTCATACAAACTCAATGTTGTGTTCTTTTTCTTGAGCATTTATTTCACTTAGGTTAGTGCAGCTACAAAGTCCTTGTCATTAGCCATTGTGTTGGCTTTGACTTCCTCCATGTGGCTTGAGAGATAGATCTCTCGGGAGGGGGACTTGGGCTTGGTTTGCTTGGCTTGTTTGGGAGTAGGGGCCCTAGTGTTTAGTTGGTGCTTGTTAGTTGTGGCTTTTGGTTCAGCTGTGGGGGTTGCGAGGTGCTCATTTGTCCTCTTCCGTTACCATTTGGTGGGTCTACCCAGGTTGCTAGTGGAGTCAACCCTTGATGAAGGATGGATCGAGATGTTGCCTACTACTGGATTTCAGGTAGGTGAGGGGCTATCACATTGTGGCACCCTTATGATAAAGGGTGGCTTAGGTGGAGTTTTTGTGTGGTCAACCCGTTGTGGCACCTTGATAACAAAAGGTTGCCTAGCAGTTTTTTGTTGCATGATGCCAGTTTAACGTCTTAGCGGATGGTTGTTATGGGACTTTGACCACAAAGGATGTTGTGGTTGCTCTAGATGGCACTTTGACAACAAAGGGAGGCCTCTTGCTTGTGGAGGTAGAGGGGACCTTTGCCTTGCTAGGAGGCACATGGATCATAAGAGGTTGTTGTGTAGGTTTGGGCTTACCACCTATGCTAATGGAATTTATGACATAGGAGGCATCATCTATGTTGGATTGACTCGCCGTGTTAAGCACCAATTGGCCACATTCTATCATTCTCTGCAACTCATCCTGCAAAGCATGATGGTTGTTTGTGCTGTGACTAGCCAATTGGTGGTAATGACAGTATTGGTCTAGCTTGAAGTGTTGTGGAACTAGGGGATCATTTGGCACTGCTAAAGCAGGGTTCCTTAGTAGTTCGCAATACCTATCATGTTTTTGGTGAGAAATTTCTGACATGTGTTTGTGTTAGATTTTCCCAGCTTTCAAGAGTTTCTCTAGTAGTTTAGAGGGTTGCACCGGTAGTGGTGTATACTTTGAGCGGTCCTTGCACTAAAAGTTGGATCTTGGGGTGGCCCCTGTCAGTGTAGGTGAGTCCATGCTAGAAGAGGAAATTTTGTTAGTTGGGCCTTTGGGCTGCTTGGCTATTGGGCCCCAATTGGTTGTTTTTTTGCTTGTGGCTACATGCTTGCAGGCATGTTGTTTTTTGTAGGCCACATAGGCTGGATCATTGCTAGCTTGTGCTTCGTCCTCTATGCTTTTTGCTTGGGAAAAGGCTTGGCTAAGAGACTTTGGGGCTAGATAATATATTTTGGACTTAATAAAGTCATTTGCTGCACCTTTAAAGATGGCTAGCAGATGCACTTCTGCTAGGGGTTAATGCATTTCACTCAATGCAACATTCCAACATTGGAGGAATTTTGGCATGGGCTCTAGAGGCCCCTGTTTAACTTGCATCAACTGGTCAAGGGTTGCTTCAGGCTTTAGGTTGTACCCGAAGCGTGTCACAAACATGGTTATGAGATCCTTTAAAAAGGAGATTGAGGCCTTGGGTAGTGCATAATACCAGTCCAAGGCCTTGCCAGTGAGTGACATGGGGAACACGTGCATGATGGTGTGTGTCCAAGCTTGAAGGAGTAGGCATTCAGATCAAAATATGACCAAGTGTGCATTAGGGTCCCCTTCACCATTATACTTGGTAAATTGAGGCAGTTGGGCCCCGGTTGGAAGAGTTAGAGGTGGTACCGTATGACTTATGGGATCATCTTGGTAGAAGTCCACCACCTTAATGGTGTTAGAGGAGGTAGCCCTAAGTCAGTTGATCTCCTCCATCAAGCTTTGTATCAGCTGGGATGCGTAATTCAAGCTTGGGGATATGCTAGCTGGTTGCATTGGCTAGGCTTGGGTTGGTTGCATAGCATAGGGCAGAATTATTGGTTGTGGAGTTTGCTAGTTTAGCATCGTAGCGGATGAGTGTTGCCAGTTTAATGTCATAGCGGATGATTGCTGATGTAATGGCTGAGAGATGGATGCGGTGATTGGAGTGGGCCACACATGGATGGATTGGATGGACACCGCAGACACCAATGAGATAGGCAGGATGTAAGATGCCTGAATTGTTTGGGGCTAGGAGGTGGCCCCTGCATGAGCATAGTACTGGAAAAATGCATTAGTTGCTTGTGAGGAAGGCTGGATTGGCATGGTCACTATCTTGACCAAACTAAGGAGGGGCTATACTAGTGAGTAGTTGTTGGAAGACGGTGTGGAGGTGGCTCTCATGTTCGGAGTGGGCCTCAAACTCATCTTCCTTATTCTGTGAGGCTTCCTTGTAGGTTGTCGCTGCATCATGCTTGTTTGCATGGATGAGTTGGGACAACAACTGGTGGTAGGACTCCGTGAGTGCAAGTATGTCAAACAAGCAGGGGTTATACTCCCGCCCATTTTGGTGGACTCATTCGTAATCATGTTTTGCCTCTAAATCGAGGTAATCCATTGGTAGTCCTGCTTGGATTTTGGCACAAATGAAATTGTATTGTTCGTGGCTTAATGCGACATGCTTTGGCTGGATCATGGTATCAAATATGTTAGAAACCAACGTGGAAGGTTGACCTAGATTCATATTCACAGATCAGGTTATGATAATTACTGTTTGCAAAAAATGACTAACTCTAAAACTGGCAAAAAATAGCTAACTATGAAGATAGCAGAAAATGGCAAGAAAATAACTGAATCTGAAAATAGCAGAAAAATGACTAAGTCTTCCAGTAGCAGGAAAACAACAGAAAAATGAGTAAATCTGTCGGTGGCAGAAAAATGATTAAATTTACCCATAACAGAAAAATAGTAGAAAAATGATTAAATTTTCTGATAGCAGGAAAATAGCTGAAAAAAATGAGTAAATCTACCGATAGTAGAAAAAAAGCAGAAAAATGATTAAATTTTCCAGTAGCAGGGAAAGGGCTAAATGTAAAAATACAAAGAAAATGCTAAGTATGAAAATGCAGAAAATTCAGGCCCTCCTTCTAGTGCCAAAAATTGTAGCAATAGAAAACATCGGTGGTTGGAAACACCGAGAGGTCTTTGGACACACAACCTAACCTCGAATTCATGCATGGGCAGTGCTGGAGAAAATGGATTCAAGGTGCCCTGAACAGTCTGGTTGATTAGACAAGGACTTAATCAATGTACAATAACCCTTTTGCAAATAATAAAAGAAAACGTAATGTGCACACTATTTAATGATTAACAATGGCAAATAAATGCTGTGATCAACCAAAAAAAGAGTTTAAATATAAAGATACACCACCCTGAAAAAGGGTACAGGTATACAAAGTGTACAATAGGCATAGTATGAACAGAATCACTGCCTTGGTAGTGTTAGGCTGTGAAATCTGGTGCTCACTGTGATAAACTGTGCCTCCTCGGTCAGTGGTCACAGTATACCATGTAATGTGCCTCTCTGTCGGTGTGGTTTGCTCTGGGTTTCGTTCGCCCATGGAGCTAAGTGCCAGAATGCTAAAATCCAAATGCCCAAAATAATAAAAAAAAATGCCAACTACTTTGCCTAGTCAAGAAATTGAAGCTTTTCCCCCTTTTTTCTCCCTCCTCATTTATTGGAAAAAGAGGGCACAGAGGTATTTATAAGGTTAGGATTAGCCCAAAATGCAAATCTAGCGCCACTTGGCAGTGCAGTAGGTAACAGCGCGTAACAACACATAACATCATGTAACAACATGTAACATCATGTAACATAATGTAACAGTGTGTAACAGTGTACCAACACGTAACAGCATGTAACATCATGTAACAGCGTGTAACAATGTAGTGTAACAGGGTGTTATGCTACGCTATGTAGCGTAGCAACGTGTAACATCATGTAACAGCACGCAACATCGTAGCATAATAGGGTGTTAGAAGTGTCATCATTCCGACACTTAGAAAAATCTACATTCGAGATGCCAAGACTTGAAATTTTGTGGTGTTTCAGTGTGCCCTGTTGAAAGACCTCAGGCATAATGTCATTGTGGCCTTGATCTGGTCGACCAAGCCTAATTTTTCCACAATAGGGAAGGGGATGACATTCGTGGTAGCTCCATCATCAACGTGTACCCTTCGGATCTAGTGTTGGCTGACCCGAATTATGATGAATAGAGGTGTTGTAGTCACCTAACCCCTTTTAGGATCTTCTCTAATGATGTCATTGTAGAAAGTCAGTTTAGACGGCTCTGCCTCTATGGGTGCAGAGGGAAGCATGATCGAGTGGATCGCTTCCTCTTCTGTTGGCATGTCTTCATTGACTGGAATCACTGTCAACATGTGGATTAGAGCCTCGCGGTGTGGAACAGACATCATGATTAGGTCGTACAAGCTCAGTGTAGTGTCTTTTTGTTTTAGAGCTTGTTTGACCTGAGTGAAGGCATCCAATAGGTCTTGGTTGTCCCCCTTGTTTAATGCTTTCCTCCTCTTCTATTCGTCCTAGAAGATGGATTTCCCGAGGAGGGGTGACTTCGGATCTAGGTTCAGATCCATTTTGGCAGGGCGGCGCAGATTGTGCAGTTATAGCAACGTTCCTCTTTGGTGACAAGGGCATAGATGCAAGGGGTGGAGATGCAATTTTGGAAGTACCAAGGGTGGCACTCCCTTTCGACGTCTCACCTGTGAAATGCACTTCCCATTTTTTAGGATGAGAAGGTTGTTCAGTTGTCTTATGCGGGGAAAGGGTTGTCGAACAGATCGGCCCCTTGTTGATAAAAGGAGCTAATAGTGTTAATGCATGGGGTGACACTGTTTCGCTAATAGGTGGCATGGACATGGATGTCGGGGAGGGACTCTTAGAACGAATGGTTGTTGCGAGCTTCGACCAGCCACTGGTGGTGCTGGTGCACTATGCTAAGGTACATAGACCATGAATGGCTGCTAGGGTGGCCTAGGATCACTGTCAATACTGATGGTGTTGATCACATTACCGACATTGTTGGTGTTGAGGGGGTCTATGTAGACATGCATAGATTGGTTCTCAGGGTGTACTGGGTTGCTTTCATCTAACACCAGTTTTCCCTGATCAATCAATCAATCTCTGGATGTTATCTTACAATGCTAGATAATAATCTGTGTTGTGACCACACTATTGGTGATAGTCACAAAACCTGTCTAGTCTGAAATCCTTAGGAACTGGGGGTTCATTGGGCAAGGCCAAGGAGGGGTTCCTAAGGAGCTCGTAGTAGCGTTGATGTTTCCTGATTTCTTCTTTCGACATCTTCCTATGTTGGATGTGCCTCATTGTCGATAGCTGCTTCAGAAGTTCTAAAGGCTTAAGAGGCAGTGGGGTGTACATTGAGTGATCTTTACACTCAAAGTTTGGTTTGGGTTGTGCAGATGTCTCAAGTGTGGGAACTGGAGATTGCAGTGTGTTTCCCTGCTTGGGCATGGGGTTAGTTGTGGGTATAGCTAATTTCTTGTTGTTCTTACTACCATTTTTGCTAGGTCTAGGCTTGGCCTTGATCACCACAGTGGCCACTATGGTTGTTGGGGCCTTACTCTTGTCCTTCTTTGTGAAGGTATTTTTGTAGGCAATATAGGCCAGGTCTTTACTTACCTCAGCCGCATCTTGTATACTCTTAGTCTGAGCAAAGGCTTGACTGAGAGTGCAAGGGGTGAGGTAGTACAGTTTAGACTTGATAAAGTCATTCATTGCACCCTTAAAGATGGCCAACAAGTGGGCCTCTGCGATGGGCTCATAGATTGTGTTAAGGGTTGCGCTCCATTGCTGGATGAACTTCTAGACTAGTTCTAGAGGCTTCTGCTTCACACTCATCAACTGGTCCAGTGTGGTTTCTAGCTTCAAGTTATACTTGAAGCACATCACGAATTGGGTCAAAAGCTCTTCTAGAGTTGAAATGGATGAGCGCGGTAGCGCATGGTACCAATCCAAGGCTCTCTCGGCTAGGGACATGGCAAAGACACGAATAATCGTGTGTGGCCATTGTTGCAACAGGAGAGACTCAGACCTAAAGGTAATCAGATGTGCGTTGGGATCCCCCTCCCTGTTGTACTTCATGAAGTGGGGGAGAGGCATCCCTGGGGGTAACATCAGAGCAGGGATTGCAAGGCTGATGGGGTCATCCTTGTAAAAGTCCATGACTTGTACCATGTAAGACCTAACAGCCTTGAGGCATTTTATTTCCTCAGTGAGGGTTTGGATGAACTGGAACACTTGGTCTAAACCCTGCAATGGTTTGGATGGTTGGGGAACTGCTGAGATAGTTTCCATCTATGGAATGGCAGGGGTGGTGGCGTGACCCACTGACAATACCATTGGGATAGAGCCCGTGAATGGTGCTACTTGCATTATCCACCACCTAGCAGGTGGTGCTATCGAAGTAGCAACCGCAGGTTGTGTTGCCGAATAGACCACTTGTGTCACCAGCAGAATAGACTGTCACCCCATGTTGGGTTGTACCATTTGTGGGGTTTGGTAGGTCTAAGGGTGATCATGATGAGACATCTACGATGGTTGTGAAATATGCGAAGAAGTGAATGGGGTCCACCATGTGGATGGGCCAGGGCCCACCACAGTTGATGGGACAAATGTGAACGTAGGAATTGAAATGGAAGTTGCGTACAATTGTGAAGTAGGTATAGTATGAACATGCAATAGGGTAGTCGTGATTGGTGCATGATGTGCTATAGGAATGGACTGATGAATAGTTTGCAAAGGCATAGATGCTGTAAATGAAATAGGAAAATAAGGACGTTGATACACCTTGCAGTTGTAGTTGCAGGCTGCACGAGCGTAGGCGTGATTGTAAAGGGAGTGGAGCCAAACAATGGATTGGCCCAAAAGGACTGGGTAGGAAGGATAGGAACAGGGTTGGTTTGACCTCCCTCATTGAATTGGGAATCGAGTTCCTCCTATTCATCATAGAAGCTATCATCCTATTTAGACGTTGTGTCCTGTTGCTCCCTAAGTCTAGCCAACTGGATTAGTTGGTCTAGAAGCCTTTGGTTTGTCTATGTCAAAGGTATGGAGGCGCTGGGAGTGGGAACAAACTCCTTCTCCTCGCAATAAGTGAACTCGAAGCTACATTTTCCTTTGAACTCGTGTACATCCAAAGGCATGTTTGCCTAAACCTTTTCATAGAGGAAGTTATAACGCTCACATTACTGGGCCAAGCCCTCAAGTCCCCAATTTTGAATCCTGAGGGATCAACGTCTTTCTAGCGTCAGGTTCAGTGGTTGTTTGGCACCTGTGATGCCTTGAACCGTGATGGGAACCTCAACGTCGAAGGTATTAGCAGTAGTAGTTGTTGAAGTCATTGTTACTAAGCTAGACAATTTTGCAAATGTGAAAAAAAAATCAAGGAAATTGGAAAGCTAAACAGTTTTGCAAATAGGAAGAGAAAAGAAGTTGGCAAGCAATCAAAAAGGCTTTATGTCTTGCAAGGCTCCTGAGGAGCCGTCAAGGTGACCGATCTGTATCACACAATGCGTAAACAACCGCAAAAGGGTATCACATTTATGCTAGTGCACGATAGGGTATAGAGCACATGCAAGACTACCGTAAGATAGGCAAGCCAGCTAGCAACTAGAGGCTTTATGTCTTGTAGGGCTCTTGAGGAACTATCGAGGTGATCGATCTGCACCGCACAATGCGTAAATAATCACAGATGGGTGTCAAGTTTATGTCAATGTGTATCAAGGTGTAGAAAGCTTACAAGACTACCATGACACGCGGAAAGGGCACCAAAGGCCCTCCTTCTAGTGCTAGAGAAACTGTAGTGATCGAAAATGTCAATGGCTGGAAAGAACGCCGAGAGGTCGTCAGTCGACGATAGTCTCAACCTCGTTGCCGTGGGAGGTCCGTGCTGGATGGGATAGAAACGAGGCACCCTAAACAATTTAGTCAATCAGACAGGGACTTAGTCAGTGTTAATATAACCTTTTGCAACATGTGATTTGAAAATGAGATTTGAAGTAATGCTTAAATGTAAAGGAGATAGAAAATAGTGTAAAATGTGATAATAAGCAAGAGATAAAGTAAAACATAATTAGAAAAATGCACAACTTTGAAGCTATGACTTTGCTCTATCAAGGTGGATACAATCAGTTTCACAGCACTAGGAAGTGTAGAGATCCCGAGGGTAACCGAGACATGTAGAGCAAGATGGTTGTGCACTTGGACGCGGGCCTCCATCGTTAACAATGCAAAATGCTACCAAGGTGGTAGAAAATAGCAAAACAAAATTCCAACTGAGAGTGCTCACTATTTACAATGTCAAAATAGAAGGCTTACAATGCTCAAGGTTATAGTGCTCTCTTGCTTGCTTGTTAGCCAACCAGATATTACCAAAGGACCCAAGGGTTGAAAAGCTGAAAAATGCTTAAAAATTTGGGGATCGAGAGAGAGAGAGAGAGAGCTCCTGTAAGCATCGCTAATTGGGGTATTTATATGACCAAGGGTGTAGGAAAGATGCGGTTTGGATACCATGTGCCTTGGACCTATGCTGACCTGTCTATGCTACACGTGCCTACATGACCATTGGGCAAGCTTGCCATGCCGTAATTACAAGTCTGCCACGTTGTAATTACACTACTAGAGAAACGGTGTAATTAGGTGAGATGCATTGATTTCACGTAACCTCTTGCCATGTCTTCCTATGCTTTGTAGCGTAGTATTTGGCATAGCATAGCATCTTGTCATGTTGTGCTACACTGCGCAGCATAGCGTAGCGGCTGGTTCGAAGCAAAGTCTGAGTCGTGTCCTACTGCATGCGTTGGAAAATTTTGTAGTGTTGTGACTATTGTTCATAGGTTTGCTATGCTACGTAGTGTATCATAGCATAGCAGCTATCCTTATTCGCAAAAACATCATCAATCTCCAAACTTTTTCTTTTGCAATGCGAAGCTTGCGAACTTGCTAATCCCGCCCTTTGAGATGCCTTCTTTCACTTTCCTAGAATTGCTATGCCTTGTTGCACCATGTAGCTTAGCGTAGTGTAGCAGCAAACATGACCTACTTTTGTCCAAGTTCGTCACTTTTTGACGAAAGGAGACATTGTTGAAGGACTTGAAGTCGGGTGAGAGGATTGACCTTCCAGCTTTTGCTACACTGTGTAGCACACCATAGCGTAGCACTGCACTTCTGCAAACATCTCCTAAAGTCTGCTACACTGCCTAGCATAGCTTAGCGTAGCAAAACTCCTTAACTTAGAAAAGTTGCTAAAGCATTTTGTGCATTCTGAGCATTGCTCCTAAGCATGTTGTTAGTTGGATTAACTACTTGGGTGGGTAGGCTAGAGAATCCATTTAGCTTGTTGACACCTGGGGTAGAAAATTTACCAAACTAAATAGTCTAAACTTCAGAACATCCATCTCCTAAAGAGCTGCTGTGATGCTGCGTGATTTGCAAAGACCTGGTGAAGCAAGGATGCCTTCGAATTTTGAGGTGTTTCAATCATCTTCCCATAAAGAAATCTCATCTTGGGAGTCCCCTTATCTATTTGTAGATTATTGAAATTGAACTTTATAAATCTCTTTAGACTTATGTTTTGAAGTCAATTTGATTTCACAAGAGATGTACAAAGCCTGAAACGTGCCTCGACTAAAAAAGAGTAATATAAGATTAGAATTGGTAGAGTAATCCATTACTCTTCCTTTGGAATTAGTTGAGGACATTATGATCACTATTTATGAATGGTCGTATTCTACCAATTTTTTAGTAATCAATGTGAAGAACAACAAAAGGGATTTTCCTATTATCATGGGAAGAGCATGGCTAACTACAGTTGATGCATGGTTGGGGATAAGAGATCTCTCCTTGGAGATTTCCAAGGAGAATGAATTTGGAAAGATTGAGAAGAAGCATGTTTCATGCATCGTGTATAGTGACACTATGTGCAAAAACTATGAACTAGAAAAAGAATATCACCTAAGGTATGTAGTTAATCTACAAATGTCATGAAAATTCAAAGGTGCCTATACACAGCAGCCACTAATCATGAAGGTACTTAGTGGCTGACAGCCAAAAAGGAGGCTAAAATAGTAATGTGCATGGAACTAGTTGAGAGTCTCATAAGTTCTCAAGTAGAAAGCATGGATCAATCAATGATGGTTGTTGACTACTATACAAAAGGAGCAAAATTTGTGACCATCATCGATTGTTCAACATCTATGACAATCCAGTTTTGTACCCCCAAGTGTGGTAAATAGGTCTGGTATGCCATGTGTACTAATTTTTGATAATGAAACACATCTAATGAATGAAGTGTACAAGGCACATACTACACAATTTTATGACCCTAGGATTAAGAAGGTCAAGCTCCAACAGAGATGTAAGATGCCCTACTAAAACCCCATGCATGTGCCTTAACACACATATCATCAAACCTTATGGGTGAGGCCTTATATTAATTCTAACACCTTTCCACCTAGGGCCATGATGATATACCATCCTGATAGCCTATGTAAAATAATTTTGGTCAATATCCAATAAAGCTCAATCTTTCAGATCTCCTCCTTCCAATGTAGTTGTGGAGGAGATGGCCATACATGTTGAGATCTTATAACATGGCTCCTTAGGCTTTAACTTTTTTTTACACTAGTTTTAGTACATTTTCCATTTTGTTAGGTATTTTACAATTTTTCTATATTTTACTTTATTTTTCTTCATTTAAATTTTTCTTACACACCTCTATTTTTCTATATGGCCATCAAGACTTGGTGCAAGCTATAGCTATTATTGATGATAGTTTGAAACTTTACTGATTACTTGATTAGGAAATGACTGGAGTTCATTTTAGAATATTGATGTTTACTAATAGGACATTGATTCTTGTCATGTTAATAGGCAGTGAGTCCACATCATCCATTACTTCACACAAATCTTTGGTGTTTCCTTGTTTGGGAACTATGAGGTCCCTTCTTAATAAGAACTTATAATGAATTGGTGACCTTTTTATTTATCAAACATTGGAAAAATTAAGTGGATTGACAAGGGTGTGACTTCCAAGGGATTTTTCACTTTTGTAGATGCCTACCATTTGAGTTACATGAGTATTTCCATGGATTTATCATCATTCCACTATTGACCAATAACAGGAAGCAAAATCTTTGCATGGTGTGGTTTTCATTTTTAAAAAATAATAAGAATGGGAATTAAAAGTACATCCCTTAGACATAATAACGAGCTTCAAGCACTGGTTATGGGGCTAGAAAGATATGTTGCCCATGCCTAAAGACACCCCTCTAACTAAGGCCCTCTTCACTTTCTACTTCTCTTTTCTTCTTCTTTAGGAATGATGAGTGGTCTATGAGGATGTTCTTGTTTCTTAGAAGGTGGAATGATCTCAAGTGTTAATGTGAAGTCATTGGAAGTGAATGGTCTTAATTTGAACTAAGCAAGGAGGTTCTTATATCATATTTAATCACATCTTCGACAAGGGACTTCATGTGATCACCATGGGAAACTCCATTTCATACTCATCCACCAATTCTTTCCATAAACCACCTCACTACCTATTTTCATGATTATTTTGATGGGTTCATTAGTAAATGGTTGACATTCTTTGATGACATCTCTGGTGATTTGTTCTTTAATGATCCACAACCAATAATCATCCTTGGGGTCCATGGAGTCCTTCGTTTGAGGGTATGCGATGGCATTAAGGGCATGAGCCTCCTATGGGGAGGCCCACTTGAATACTCCTTAGTTGGGATGGTTAAATTCCTTATCCCTTAGTCATTTCACTCTCAAATCCTATGCACTTCACATTGACTTCATCTAGTTTTGTACTTCTTGACCGATAATCTCTAAATCAAATCTCTTTTTTTGTGCATATTCTAAGTCCTCTTCAATCATTTCCTAGTATTATATGCTTTACTAGCTTCCTTTGGACTCTAATTTCATTGGAAAACTCCTTATTTTTACTTAGTTTTTATGTGGAAAAATGTTGTCCTATGGCTATGTCGACGCATCCCCATCAATGCAACTAGATGCATTAACACATTTCCATCAATGTAGCAAAAAAAGCCTATAAATACCATTAGAAACTTAGCCATTTTTCACATTTTCCATTCAACACCCAAGAACTTTTTGTAGTTTTCTGAGCCCAAAGCCTTCCTAAGCCCATAACTTTTGAATCAATTATCTCATTCAGTCCATTCATTGATCCTACAACTATTGGAGATGAGCTTTATGTCATAGAGGCCATAAACCATGGATTTTTAATAGAAAAATTTCTAAACTTTTTCTAACTCCCACAAGGTTTAACAAATAAAATAATATTAAAAATAAAAAATTCACCAAAGTTAAACCTTACCAATGAACTTTGGTAGTTATCAAACTAAAATAATATTAAAATACTCAATCTACCATAATCACAACTTAGCCTAAGTATAATTGACCAAAGAAGACAAGGTATCAAGCACTATAAGTTACACATCAGATGCTAATTCTTGGTCATGTTGTGATTACAAATGGCATCAAGACCTAAAATATTTTAGGAGGGAGGACCATCCCAATCAAGGGATAAGCAACCTAGAGGAGGAAGGGGCCAACAATAGGAGTAGCCCTAGGAGGAAGCAGTAGAAACTCATGCAATGGGACCTCTTTGGGAGAAGCTTAAGGTGGAG
>MNCI01019000.1:187158-223935 GCA_015680685.1 Gnetum montanum | reverse complement strand
GTTGATAAAATTGAAAAGAAGCTTTATAAATAAATATTAAAAAAATCTATCCCTATGAGCAAAGTTTTAGTTATTAAGAAAATCTTTCAATCTACTCATGTTTATTACTCCAGTTGTTGGACTCCTTCAAAAACATCTTATGATAGAATTGATCATATTATCCATTGGTTTCTGTGGTATATTAAGCAATATAGAAAAGACTTTTCTAGAGTTTCTTGAGATATTTGCACTATTATTAAGAAAGATGTAGGACTTGGCCTCATTAATTGTTATAACTAAGGTATTAGTGTCTCAACAAAATGGATTGCAAAGTGCATTCATGGAAATAATGTTTCACGCACGATCCGGTCGAATTCCAAGTAGTAAGTGCTTATGCGCCCTTGTGGAACAAGGATGGGTTGATTGATCGTTGTCTTCCCAAGCTTACCTGTATGTCACGATTGTATGATTAAGTAAGCTTGAGGTACATGATTTTTATAGCTTTTATGTTTTTATGTCTTATGGTAGTAGGGAAGGAGAGAGGTAACTAAGTGACTAATTTAACTTAACTACTCATTAACTAAGTTCTAACTAATCCTAACACCAGCATCCATTTCCACTTGCCGTACACATCCTGAACCAGTGCAACACTGCTCGGATTACCAAACGCTAATCGTTACTAGGTTACCAAGCATTACACGAATGCTTGAAGCGATCGTGCTTGTGTAATTTAACGATTTGCTTAATTGATCAAAATGAATTACTGTGCTAATAACATAAATGTAAAGTGCATAAAATAAAATAAATGCATAAGAAAATAAAATAAAATAAATACATAAGAAAACAAATCTCAAGTGCTGCAAGGATGAATCAAAGAGCTCGTCTTTATTTCCATACACAAGGTGTGCTCAAGTACATAATGCTCGAATAAAGATTTGTCCACCCTTAGACCTCCTACTATGAGAACTTGGAAAATACTCTAACTTTCAAACAAACTGCAAGAGTTTCGCTACTTGACTATTGAAAGACTTCCCCCAATTGTGCACCTGGGCACTGTATTTATAGGCTTGGGAGCAACTACTTTAATAATTAGAGTAGCCGCTCTTATAATTAGAATAACTGCTAAAGCAACCTCTACAATAACCACTCTAATAATTAGAATAACTACCAGAGTAACACTAGAGTAATCGCTAGAGTAACCACTCTCATCATACCCCCACAATTGAATGAAAACCCATCCTCGAGTATAGAAAAAAAGAAACAAGTTCTTTATAAAATATTGGGAAGGTATGGGATTATTGACTAATTGACAACTGATGGTGGAATGGGATGATAAACTCAACGTGCCCAGTGGACGGATCAATAAGCATATTACAACATTAGTATTTATAACCATTGTGGTGAACACTCGTACATAAATGACATCCAAACCTTTATTTGGCAGCTTGTAGAGAAAGAGAGAGAAAGAAAATGAAGCATGTTGCCACCAATGCTAAGATTGCACCTTTCGTTGTTTATCCATAGCCACACCACTAGACTTGCTCCTTTCATAAATGCTCCAGTTCTAGTCCATCTTGAGTGCTTCCTCCAAGCCTAGTCCATTGTTTGTATGATCGCAATCTGCACACACGACACAGTCACAAATGAGCAAGGATGGATAAACCACAATGCAGTTGAAACCTTGTGTCGATATGAAGCGCATTGGCTGAGTTGTGCTTATGGCAGAAACTGGTTCAGAGATTTATCACAGGTGACTACCTAAGGTGTAGGGGTTAGGCGAATAGTAAAATGGAGAAAATTGCAAAAATTTTGCGAGGGCCTCCATGACTAAGAGCAAACCTTTGGTAGTTATAAGATGGAAAAATATGAGGAACAAGAAATATGGGAAAAAATAACAAGGGCAATGCCAATAAAATGGATGTCATAGATGGGGATGAAACAAGAGATGATTGATTGTAGGAAATGTTTAAGAAAAATACTTAACAATTGCACCAAAAAGGAATTCTATTGGGTCCTCCCCAAAGCAGGCTCATGCCTTTTATGCCCTAACAAACCCACAAACCAAAGTGTCCGTAAGCTCTAGGAATGTCAATTGGAAGCAAGAGTTAAAAACTTACCCACAAGAACTCACGAAAGAAAAATAATGCATCAACCCAAAACAGACTAATGATAAAACCGGCAATGAGGTGGAAAATGGGAAGAAAGATGGAGAAGAGAGAATGGAATGGAATCCCAAGAACAAGGTTGTGTAAAGCCCCTTGTGTATTTTATGGTTAAGATGACTAAGTAGAACTTCATCCCAAATCCAAACTCAAACCAAGCACATTCAGTAACCTCGCATCAATACACCTGGCTAATCCATCCTCTTGAAGTAACAAGAATGCTTTCACAAAGAGTGACCACCATCCTAAGGAGAGCGAGATGGGGAAGCATGAAGTGAGAAAGGGCCTTAGTTAGAGGGAACCTTCAGGCATGGGTAACATGTCTTTCTAGTTTCGTAACCAGTGCTTGTAGCCCATATTGTTTTATTATGTCTAAGAGGGGTGCTTTGAATTCTCACTTTTCTCTTTTTTTTTTTTTGCGTGAGAACCACACCATGCAAAGACTTATTTTTATTCACTCAGCTTCCTGATTTTTGAACAATGTCAGAATGGCAAAAAACCCAAGAAACAAGCATCCAAGCACCCAAGAGAATGACCAGCACAAATGCATCGAATCCCCTTGAAGTTACATCCTTTTCATCCTTTGAGTCTTTCCTTGGCTTGAAAAGTGTCCAACCGCCAATTCATTAATAAATTTACTTGGAAAAAGAGGATTCTATAGTTTCAAGCTAAACGAGACCATAAAGTTATATGGATGAGTGGACGGTGTGGACTCATTGCCTATTTTACCAAAATAACCATACCTTAATATCAACATCATAATTCAAAGGTAAAAATAAAACATTAGTAATCGATATGATATAATTCAATCCACCATCATGATCACTTATTAGATGACAAATAAAAGTAAATCAAGTAAACAAAGAAATAGTAAAAACATGAACGATGGTGTAAAAAAAAGAAAAGAAAAGTTGAAAGAATGTGTAAAAAAAATTCAAAAAGAACTAAGGGCCTAGAATGGTTAGCATAGGTGGCCATCTCCCCCACGACTAAGTTGGAAGGAGGAGATTTGAAATAGTGAGCAACGTTGTCCATCAACAAAGGTAGCATGTGTACAGGTTGTCCTAAGCTCATAGAGAGGTTTGGTTTGTTGTACATTGACTAACAGTTTCTTATCTGGGTTCTCAGGTTTGTATATTGTCATGGCCCCTAAAGGAAAAGTTGCATAAATAATATAAGGTCCTTTCCACAGTGTTTGAAATTTAGTACATTGTGGAATATGTGTGGGATTCCAGTAGAGAACCTTATCTCTCGGTTGATATTTAACTTTCCTAATCCTTAGGTCATGACATTTTTTATTGAATGCCTTGTGCAACTCATTAGATGACAGTGCAGCTAGTCAATTTTCATCTAGCAAGTTAAGGGTTAGTAACCATTGTTTCTATGCTAGATCAAGGTTAAGGTTGAGGTCACATGCCATGGATAGTGTACGGAGCTCAGTTTGAATAGGAAGCATTGGTAATTTACTGTACACTAACTCAGAGGGAGAGTAGCCTGTAGGGAGTTTCCATGTGGAGAGATATGCCCAAAGAGCATTGTTCAGTTTATGCTCCAGTCTCGCCTAAACTTGCTAACAGTTCTTGCCAATATCTTCATAATCTCCCTGTTGGTGACTTCTGCTTGACCGTTTGCTTGGGGGTGGTATGGTGTAGTCAATTTATGCTCAACCCCTAAGTGTTGCATTAATTTTTAAAAAGTTGCACCTATGAAGTGGGTACCATTGTCTAAAATGAGTGCACAAGCACACCAAACCTGTTTATGTTTTGTTGTTGAACAAATCATGCAACTATAGATGATGTACAATCCTTAACAACAGTTTCTTCTGCCCATTTAGTTAGGTAATCAATAACAACAATGATATAAGCTATTCCATTGGACATTAGTGTAATTGGTAGCATAAAATCAATTCCCCAAATGTCGAAGGGTTCTAATGGTTGTATCCATTGTTGCAGACCCTCCATTCTAGTAGTCATTCCGCCAACACATTGACAACACTCACAAGATTGGACGAATTGATGGGCATCTTGAAACAATGTAGGCTAATAATATCCTGTAAGAAAGATCTTGATGGTTGTTCGTCTCCCAATGTAATGACNAAGAAACTGTTGTTTCTTCTTAAGGTTTAACTCTTGTGGTATTTGTTGGGTGAGGAGATAGGTAAGAATGCTACTGTACTAGTTTGTCTCCATGGGTGATTGATTATTCAATAAACCAACAAAGAGGAATTCATTAGGAAAATAATTAGAAATTGGATACTCATCCTCTTTGTTATCCCATCGCAATCGAGATAAATGATTAGCAACTACGTTCTCAATGCCTTTACGATTGATCATCGTAAGATTTAACTCTTGTAAGATTACAAGCCATCGTATGATACAAGGGCTTACCATTGGCTTATTCATGAGGAACCTTATTGCACTATGATCTATATGTATATATACTTTATATCCCAATACATAGTGTTTAAACTTTTCTAGTGCAAACACTATAGCCATTAATTCTTTCTCTATGGTAGTGTAGTTAAGTTGTGCACCAACGATACTTCTACTTGCACAGTGGATGTAATAAGGGTGCTTCTGGTCATCTGACTGTGAAAGTATAGCTCGTAAGGCATAGTTTGACACATCAGTCATGATATGGAATAGTTTAGACTAGTCAGGAGCTTGTAGAATGGGTGTTTTCAAAGTTTGAAAAGCTAATTCACATTCCCTAGTCCACTTGAAAGGTACATCCTTTTTCGTTAATTCAACCAATGGTTTGGAAGCCTTTGCGAAGTTCTCAATAAATCTCCTATAGTAGCCAGTATGTCCAAGGAATGACCAAATATCTTTGACAGTTTCTAGTTGACAAGTAATTACTTGAATAACTTTGATTTTCTCGAGGTCTACCTCTATCCCTGTGTGTGAGATTTTGTGCCCTAGTACTATGCCCTCTTGGACCATCAAATGGCTTTTCTGCTAGTTGAGCCTCAAATTGGTTTCTACACATCTTTTTAACACTTACTCTAACCGATCCAAGGCTTGATCAAAGTTTGCTCCATAGGTGGAGAAATCGTCCATAAAGACCTCTACACCATTTCCTATCTATTATTGGAAGATGCTTAGAACTAGTTGTTGAAATGTTGTAGGGGCATTGCACAAGCCAAACAGTATCTGTTCGTATGCAAACGTTCCTCAATGACTAGTGAATGTAGTCTTGGCTTGGTCTTCTAGGGCTATTTGTATTTGGTTATATCCACTATATCCATCCAGAAAACTGTAATAGTGATGCCCTACGATGGTGTCTAAGACTTGGTCAACAAATGACAACGGAAAGTGATCTTTGAATGTTGCCATACTTAGTAGCCTAGAATCTATGCACACCCTCCATTTGCCTCCCTTTTTAGGCATAATAACTAAGGGGCTAACCCATTTGCTATTAGCAATGGGGTATATGAACCCAGCCTTGAGAAGCTATTTGATTTCTTCCTTGACTACTTACTTTAGCTTTGGGTTCAAACGCCTCTGCCGTTCTTCGAGGCTTCATGGAGGGGCTGGTGTAAATTCTATGTTGGCATATCCTTGGGTCTATTTCCAATTAATTAGGGATATGACCAAGCGAAGGCTTTCAATCATCTATTTATCACTTCCAGCAATCTCTCTTTTTGTTGCGAAGCAAGCTTAGCGTTAATAATTACCAATTTTCCATTCTTAAGAAACGTGTATTCCATATCGATGGGCAATGGTGTGACATCCAAAAACATCAATGGCTGGAACACCAAGAGGTTCACAGGCGTACAGCCTAACCTCGAATCCATGTGAGGGCCGTGCTAGAGAAAATGGAAACAGGGTACCCTGAATGGTCTGGTCGATCAATCATAGAATTACGTGGTGTATAATAATCGTATGCAAATAGTGATTTTAAAATGCAATACATTGAGATTGAAATGGAAGAAAAATGTGGGGTGCACGAAAATAGAAACACATCAAAGCATGTAACTAGGAAAATAAGCGTGAACAAGTACACATGAATGCAACATATGCGCTATAGCAAAAATTGAATGAGAGTTTAGGTGAGGGAATACACCACCCAAAAATTGAGGGATCTAATCTTTGTTTGGCTGATGAATGTGTACAAATGTTATGCAGTACTGGACAGGCACGACCGGTAACAAAATGATATGGTCATAGCTCCTATACTGCTACCAATGGGATGCTAACAGGAACCAATGAGTCGATGCTTGCCGGGCTAAGAGCCGCTATGCTGGGTTGAAGAGAGATCTGGGAAATGCTACTGCTAGGACTTGTTGTTCACCAACTTTTTGCTTTCCAATCTCTCCGCCAAAGCGTACTACCAGAAGTCAACCCCTTGAACATTGTTTGCTAGGGTATTTATAGAGCCAAGAGTGGGAGGAAGACGTGGTTTGAATGCCACGTGTCCTGGGTCCCACAGTTGGCACAAACATGGATGTGCTACGCTGATGTGTGGTGCTACACTGATGTGTGGTGCTACTCTGATGTGCTATGTTGAGTGGAACGATGCTGGAAGTGAAGCCTGCTGAGCTATGACCATATTGTTTGGAATGCATGTACCTAAGGGACTACCATATTTTTACAAAAAATGCTTATGAAAAATGTAAAATGAAGCTTACACTTCGGGACTACATGTTCCCCTCTCTTACAAGTAAGGTCAAGCGTAGGGACAACTTTTTTGGGGATTAACAGGGGATGCAACAAGCAAGGCAAACTGTTGATCTTGACTGTCAAGGAGATGTTGGGGCAGAGATGACCGTCAATGATGAGTCCTGGAGCTTCTGGAGATGTCCTGTGGCTTCTTTTCAAGTGCTACGCTACTTATGCTATTCAGCATAGCGGAGTAGCATGAATACCTGTCCACTACGTTGTGCTACACTGCATAGCATAGCTCAGCATAGCAGCCATCTTTGAGAAAAATCTTACTTGAAAACTGAAAATATCCCTCCGAGGCCTGGCAAGGCAAGCTATTTTAGCAACCAGCCATGACACCTTTCATGTTAAAGGAGCCTAAGACTTCCTGGTTTCATCCCTAGGGAACCTTTCAGCTTTGAGTCCTTGCTACGTTGTGCTACGCTATGCAGTGTAGCACAATGTAGTAGTCAGTCTGGCACGAGTTTGAATCACAACTTGCGGTGTTTTTTCAGGAGACTTTGATTGAGACCTAAGGGCAAAGTGGGACATGTAGTCTTGAAGGTTGAAGCATGACCAAGTGCAATTCTTTTGCTAGAACAAATTGATGAAGGATCTTCTTGTATTATCACCCTGCTACGTTGTGTAGCATAGCACTGCGTAGCACCCAATTTTGCCTGAATTTTGACTTAATTTGCAAGTGTTCTATCATGGGATCTCGATCATATTCTAAGGTGGCAATAGAATAAGCATTTTTCAAGAGTGAGGCATGGGCAATTGTGTTTTTCACGTCAAAACAATTTGAGAAAAAATTTTGTCATATTATGGCCCTGCTATGCTGTGTATCGTAGCATAGCATAGCATTTAGATCGAGGTGATTTTTGGTGAAATTTGCTCTATTTTTCTGTGCCACACTGATCATACTTCAAGGATGAAGAGGGACAGGCATCTTTGAAAACCAAACATCTGCCAACTACATCTTCTACAACAGTTTGAACATCGCATGGCCTGCTACACTGTGTAGTGTAGCGTAGCATAGCAGGCCTTAGTTAGCAAATTTTTTAAGCTGTTTAGTCCATCCTCAGTGCCTCTTTTGTGCAAACTGGCCTCATGACTGGGTGCTACATTGACTATGCTGCAGAAGGTGACAAGTAGGCTTGGAAGTGGCTTTGAAGGTGTTCGGACTTCTAGGGTGCCATGTTGTTTGCGTGGTCCAACATGACACCACGCTTGTAGAGATCCTTGCCCAAATTTTGGGACTGTGCTAAATCATGAGGATCCTAAAATTGATGGCGTTTCAAATGGTTTTAGCTCAAGGAACTCTTTCTTAAATTTCTCAGGGATTTCCAACTTTTCCCAGTTGACATTTTCAAGGTTAAGACTTGGAAGTTGGTAGTGGACTTGCTCTAATGCATCTATGCTATTGATGTAAGTGCAAGTCAAACCCTCAGTTGGTTCCATGCATATGAGTGAACTACTTTTTTGATTAGCTGTCAGCCACTAGGTGCCTTCCTGTTGTGTGGCTGCTGCATATAGGCATCTTTGTATGTTGATCACTTGTGCATATTAATTACACGCAGGCAATGTTAAACTTTGCACAAATCATGACCTCTGCACGCAATTACACCCTGTGTCACTGTATGCGATGCATGGAACTTTCTTCTTCTCGATCTTTCTGAATGTATTTTCCTTTAATATTTCTAGGGAAAGATCATGGATTCCTAGGCATGCATCGATGGTGCTTAGCCATGCTCTTCCCATTATGATTAGGAAGTCCCCATTACCGTTGTTCACCTAAATCACTAGGACGTCAGCTGGGTACGACCACCCACAAACTCTAGATGGATGTTGCTCTTTTTCAATGGAGGCAAGTTCTAGGCCTTGTACATTTCTTGAGAAATCAAGTCGACACTGGAACCTGAATCCAAAAGAGCCTTGCATGGCACATTTCTAGCGATTTGTAAGTATATCAGAGGACTCCCAGGATCAGACAATTTCCTGGGAAGGTGGCTAGCTTTGATCTAATCGGTAATAGCATGTGTTAGCATGACCGTATGTGTTGAGTGTGGTGATTGGGTTGAAGGGGGCTCCAAAGTTTTGATTGATACGAAGGCATCTAAGGAATCAGTTGCTTGTGATTACAAGTGCTTGGTTAAACTATTGGTTCTAAAGAAAGGTCTTTTCTTCATGTGGTTGTTGGAACTAACAGTAGGTTGAGAGTTAACAGCCCTTGTGGCATTACATTGCTATGGCTAGGTAGGGATTTCACCCTGCATAGCTGGAGCAAGTGGTAGTGGAACTATTGGTGGAAAAGATGCGGCCAGATGAGAAGGATGATATGCTTGCAAAATATCACCCCTAGAAGAGGGAGTTCCATAATACTCGTGGGCTTGGTAGTGAGGTTGAGGAGTGATGTGACTAGTAGAGTCATGTGGGGAGATTGGCTACTGCACATAATATCCATACAGGTCAGGTTGCCGGTAAGGATACTGTTGCCTTGGTGGTGGCATTCCCCATGATTGTGGGTGCTGCCACTATTGATATTGCTCAATCGATTGTGGTGGAGTTTCACTTGGATAATACATTAAGGGTTGGTGGAACTGTCTTGGGTTACCTTGGGGGTAAGGTAACGTTTAGGGTGCTTACCATTTGTTCAATCGTGGGTTGAGTGCATACACCCCAGACTCTTGCAGATGTGAGATTACAAGGCAACATCCCTTAGGATGGTCATATTGACATATTTCACATCCACTATCATTGTCTCGACTCCACAACCTCTTCAATGATGGCAACTTTGCCCTTACCCTTTCTACGTCCATGTTCAACTTCTCTCTTTTTTCTTTTTTTGTGATCACTACCTTGCTCTCTAGACTCCTCTACTATTTTAAGAACAGATTGAAATCTATTGTCTAGGGAATCCCACATTTGATCTACCTTTGTCGATACTTATGATGTCATTTTTTGAATAGGAAAATTTTTTCTATTCACCATCTCTTTGAGTGGTGACTCTTCTTCATCCTCACAAAATCTTACTCCCCTCTTCCAAAGGGAAGGATCTCAGTTATACTCTTCTGCACTTTCTCTCTTTCATAGCTCATCTTCTTCCTTAGCAACTTACTCCAATAGTCTTTGAATTTAATGGACCTAAGCTCGGATAGTCTCCCTTCGGCATAAGTCCTAAGGGTTCTTCTTGTTTCATGCCTAAGCCCATCCACAAGATGGCGCAATTGATCCCTTTGCGAATAACCATGGCCAGGACAATGGTGTAATAGTGCATAATATCGGCCCATGGCAGCATCCAATGGTTCATGTCCTCCTTGTTTCCAGCCTTGGATTTGCTTTCGCAAGTTAGACACTCAGGAGTACATTTGTTACTTAACATTAAATAGTTCTAACATAGTACTCCACCTATGAATGGATTCCAGTTCTAAAGACCGGCACTAGCTTTCTGCTTCTTTAACTAGTGTCCATGGAAACAACTTAAGTTTTTGTCATTCGTTCTCTATATTTTGTAAGGCACATGCATCATGAAATGCTTGTAAGTGATTTTGAGGATCATCATTGTATCCCCCTTCAAATCGTGGGATATTGTTCATATCTAATCTCTTGATCCTACTATCTTTCTGGTGCCTTGTTGGAATTCTAACAGCCTTAGTTATGTCCAACATACTTTGAGTAGCGAGTAGGGGTTCATCGTGATTGTCTCGTCCATGGCGTCTATGATGCCTACGTTATTCCCTACTCTCCCTTTTCTTATGTCGTGACTCTCTAGAGTGCCCTCATCCCCTTTCTTGGTTATTTCATCTATGACTTCCACTTTGCGTACCTTTATCCCCATGGTCTTTTTCTTTATGACTACGTCTGGACACTGAAGGAGAGGATGAAGGAGATGATGAAGGTGAAGAAGAAGGAGAACCGTTATCATGAGGGTGTTTGCCACCTTCTCTTCAGTGGTCTTGGCCTCAATCGCGATTGCGATCAGAATGTCCATCTTTATCATGTGTCCGTGTCCCTTTTTCAGATACTTTGTGCCCGTGGGTATTAGAACCTGGGTTATGAATAGTGGAATGAAGGTTCTGATACACAAACCCTTGGCCAAAGTCAAGGGGAGGAACATCATTGTGTGGGCCACTTCCTGAGGCAAGTTCACCACCCTCATTTTCGCTTAAGACATGTGGGACATCATGTGACCACTTACCCTTCAAAGACTTATGATGTCTCTCCTGTTGCAAATCCCTTTGACACTATGCCTCTGTGGGATGGTATTCTCTCGAGTCATGATCTTGCATAATGTATTCTGCATGTAAGTGCGGCATGCCAATTCATGTGAGGGCACAAAGAAGCATGCTTGGGACTGAATGATCGGGAGGTAACACTATGTTACCTTCTAAGCCTCGCCAACACAATTGTTCATCTTGATGGAGGATAAAGGTGAAGTCTAGTATATACTCATTGGAATGAATATATACCACTCGAACTTGTTGAAGGACTGGTAGATCAACATCATGTATATTACATTGCCGATTATTTCCTGTTTTAGACCTAGGCAGTGAGGTGCTTTCGTACGAAGAAAGAGACATACTTGTCTATTCAATGTGCAATGTATTCTTGTTTATTATTTTCTCAATCAACCCTAAGGGTTTGTTCCAACAATGTGAATGATTTCCTATGTTTTAATTAGCACACAAACAACTAAGTCCCTGACAACGGTGCCAATGATAAGCGGCAAGGTACCCCTATGCCCAACTATACGAATACAAGCGTTTCACGCATGATCTGATCGAATTCCAAGGACAAAGTGCTTATGCGCCCTTGTGGAACAAGGACAGGTTGATTGATCGTTATCTTCCCAAGCTTACCTATATGTCATGATTGTATGATTAAGTAAGCTTGAGGCATATGATTTTTATAGCATTTATGTTTTTATGTCCTGTGCTAGTAGGGAAGGAAAGAGGCAACTAAGTGACTAATTTAACCTAACTACTCATTAACTACATTCTAACTAATCCTAACACCAGCATCCGTTCCCACTTGTCGTACACATCCTGAATCAGTGCAACATTGCTGGGATTACCAAACGCTAATCGTTACTAGGTTACCAAGCATTACACGCATGCTCGAAGCGGTCGTATTTGTGTAATTTAATGATTTGCTTAATTGATCAAAATGAATTGTTGTGCTAATAACAGAAATCTAAAGTGCATAAAATAAAATAAAATAAAATAAATGCAGAAGAAAATAAAATAAAAGAAATACATAAGAAAACAAATCTCAAGTGCTACAAGGATGAATCAAAGAGCTCGTCTTTATGTCCGTACACAAGGTGTGCTCAGGTACACAATGCTCAAATAAAAATTTGTCTCTGCTACAGAAAGTTGGAAAATACTCTAACTTTCAAACAGACTGCAAGAGTTTCACTACTTGACTACTGAAAGACTTCCCCCAATTGTGCGCCTGGGCACTATATTTATAAGCTTGGAGCAACTACTCTAATAATTAGAGTAACCACTCTAATAATTAGAATAACTGCTAAAGCAACCACTAGAGTAACCACTCGAATAATTAGAATAATTGCTAAAGCAACCGCTAGAGTAACCACTTTAATAATTAGAATAACTACTAAAGTAACCACTCTAATAATTAGAGTAACTGCTAGAGTAACTACTCTCATCACTCCCAAAATAACAAATTTGTACAGGAGCCATTGAAAAAGTTGCTTATATGATTTATTTTTACTCCTTACATGGTGGCTTGGTCTATTTGTAGAGTTTATCTTTATTTTTGGTTAAAAAAATGTAACATTTGTCCAATAAATACTCTAAATTAGACCTACTAAAGCTTTAATATCAATTTCAATTTCATTAATTAAAATGTGAT
Organism: Gnetum montanum; assembly: GCA_015680685.1. NCBI lineage: Eukaryota > Viridiplantae > Streptophyta > Gnetopsida > Gnetales > Gnetaceae > Gnetum > Gnetum montanum. The sequence continues at coordinate 211,274 of MNCI01019000.1, read as the reverse complement.
TTATGCTTTCATAAGGAGAATCTTAATGATAATATCAATTGAAAAGTATAATTTAAATATTTTATTATTTTAAAATTCAAGCCTAGCAAATTGCCAAATTCTTGCATCCCAAAAACGCCACTGATCATGGATTCCTCGAACTAATTTGATGCATAGATTCCAACGAACTTATGAACCCTCCTCAGTGTACCTTATGGATTGGAATTTGCCATAACGAGTTAGAGAGGGAACGTCCATTTATAGAGGGGCAAGGTCTTTCCGACCGGTAAAAACCGGTCACGGAAGGCCTCATAACAGTAGTTTTAAAAACCAACACAAATGCAAAACGGATATTCATACTGAAATTTGAAGCGATTTGAGGGAGATAAGTTAGGCAACAAAAACTTTAATACTAATGGCTGTGAATCGTTAAAAAATGATAAAATCGTAAAAACGTCCAACTAAAGTTTAAAATGATTTCGAAGATAACAACTTCTCATAAGGATTCAACAACATGGAATGAGGAAAAGGTTACAGCACAACAACGTTGACTCAACCAATGGTTGCAACAAAAATCATAAGTTACGTCGTTTACCATAAACCAGCTAGTAACAACAATTACAGGAAGGAATGAATGACGACAAAAATAATTACGAAGGATAATAATAAACAAATTTGTGTGCTATATATGAAAAAATTAACGATTCAATGCGATGTCTCCAGAGCATAAGAGCCTGGTGCAAATGACACAACGGTGTGACTATCAATTTGATAGCGAAAATGGCTGAGCAAAGGGTTAAAAAAAATTGGGTGACAAGTCCTGTGCTTTGATTTAAAAAAAATATAAAATGACATAAAGCTTTATAGTTTATAACATTTTTATAGCACTTGGTGAAAATTTTTATGAAAAATAAAAAAGATAATAAAATGTAATCAATGAAGCATACAAAACAAATTATATTTATATATATTTTACTGTGACATTATAGCACTGCCTAAATCACACTCTAATAAAAAAATACAAGAAGAGCATCTCTCTCTTTTCTGATCTCCATCCATCCACCGCTGAAATTGAATCGCAATCGAGAAAGGCAGAGGAGCAGGTATTCCAGGAGGAGAATGTCCAAGAAGCAGCCCGCAATCATCATCATCATCGTGCAAAAACGCTTGCAACGAATGCTTCATCTTCCGAATCCACCTCAACAAACAAACAGAGCAGCCTCACCATAAATAAAAAACACCCTCCCTCCCTCATCAACATCATCATCCTGCAAATAAACGCACGCCTGCAACGCTTAATCTTCCAAATCCACCCCAACAGACAGAAGAAGAGCAGCCCCAGCATAAATAAAAAGACCCTCCCTGCCTCCCCACAACCCTGCAATAATAATAATAATAATATCATCCAACTTTTTAACGTGTTTTGAACAGTTGGGGTGTTTTTTAGATTGTTTCTTTCTTGTTGGTATGTTCCTGATCATGGATTGTGCTGGGAACATGCACATGATGATGATGATGATGATACCGTAGAGTGGAGTAATATATATTACGATTCAATCGAGCTTTGGCTTTTTGTATCTGCATTTTTGCATGGGTTTTAATGTTTGTTGATTCGTTTTTGCTTTATTTTTTTTTCTAATTTTGGGGAAATTATGTGAACAAACGTGAGCACCCTGTGGCGTATAATGTGTTTTATGATTTTATCGTTTCCGAAATTTGAGTGCTTGCGATGCTTCCGTAGCTTTACAGACGCAAAGGGTGGAATGGATGTGGATGAATGTTAGCAGTGGCAGTATTTGTTCTTGTTTTAACTTCGTGTTTTGAAACACTGCACTGCACGTCACAACTGTATGTCATACTGTGTCTCAACATCTCTGAAATTTTACAAAATTTTCCTGTGGTTAGTAAATTTCGTAAATAATATGAGTGTGTGACGTTACAAAATCTTAAATCTTTCTTTGGTGGGTGAATTGAATTTATTTTCCTCAGCAATTTCAGTAAAAGGATTTCTGCTTAGAGGCTCCTGGAAGGGTTGATACACCAGCAAAAACTTTTTTAAGTAACTGCACTTAGGCTTGAACCTAGCTCTTGCAACTTGAAAAACATCAATTTAATATAACTTTAATTCAATATCATTCATACCTCATCTAAATTTTACTTAAAATACAATTCAAATTTGTTTGTGTTATCAACTTCCCTCAAAGTTAATAACAAGTTATTAAAAGGATACATCAAAAGGCTTCTTAATGCATTCTTACAACCTTGAATACTTTTTTTAAAAATTTAGTAAAATTGATCCAACTAAGAAGGAAATTTGAGTGTTATTTCAAACAGAAAATGACATTTTAAAATTAAGCAAAAGTCAATTGGAAAAAGAAATAATATCGTCTCGTCCCGGCACGAACGTACACCCAGAGCACGTACCCTAAACATTGTCAAATATAATTCATGCTAGTACAGTTTGCAGCTTTGTTTCTGCTCCGCTGCACATCTGTGTACAACAGGGTTATTTAGGCGTCGACTCAGTGGGCACTTAGAAAGTTTGCCCTTTTTTTCAATTTTTAATTAATCTTATGAATGCTTAAGGTAACACATGCACTAAATTGACGTCGATGTCATTTCATTCCTTTGACGTTTTACCTTCTCCGATGTTCACGTCTACTTTATAGTGTTGAATACCAACATTCTGCTCTGTACTTTCAATGCCAGAAACAATGATAATTTCGTTGACGGCATGGTTGAGATGTACATGTACTGCGTATAGGATGCTTAACATCATGAATAGTATTGTGTTGTACCTCCCAATATCATTGATGGTTAATGTTTCCTATCGGGACACCTTTGGTTAGTGAAATATTTTCTCTCGAGGGACTTCTTTTTAAGGAAGCGCATGCTTGATTATTAATGATTATTAATGAAAGCCAAGCTTGCCTCTTGCCATATATAACGACCTATAATGACTGTGTGATAGACTGTACTTTGATTCCACAGCAAGGCATCTGTTAAATTCGAGTTTAAAATACAGGTACGTTGCTTGAGAAACTCTGCATTTGCCCCGAAACTGATATCCATTTCTTGTCAGATACATTTAGTATGCCGAATGGTGGGTGAAAATCGTATCAGCCTTTTTAGAAAACACGGAAATTGCAATTGCTTTATGAAATGCAGCCAACTTGCTCTGGTTTCTTTGTTGAACATTTCCTGTCCGAACACCTCAAAGCTTGGAAAAGCCACAAAGTATAACTTTATCTATCAAACCATCTTTAACTTAAAATGAAAAACACCACAGATTCCAGGCACGTTGACAAAATCTTCAAATTTTATCGATTCAGAGCTCAACGAAATGAACCTAAATATCTAACAAATGTGAAATTACACCAAAAAAAAGAAACAATTTTTTTATAAAAAAATAAGCAGTGATCCATTACCGATCCTTCAAAGGAGTAACATCTACATTGAGTTTTAAAGACATGAAGAACAACTCCACAGTTCAACAAAATGTGTTGAGCGCCTTTAGTTTACAGAAGAAATGCAAATGTCAGTTCATTAACAACTCGACACAGGTAGGCTTACTTTTGGCCATGCCTGGTCCGCTGATTCCTGGTTGGTACAAAATATTGTATATGTTTGCATCATTTCCATAGAACACTGCCTTTGATCTGATAATCTGAAGAAATCTGAAACAGTGGAAATTAAACAGGAGATTGAATGCATTGTTAGCTTGGAAAGAACCTTCATGTCGTGTAATCCGGACAGTAACACGAGGAAATTCAGCTCACGTGCTTGACACGAGAGGAAAAAACATGATAGTGTTGTGGTCACTATCTTGCATATCAAAACCCTCCATGAATATTAGGTCATAAAAGGAAAGTCAGAAATGGGTGTGTATGATTTAGGTGGCTTAATACTTGAGGATATTCAGATATTTTCTGGCTTCTCCCTGCAAATAGCCAGAGAAGGAACTACGGCAACCTTGGTTGGGTAGACTAGAACTGGCAAAGTACACTGTAATCAGCATCATCCAGAGATTCTACTACTCACAAGCCGGTGAAGTACTCGTAGATGGCATTAATATCAATTATCAAGATGTTTCAACTGAAATCGCTTAGGCAAAAAATTGAACTTGTGAATCAGGAACCTGTCCATTTTGCCAGCACAATCAAGGAGAACATGGTTTGTGAAAGAAGGAACCACCATGGAGGAAATAAAGGCAGCTGCTGAACTTGCAAATGCAGGAAAAATTATAAACGAGTTGCCTCAGTTCTTGCATTTCTGGTTCTTTTCTTCTTTGGATGGCATTTTGCAAAAACTGGTATGGTTAACTCAATACTGTTTCGGCTCCTATTTTAGGGCTCCTAAACAATGGTGAGAAAGCATGGTAGAGCTTTATCTGTGGGCAGAAACAAAGAATTGCGATTCCAAGGGCTATTTTGAAGGACCCACGTATTCTTCTCCCTGGGAAGGCAATTCTTTGTTTTTGGCCCTCATTATCTGGAGTTTTGTTGTGTCAATTAAATTCATGGTTGTTAAGGGGTACATGGACATTGGCAATTATGTACATATGGGTTAAACTACCTCTCTAATAGATGGATACGTTAGGTTGTTCAAGCATTTAGTTTATTAGTTGTGACTATTTTGAGTTATATATATATATGTTAAATGTGGGCTGGAGATGTTAAATTGCTGTTCTGAAACACCCACAAGAAGAATTTTTTGTAAGGAGATTATGCTGAGGAATTACAATTATGTGGTTTTGACATGAACGAAGGGTTAAGCTTAATTTGTTGGTTTGTCCATATTCTACAAACATGACTATGTTAAAGATTTCTACTCTTGTTTCTCATAATATGAAATCAAACAGATTCAAATCTTGCCTGGATTATTATCAGTGTTACACGTAGCAATAAATCACAAGCATTACTGATGTCTACGTTTCACATCCTGTGACAGAGGTCACTACCAAATGAGCTGGTAAACAAAACACACTTCTGTTGCAGTTTCAGAAACCTGCCATATATGTCAAAGTGGAACTTCATTTCAGTTACTGAATATGCTATTGTGCGTTCTTCTTCTCGTTCCTGACCTTAGAAATAATTAACCCATGTTATTGTCCATATATGTCAAAGTGGAACTTCATTTCAGTTACTGAATATGCTATTGTGCGTTCTTCTTCTCGTTCCTGACCTTAGAAATAATTAACCCATGTTATTGTATTGTTCTAAAATGATAGGAATAAATGAATTAAATCATACACTTACACTTGATTCTAAAATGATATTAGAAATATATGAAATTTTATGATATTATATAATCTGAGAAGTTATATCATGATGTCTGTCTACAATTTCTACTCAATGTGCAATGCCTAAGAAAGCATGTCCTGTTGGTTGTTCAAAGGTTGTTTCCCTTGAAGACCAGTTGCACAGAATTCCAACCTTCTATTTACTGGAGCCTCTTTTGTATCTCAGCCAGGTATTTGGAAACTGAAAACTGGAATTTTTTATTGCAGTCTAGGAAATCATGGAAGGTCATAAAGCTTCAAAACATTTTTGGAATTTTTTATTGCAGTCTAGGAAATCATGGAAGGTTATAAAGCTTCAAGACATTTTCGCAAAAAGTTGAAAACATCATTGATGAATCTGAATGAAAACAGATTGCAGTTAATATTATAATTCATTTGAATGTGAGTGAAAAATGGGCAAATAAAAAGATATGTTCTTCATCCTCTATGCTTTGTTTGCACAGTTTGCAAAGACACTCTTCTCTCAGTAAATTGATCCAATGACTTGTCGTCTTTCAGTAAATTGATCCAATGACTTGACAGAACAAGGAGATTGTGAGAGCTCATTCTTACTCTAGCAATTTGATTCCTTAAATGAATAGAAATAGTTTGAAAATAAATACTTTCAAGAACTAGATATTCAACATGATTAGAGGCATTTTGCATTCATTCCTTCAATTCATCTATAAATATGGCAAAATGAGTAGGTGAGAAAGGACAAGGTTGTCTTAGTGGAGATCTTGTGGAATGTTTATGTTATCTAGTCTCTTCCAAAGTTTATCTCAAGCAACAGAACCATAAGTCTTGAATAAATCAACAAAACAGATAAAAGTCTTATGGTTTGGACCTTTTTACTTTCTCCACACAATAATGCAAAGTTATGAGATGGTCTATAATAGAATGATTTCTCCTAAAGCTTGCTTAGGATTGAGTACAAACACCTTGTATTTTTGCCCACAAACTAATTTTATTCTCCAAGATATTGCCCAACAACTTAGTGGAAACTGAATTGATTGCAATCAATCAATAAGTATTAAGATTTGTCCCTTTTTTGAAAAGTAATATTGCTGGACTACAACACCAAGAGTGATCTAAACCATTCTAAAGTCTTTTATTAAGAAGGTTGCATGCTACTTTCTACACCAATAGACCACCCCAACTAAGAAGTTCTGCATAGAATCCAATAACATTAGCACCTTTCTCAAAAAATAACCTTTAAATTCCTGCAAAAACATCATCAAAGGATAACTCAAGAACATTAGAGCTATCTTGCATAGTAGGGGTAGTCTCTTGATTAAAAAGGTTGAATACTAATAGGGAAAAATCCCGATCATTTTGTTGATTGTCTCAAAAAAAAACTTCAAAAGCTTTTTGGATTAGATTTGAGTTCATTGATATTTTTTCTTATTTTTCTTTAATGAAATTCCAAATCAAATAAAGGATTATCACCTAGAGTCATAGTACTCATGCTGCTAAGTGGGTTTGGGGGTGTTGGTAAATAAGCAAAAGCCTGACTTCTTCAAGTAATTGTGCCTAAGCTTAAACCAAACCTAGGTCTTCCAATTGAGAACAAAGGAACTTACCACTTTTTAAATCCAATAAACTCTCTCTAATTCTTCATTAATGAAACATCCAAATTTACCTAACCTTCATTCCTCTAAGTATCTTACAACCTTATAATTGCTCGTGACTGGTCAGTGTAATTCTTTAGCTATGAAATGATGTCTCTACCCCCGAAGAAAACATTTTAAAAACTCCTTGCAGGAGGATTTTAACAGGTGCATCCTTCATCTTTAATGTACAAACGAATTTTAAACGAAAGCGAATCCCACTAAAGGGAGGAAAGGACACAGTCCAAGGTCTTTGTGTCCGATTTGGAGAAATATGTGCGAGACTCTCTGCCCATTGCCCATTGCTGGTGGAAAAACCTCCCCAGTCCAGTTCTGGCATTTTTCCATACTGCTCCCTGTGTAGCAACCAGGAGACTTTGTCATCTTTTATAAATTTAGGGTACGTGGCAGACTGCCCATACGTGAGCCAGCGGTCAATCACTGTGTAAAAGCTCTTGATATCTCTGTTCAGTCATTGATGACACTTCTTTCTTTTACTGTTAATCATGCCACGCTGGTCTGCTCTCCGGATAGACTAACAATGGAACTGCACCAGCTTTAAGCAAGCTTACGTACCCTCTGATATCTGATGTGAAATTCCTTTTGCAGTGATTGCGAATCTAAACCGTTTGCTTTAGTTTTTCTTTACATTTCATTGAAATCAAATGAAATGTAATCAATGAAAGACCTAAAATAAACATTTCATTTGATTACATTTCATTTAGTAAAAGCATACTTTTATTTATAGAGTTGGAAGTGGCACTCTCCCAACCATGGACTTGCCACTTCCACTCTCCATGAATCATTTAGTAAAAGCATACTTTTACCTGTTCGAAAAGCAAGGGATATTTTATTTTATTTTTTCTGCGGCAGTAATAATGGAAAATCGATTTTTCAGGGATACATTCGCAGCTCATTGCCAATCCTTCAAGTGCTTATTCTCTCAACTGATTCATCTCCAGCCTCCAGGGCATGGACCAGGAAAAAGACAAACATGCAAGAGACTGGTCAATTTCATTTGTGTTGCTAGGTGGCGTGGGTATGCAGGAGACTGGTCAGCACGAAGAAGCTAGTACCCGTACTAATAAGCCAACAATGAAAAGTTCATCTCTGTGGTGTTTTCACCCAGATCAAGATGAGAAGGAAGGTCATGCTGTAATAAATGGGTCCACTTCTCCAGTGCTTGGTCTCTATTATCAAGCGTCCTGAGTACATTTTTTAAACCTCCACGTCAGCTTTGCAAGGATACCAATTTCTGGTCCCTCATGTATGTGGTTTCTACACTGTTGGATCGTTGCTGGTAGAATTGTCAAACGGGTCAGAGCTTTAGCATTTGGCAAGATCGTTTACCATGAGATCGGATGGTTTGATGACGCTGAAAATTCAGTTCCTGTAACACGTCTTTAAAACCCAAAACTTCAATTTTTATTTATTTATTTATTTTTAATACTCGTTTTGCAGGGCATCCAGAGCATGGGTTTGCAAAACTTGCTGGTTATATGAGCTGCCATGCAAATCCTGTTGAGGGGAATGTAATCTTCCTTTTCTGTTTAGAGCTTACCCTGACTATGTAGAAGAATCATCCTGTGTCAATTCAAGCTAGGGTAGCTGAAATCTCTATATAGAGATTTACCTCGATTACGCAAAACAATCTTTCTATGAAGTTTTGTTCTGTGAATTCAGGTTTTGATTAGCAGAAATCTCAGCTTTTCAATGTGGATATGTAACAGAAAGAGCTACCTTTGTTGTGTCAGTTTTCCCGATTCCCTGAATCCTTTGAATTGGAAACAAAATTTATAAGATTAGAAACATGTGTAGAAGGGTTGGTTATGCATATCTGCAACATATGCCTGCAACAGTTACGAGTAGGATTTAGCTTAGTATATTTCCTACTTATGGTATGTTATTTGTATTGACAGGCATTATGAAACAAAAAACTAATGTTGTGACTTCATTCCACACGATAAGTTTTTTCTAGTTCAGTTGCATATAATTTACTTAATTTCTTTTAGTGCACAGGTATATAATTCATTTTTATCTATGAAATACCACAGACTTGGCCTTCCTGTCTTAAGATTAGACCCTCTTAAAATAACTGGATGAAAATGAGGCACCACGAGGAACAAGGACTTGGATAGTCTTAACCTCAAATCTTGTCTCAATTGTAAATGTGTTATTGTTGTTTCATGGTAATTTATTTTCTTTTGATCTTAAAAAAAATCGAAGTCAGGATAAGGTAAAAAGTTACATGATGGAAGTTTACCTTGAACATAGGCCAGATTTTTGTTCATGCAAGTAACATTAAGATGGCTGAGCTGAACTTTGATTTCTTTCTAGGAGTCAGATTTTACGCTTTATACCCTGACAGTGGGATTGTTTCACATAAATTATAGTTGCATTTTTAACCAATGAAGCCCACTTTTTTTATGGCAACAAGTGGTCCGGTGTCGCTTTTTCCCAGAATTTTTAGGTACAGCACTTTGCAATTACTACCATTTTATTAAAGTTTATCATGGTCGTCCACAAAAATTGAATAACTGTGGAAAAAATTAATTCTTCAAAATTTTATGGGCAGTAGAGAAACGGAAAGGAAATAAAAAAATTTATCTTCGTCACCTATGCCTTTGAACTTGAATAATCAGCTAAAGCAAGGTGCAAATACAATTGATACATATGAAGGTACAGAAAATGACCTTAGCACATCAAGCAGGGTTTCGGGAAAGCGAGTATAGAACAATTATCTGACTTTTAAAGATTTTTTAAAGTTGTGGCTTGTTGGTAGGAATTCTCACTTGCATCTTCCGAATCACATATACAAAAATTTTGTAAAATAAATAGTTGAAACTGAATTAACAATGAAGGATTCCGCATCAAAGCAATAGAAAAGGATTCAATTTCAGTTTCATGTTTACGTTGTGGTTACAATGGTCTTTCAATGAAATAAGATGAATGTGAAGACATGGAGGCGGCAGGCTGCAGAGTACATTCTTGTGTCATATTAAAATCACCCCTTCATCAAGAACTACGGAAAATGGCGATGACTATGCAAAATTCCAAAAAGGTCAGTGCAACTTTACCCTTACCGGAGCACATGCACTTTAGAAAGGCATCCAGAACCATAAGGAAAGTAATGTCGCTGTGCTGACTTATCAAAAATCTCTGTAGGCAAATTCTTCCAATGTTGTTTAAGAAACAAAGTCAATACACTCAGTGGCATCATTCCATAACCTATTTGTGAAGAATGTTTATATCATTGATGACCAAACGATTGATTTCTCAGGTGTTCATACTTCTGGGCATTCTGAGCTTTGGCTCACGGTACGAATACACAGCACAACAAAAATCATTTATTCCATTTTGTTTTAATAACCTGGGAAGAGTTACTCTTTAGCTAATTAAAAAGATCCCAAGCAAGAATGCCTTAAAAAAAGGTGTTGCTGCCAAGAACTGCAAGCTATGACATGTAGATCAAGTGAAAATGTCCAGAATCATGGTTGCAGATGGCAACAGTGCAATGCCATAAATAGTTCAGTATAAGAAACTCGCGAATAACAAAAATAAATGACTCTTGCATGGTGCATAAAGACAGCCCTTCAGAGGAAGCTCTTGACTCGCAACTTTGTTTCCCCTCTTTGTACTGGATAATATTGTCATGTTTTTTAGCAGCATATTGCAAATAAAAGGACACGTTCAGTGCAGCGTTTGCAAATGCATCACCAAAAATCGCCACATGAACAAACGCCATTTTCAAAATGATGAAAACGATTTTTGTCCCTCGCCACAAATTACCACAATCTTTGAATAGATTTAGTTGCCCCATGGCAGTCTCCACAGATCCTTAGATTTTTGAATATCGTAATTGAAATGCCAAATGGTGTGCTAATCAGACCAAAAGCTATGGCCAGTGTTTCACAGTGTCGGTTAAGAAGATGTTCCTTCTCTTGCTCTTGTACATCATGCAATACATACTGTCTCAGGAACGTATCCTGCTTCCTTCATTTTCCCCACTAAAGATTCTACGGTCTCATTTATTTTCTGAATCCGGGGTTGTAACACATCTCCAGTTAAAAAAGATATGCAGTTTTCTGTTCACGTAAATCTAGCTATGTCCAGGAATCATAGCCACACCTTTGTTTCTCATCGCTCTCCTAACATCCATTACATCATCCCGTCTCTCTGAAGCAGCATAAACATTTGAAAGGGCAACATAGGAAGCAGAGTTAGAGCTCTAAAGTTTCAAAATTTTCTGAACTGTCTGTCTTGCTAGCTCTGTGTTCTTATGCATTTTACAAGCCCCCAACATTGCTCTAACAACTCTAACTGAGGGCCCAACTGGCATCTTGCTCATAAAATCTTCTGCCTCCTCAAAACAGCCTGCCCTACCACGAAGATCCATCATGCAGGCATAATGTTCATTTCTTGGAGTGATACCATATTCTTTACCCACGAAATCAAAATAGTTGCCCCCTTCTTTCTCGGGCACTTTATCAAACACCTGTTGTGCATCATCAACAAGATAACTCTGTACATACCTAGTGAGCAGAGCATTCCAAGCCACAACATTTTTCTACGGCATTCTGTCAAACAACAGCCCATCATCACAGTCCACGAAAAACTGTTTCTTTCAGGCAGTTCATTGAAAATTCGCTATGAAACCTCCAGCATTCCTCTGTCAGCATATCCCTTCAGCATTGCTGTCCATGTGACCACGCTTTTCAGAGGAGCTCTCTCAAACAGTCTCTGGGCTTCCCGAAATTATCCATTCTGGATCAATACAGAGATCATGGCTGCCCATGTCACTGTATTTTTTTTGGGGATGGACTCGAAGAGTTTCTTGGCTTCTTTAATTCTTCCGGACTTTAGGTATTCTGGGAATATAATGGTGGAAGTTATCATATCGCCGTCAGTCATTGTTTCGAACACGTGGTGAGCCTGATCGATCAGACGCTTTATGATATAGTTTTTTATGATCGCCACGCATGACTTGTCAGGTCCAGAAGGCCGTGTGCGAAGTTTGAGAGCGATTTTAGGTGGTCTCTGTAATTACATTGACTGATTGCAGCACAGGCGAAATTCAGTAAGCAGGGACTCCATGAATGTCGGATCGCGGATTTTGAACAGCAACGATACCCGAGAGAGGCCGGTTTCTCAACCTCGCATAGATACTGCTCAGCCCGTATGAAACACCGACAACGTGGAAAGCAAATAACTAAAAGTGAGAGGCAAGCGAGAAGGAAGGAAGGAAGAAAAATTTAAAACCTCGGAAGAAAGGAATAAGAATCAACCCATGGAAAGACCCTTCCCTTATTTTGATCGAGGCTAAGGTGATTTGGAAAGACCCTTCCCTTATTTTGATCGAGGCTAAGGTGATTTGAAGTTTCCCAAGGAAGAATGGGGAATTGTTAAGGGAACAACAAATCACAAAAAACATAAATTTATGAAAAACAAACAATAAATCTCAACATAGCATATAGGTGTTAGACCCCACAAAAAATATTGATAATCAATAAAGAAAACTCAAATCATAAGCTTGAAAACTCAAATCATAAGCTTGACAGTGAGTGAACATCATTGAAAAAAATATAGGGAAAGAAAAAACTTTTCGATTTTAGAACTATCTACTCAACTTTACAATCTTACCATTGAAGAAAATTAATTATTGGGGGGGTGTCGGACCCCGAAAAGAAGTTTTATTGAAATTAAAGGTGCATCAATTACAACAACTTGAATAAGTGATAGGGTTAAGGGAAGGGGAAAACTGAGAGCATCGTGAATGACACTCGAGAAACACCTTAGAAATAAACTAGTATTAGGGGAGGTACCCCAAGTTGGGGCACAACCAAATGTTAGCACAGACTAGCTTTTTACAAAATAGAATGACATAGAATTAGATGAGGCAAAGAGCTCTCAATTAAGGATAGAGGGAATGCCAATGGTGAATCCACATAATAAAAGGGAAAACTTCCTTGCAGAGATTACTGATGCTAAGTGTAATTGAAACACATAGGTCTTTCCCATAGCTACAGGAGATGAACCAATTGATGACTGTCCAGATTGAACTTGGATGCTTGAGATGTGAGTTGAAAATAGGTGAGGCGAAAGATCTGCAACATCTCCAACCTGGTAAGCAAACATTTGTTAGAATACTCTGTCTTTTGAAATAGAACATTGCATCTTCGCTTCCAAATATAATATAAAATAATAGGCCTAATAACTTTCCACAGAAAATTAAGATTAGTAGAAGTAATGTTCAAGAATCCGAATATGGCATCCTCTTGAGATAGCTTGTAGGATGGAAAAGCTTTAGAAGTCCACTGCCACACATGTTGAGCAAAGGGACATTGCCAAAACACATGGACAAAGTCATCTTGTCCACCACATAGAGGGCAAGTGGGATTAGGAATCCCAAGATATTCTAGACGTTTTCCGATAGGAAGACCATGGTGGAGAAGACACCAAAGGAACTGCTTAATTTTGGGGAGGGTCGGAAGTTTCCAAATAAGTTGGAAGAGAGGGATCCAAAATGTTTCTGACTCTTGTTTGTGCCAATATTTATTGCAACGTTGAATGAATTCAGATGGGTCGTGCATGAGATGAAAGAGAACAGATGGCCGATAGGGCAAGAGTTTAACCCCATTAAGCCATTGAAGGCCATGAAAAAGGCTTTGCACTGTAACATCCAGGTGCCAGTGACCGTGGAGGAAAGAGTAAATCTGAACTAGGCAATGTTTCATTGCAGCCGACTCCCCATACAAAGTGTTAAAATTAATTATTATTAAGGAGGAAGGCCTCACTCCTAACAAAATTTACATCAATTTTTAACAGATGGGTCTCCACCACTCATGTCTACTTGTTGCTCTTGCTCGCTCAAGAGCCATTCTCGGTACTCGTGCAACCGTTAGGATGTTGTAGCGACGTCCAACACAATTTTCTAAGTGGCAGGTGGAGGTGGTGGCTATTGGTCCTCTTTTTGGATGGTCTTTGTAGGAGTTTTGTCCTTCATTATCTCCACCCAATTAGCAGTCGGAGCATGTCAGACAATATCATTAGTGTAGCAAACTATTCCTCCTCTTTGACATAGTTTTCTGATAAGGCATGGGAAGGGGAGTGCCTACATGGGAAGGGGAGTGCCTTCCTTCCACGTTCATTCTCATTGAACTACTTCTCTATCTCCAGATAGATTAGTTGTGGAGGGTTGATGGGGAATCTTCTACTCAGAGCAACACATGCATGGGCAGAAAAGGTAGTGATCTTGCTAGGCCTCACGATGAGGTTTAGGTGAAAGGCTGCAATCTTGCAGTGGATTTTTTCTACCATAGCACTGTTGAACCTATTCCTTTTTTACGCTAGCATTTGTCTCCATTGGAATCTCAACGAGATTCACCCTAGTTTCAGGCAACCCAAGTGCATCTGCAATGGCTTGCACCAAGTAGAACACCAAAATATCCTTGATCTTGACCGTTGAACCAACTTGCCTGTTGTTCCAAAATAGGAACATCTCCCCCATATACCACTCCCCACTAGAAGTCATAATTGGGCACATGGGAGAGGTCTTTAATTGGTCTTGTACCTCTTTAGGTGCTTTCTTTAAGAAAGAGCTAAAGTTCAATTCCTAGAGCACCATCTTCTGGACCTACCTTAATCTAATCTAATTTACGTAGGCTTCCATCAAGATCACCTCAAGGTTTGCTTATTGAGCTGGTGCCTCGTCTCTATGGGAATGTTCTGTTGTTGCCACTTGGTCTGGAACCTAATAAATAGATTCCACTTTGGCCTCTTCGCTAAGAGGTCCTCTAGCATGGGTTGCAATTGGTTCTTCTTGGGCCTGTTCTTGGCCCCTTCCCATTCTAAGTCATTTCTCCATTGGTTGAGATAGTCCTGCTTCCTACATGTGTTTGCCTTTTGGTGCCATCTACGGCACAACACATCCATGGATTAGTATATATAATCTGTAACTTATAATGATTGGATACATTATCTCATTAATTAGTTACACTTGACTACAGTTGGACCATGGTCGATTTCTTATTTTATTATTATTTTATTAATTAATTTTTATTATAAGTGTCATCGGATCTTGTTGAAAAGGTTTAACTTTTGTAATTTGGTGTTTTAATGTTGATTCCTTGGTTAAATCTTTGTGAGAGTTAGAAAAAATGTTGAAACATTTTCTATCAAAAACGACACATTTGTGGCCTCCACGATTAAGAGCTTACCTCCAATAACTACAGGTCAAAGAACGGAGTAATTCAGGCAAACGGTTAGGAAGTTATGGGCTCTGGAAGGTTCTAGGCTTTGAAAATTGCAAAAACTCCTTGGGCGTTTGAGAGCAAATTTAAAGATTTCAAAAGGGGGTTGTGCATATATATAGTATTTTTGCATTATGTCAATGAGGTTATGTATATGCATGGGCTTTGTCAATGGGGTCACACATATACATGGGCTTCATCAATGAGGCCCTGTTTACGGGGTTTATATATAAAATTTTAAAATTTGAATATTTTAAAAAATACAAGGAATTTTTGAACGAATTTGGGGTCTATGAAGTTCTAGAAAAGCCAAGAATATGATGAAATCATTGAAGAGGATCTTTGAAAGCTTAAAAAATTCAAAAATTTGATGGAGAATGTCCGAATTGAAGAAAATACTTAAAGGAGCATATGGTCGGATGCAAAACATGGGTGCAAGAAAGATTCTAATTAGAAAAATGCCTAAGGATAAGGTGCTTAACAAACCCAACCAAGAGATATGCAAGTGGATCCTGCCCATAGTAAGCACATGCCTTGTTTGCCTTTGGATAATCTCAACCCAAGGAGTCAATGGGTCCCATAGGTAATTAATGGTTGATGAAAGTCAAGGACCAAAACTCGAAAGATTCTACCAAAGAATTCAAGTACATTAGAAAAAGACACCAAATAAGAACATGGACATGGACAATGAGGTGAGTTATGGATAGCATGGATGGATGATGGAGAATGTGGAATGAAGTTCTGAATTAAGGTCATAAGAAGTTCTTTGTGGATTTGTGTTTAAATGACCCTAGAAGATTCATCCTTAGTCCAAACCAAAATCAACTACTTTAGTGACTTTGCATCACCACTCCAAGACCGATCCACCCCCTTGAGACACAAGAATACTCCCACAAAACAACCACCATTTCTTAAGAAGAAGAAAAGAGAAGTAGGAAGTGAGAGAGGACCTTAGTTAGAGGGGAACTTCAGGCATGGATAACATGTCTTTCTAGTCCCATAACTAGTGCTTGTAGCCCATTTATTTGTCTAAGGGATGTGTTTTAAATTCCCACCATTTTTTTCACTTTTCTTCCTTTTTTTTTTCTTTGTTTCTTTTCTTTTCTTATTTTTTTTTTATTTCTGATGGGAATCACACCATGTAAAGACCTATTTAACTTCCTATTTATGGTTGACATGGAATGGTAAAAAGTCCATGAAAACACTCATGCACCCAAGTAAGTAGAAGAGTACAAAGAGTATTAAGTCTCCTTGAAGTCACACCTTGTGTAAACCTTTGAATCCTTTCTAATTTTGGAAACCACCAAGGTCACTAATTTATTAAAATTTTATTTAATGGAAGAGATCTCAAACTCCCAAAATAAGGAAAACCATAGAGTTTGTATATGGGTGGATGATCTGGACTCATTGCCTATTTCATGAACAAGAAACCATGTCTTAGCCATCATTACAAAAATTCAAAAATAGAAACTAGACATTAGCAAACAAAACATTAAGCACAAACCACCATTATCAACAACTACAACACCACTATGTCCTATTGGAACAAAGCACGCTTATGAACAAAAATTAGAAAATCACACTAAAATAAAGTAAAAATATGTAAAATATTTAAGAAAAAAATAAATATACTAACAATGGTGTAAACCAAAAAGAATGATGTAAAATAGAAAAATGTTTTAAAATCAAAAAGGTGTAAAATAAACAATTTGCAAAAATAAAAATGTGTAAAACAAAAAAATAGAAAAATTAAGGAGCCACATATATGATTAGCATGGATGGCCATCTCCCCCATTGTTGAGTTGAAAGGAGGAGATCTGAAAAATTGAGCAAGGTTGTTCATCCATTGAGCTATTTGTTGCACTGGCTTGCTTGGGCTTGTGGAAAGGCTTTACCTATCAGATGTTGACCAACTACTTCTTGTTCTAGCTCTTCAGTTTGTAGATCAACATGGCCCTAGAAGAAAAGGTTTCATAACTAATGTAAGGTCATTCCCACAATGTTTGGAACTAAGTTCATTGAAGTATGTGTGTGGGGTTCCAGTAGAGAACCTTATCTCCCGATTGAAATGTCTCTTTTCATATTCTAAGGTCATGGTGCTTTTTGTTAAATTGCTTGTCCACTTCATTCAAGGATACAGCCACTAATCAATTTTCATCTAGTACATTTAGGTTAATTAGATTTTCTTTTTGTGATAGGCTAAGGTCAAAATTCAAGTCATAGGCTGTTGAGAGTGTATAGAGGTTGAATTGAATTAGGAGCATTGGGAGTTTTCTGCACACTAACTAATAGGGAGAGTAGCCTATAGGAAGTTTCCATGTTGAGTGGTATGCCTAGAGGGCATCATTTAATTTTGTGCTCAAGTCTGTCCTATAGTTGCTGATAGTTGTTGTTAGGATCTTCGTGATCTTCCTATTGGTAACTTCTACTTGACCATTGGCTTAGGGGTGGTAAGGTGTTATTAATTTATGTTCAACCCCTAAGCATTGCATAAGCTTGTGAAAAGTAGCACCTATAAAATGAGTTCCATTATTAGAAATTAGTACATGTGGAACCCCAAACCTGTTCACAACATTTTGTTGTACAAACTGTGTAGCAATGGATGATGTATAGTTAGTGATGACTACTGCTTCTGCTCATTTTGTGTAGTAATTCATGGCAACAATTATATATGCCTTTCCATTTGACATGGATGTGATGGAAGCCATGAAGTCAATGCTCCATATGTTAAAGGGTTCTAGAGGTTGAATCCACTATTGAAGATCCTTCATTCATGTGGTCATCCCACCATCTTTTTGGTAGTGTTCATAGGATCAAACAAGCTGGTGAGCATCCCTAAAGATAATGGACCAATAGCATTCTACCATCAGAAGTTTTATGGTTGTGCATCTCCTTACATAGTGGCCTTTGCAAGGGCCTTCATGAGCATCTTAGAGAATGCATAGTTGATCAGCATCAGGTACACACCAACAAACTAGGCCATTGCTGCACACCTTGTAAAGGTGCCTGTTGATTTCCATGTAGCGTTTGGCCTGATGAAGAAATTATTGTTTCTTCCTCTTGTGCAGGTCTTGTGGCATCTTCTGAATGAGAAGATAAGTGAGGATGCCATCATACCATTTTTCTTATAAGGGCACTTGTTCATTTATTGCTCCAGCAAAGAGGAGTTCATTAGGAAATTGATCAAAGAGCAGGCTCTCCTCCTCTTTGTTATCTCATCGTAACTAAGAGAAATGGTCAACAACTACATTCTGAGTTCCTTTTTGATCTACCATTGTTAGATTGAATTCCTATAAGATTACCAATCATTATATGACACATGGGCTCACCATTGGCTTGTTCATTAGGAAGTAAATGGCACTATGATCAGTGTGCACAAACACTTTATATCCAAGCACATAGTACCTGAACTTCTCTAGAGCATACACCACTGCAATTAGTTCTTTAGAGCATACACCACTTGCACAGTGGATGTACTATGAATGTTTCTTGTCATCCAATTACGTAAGCACATCTTCCAAGGCATAATTTAATGCATCTATCAGTATATAAAATAGTATGGACTAGTCAGGTGTTCATAGAATTAAAGTCTCTACGAGCTTCTTCTTGAGCTTTTGGAATGCATTTTCACATTCCTTAATCCAGATGAATGAAGTATCTTTCTTTGTTAGCTTGACCAATGATTTTGTGATCTTAGAGATATTCTCCATGAATTGTCGATAGTAGCTAGTTTTTCCAAGGAATGATCGAACAACTTTAATGATCCCTAGTTGATGAGTTATTCTGTGGATGATCCTTATTTTTTCAAGGTCTACCTTGATCCCTTCCTACAAAATTCTATGTCCCAATACAATGCTTTCTTGGATCATGAAATGGCTCTTTTGCCAATTGAGCCACAGGTTTGTTTCCACATATCTTTTGAGTTTTTTCTCAAGGTAATCTAAGGCTTGCTTGAATGTAGCACCATAGGTGGAGTCATTTCACTCTACTACCGATTTGCTACTGAAAGATGCTTAAGACCAGACATTGAAAAGTGGTAGGAGCATTACATAGACTAAAAGGCATCTTACGATATGCAAAGGTCCCCTAGGGACTCGTGAATGTTGTTTTGACCTAGTCTTCTGGTGCAATATGGATTTGGTTATAGCCACTATAGCCATCTAGAAAACTGTAATAGCAATGTCCATATATGATGTGCAATACCTAATCAACAAATGTCAACAAAAAATAATGTTTTTTGCCATGTTTAATAGCATGAAGTTGATACAAATCCACCATTTGACACCTCTATTTGGTACTATCATGAGTGGGCTAACCCACTCACTATCCGTAATGGGATAGATGAACCCTACCTTAAGGGGTTGCTCAATCTCCTCTTTGACAATTTGCTTCAATTTTGGATTCAACCATCGTTGTGGTTGTCTCTTTGGCTTCATGGATAGATCAGTATAAATATGGTGTTGGCATATCCATGGATTAATTCTAGTGAGTTTAGGATATGACCAAGCAAAGGCTATTGGCCATCTATTGATCACTTTCAATAGTTTTTTTTTTTTTTTTGCTCAGGAGAAATTTTGGCATTAAGTATTACCAGCTTGCCATTTTTTTAAGAATGCATATTCTAGACTAGCAAGTAGAGTTCTCAACTCTATGGACTCTTGTTTAAAATTCTTAGGGATCTCCAACTCTCCCCAATTGGTATCATCATTTTTAGAATCAAAGATTTGGTGATGAACTTGTTCTAGTTCATCCATGTATGCAACATAAGTGCATGTTAGGCTCTCAGTAGGTTCCATGCACATTGTGTTGATTACAAAATCAATGGTTAGCCACTGGGTATCCTCTTATTTTGTGGCTACTATGTACAAACACTTTTGAATATCTACTTCCTACGCACACTACTTGCATGCAAAAATAGATGCTCATTTCATCCTCTTATTTTGTGGCTACTACATACAAACACTTTTTAATATCTATTTCTTATGCACACTACCTACATGCAGAAATAGATGCTCATTTCATAGACTAGAGTTTCTACATGCAATTACACAGACTCTTGCAGATGTGAGATTATAGGGCAACATCCCTTAGGATGGCCATATTAACATATTTCACATCCACTATCATTGTCTATTTCTGACTCCACAACCTTCCCTCTTTTTTCTTTTTTCATGATCACTACCTTGCTCTCTAGACTCCTCTACTATTTTAAGAACAGATTGAAATCTATTGTCTATGGAATCCAAAATTTGGTCTACCTTTTCCAATACATCTGATGTCAACTTTCGGGTAGGCAAAGTTTTCCTATTCACCATCTCTTCAAGTGGTGGCTCTTCTTCATTCTCACAAAATCTTACTCCCCTCTTCTAGAGGGAAGGATCTCGGTTATACTCTTCCACACTTTCTCTCTTCCGTAGCTCACCTTCTTCCTTAGCAAGTTGCTCCAATAGTCTTTGAATTTGATGAGACCTAAGCTCAGATAGTCTTCCTTGGGCATAAGTCCCAAGGGTTCTTTTCATTTCATGCCTAAGCCCATCCACGAGATGGCATAGTTGATCCTTTTGCGACTAACCATGGCTAGGACAACGGTGTAACAATGCATAATATCGGCCCATGGCAGCATCCAAGGGCCCATGTTCCCCTTGTTTCTAGCCTTGGATTTGCTTTCGCAAGTTAGACACTTGGGAGTACGTTTGGTACTTGTCATTAAATAGTTCTAACATAGTACTCCACCTATGAATGGATTTTGGTTATAAAGACCAGTATCAGCTTTTTGCTTCTTTAACTAGTGTCCATGGAAACAACTTAATTTTTTCCCATTTGTTCTCTATATTTTGTAAGGCACATGCATCATGGAATGCTTGTAAGTGATTTTGAGGATCAGCGTTGTATCCCCCTTCAAATTGTGGGATATTATTCATATCTAATCTCTTGATCCTACTATCTTTCTGGTGCCTTGTTGGAATTCTAACAACCTTAGTTATGTCCAACACACCTCAAGTAACGAGTAGGGGTTCATTGTGATCATCTTGTCCATGGCGTCTATGATGCCTACGTTGTTCCCTACTCTCCCTTCTTCTATGTTGTGACTCTTTAGAGTGCCCTCGTCCCCTTTCCTAGCTATTTCATCTATGACTTCCACTTTGCCTATCTTTATCCCCATATGACAGTGTCTACCACCTTCTCTTCAATGGTCTCGACCTCGATCGCGATTGCTATCAAAATGTCTGTCTTTATCATGTGTCCATGTCCCTTTTTCATACCTTTTTTGCCCATGGGTATCAGAACCTGGATTATGAATAGTGGAATGAAGGTTTTGATACACAACCCCTTGGCCAAAGTCAAGGGGAGGAACATTGTTATGTGGGCGACTGCTTGAGGCAGGTTCACCACCCTCATTTTCACTTAAGACATGTGGGACATCCTGTGACCACTTACCCTTCAAAGACTTATGATGTCTCTTTTGTTACAAGTCCCTTTGACATTGTGCCTCCATGGGATAGTATTCTCTTGAGTCATGGTCTTGCACAACATATTCTACATGTAAGTACAACATGCCAATTCATGTGAGGGCACAAAAAAGCATGCTTGGGACTAAACAATCAAAAGGGAACACTATGTTACCTTATAAGTCTTGCCAATGCAGTTGTTCATCTTGATGGAGAATAAAGGTGAAGTCTAGTGTATACTCATTAGGATAAATATATACCACTCAAACTTGTTGAGGGACTGGCGGATCAATGTCATGTGTATTATGCCGTTGATTGTTTCCTGTTTCAGACCTAGGCGGTGAGGTGCTTTCGTATGAAGAAGGAGACATACTTGTCTGTTCAGTGTGCAATGTATTCTTGTTTATTATTTTCTCAATCAACCCTAAGGGTTTGTTCCAATGATGTGAATGATTTCCTATGTTCTAATTAGTGCACAAACAACTAAGTCCTCAACAACAACGCCAATGATGAGCAACAAGGTATCCCTATGCTCAACCATATGAATACGAGTGTTTCATGCATGATCCGGTCGAATTCCAAGGACAAAGTGCTCATGCACCCTTGTGGAACAAGGACGGGTTGATTAATCATTGTCTTCCCAAACTTATTTGTATGTCATGATTGTATGGTTAAGTAAGCTTGAGGCATATGATTTTTATATCTTTTATGTTTTTATATCATGTGCTAATAGGGAAAGAGAGAGATAACTAGGTGACTAATTTAACTTGACTACTCAATAACTAAGTTCTAACTAATCCTAACACAAGCATTTTTTCCCACTTGTCATACACATCTTGAACTAGTGCAACACTGCTGGGATTACCAAATGCTAATCGTTACTAGGTTACCAAGCATTACACGCATGCTCGAAGCGGTCTTGCTTGTGTAATTTAATGATTTTCCTAATTGATCAAAACAAATTTCCGTGCTAATAATAGAAATGTAAAGTGCATAAAATAAAGTAAAATAAAATAAATGCATAAGAAAATAAAATAGAAGAAATGTGTAAGAAAACAAATCTCAAGTGCTACAAGGATGAATCGAAGAGCTCATCTTTATTGTCGTACACAAGGTGTGCTCAGGTACATAATTCTCAAATAAAGATCCATCCACACTTAGACCTCCTGCTGCAGGAACTTGGAAAATACTCTAACTTTCAAACAGATTGCAAGAGTTTCGCTACTTAACTCTTTGAAGGACTTCCTACAAGACTTCCTCAATTGTGCGCCTAGGCACTGTATTTATATACTTGGGAGCAACTACTCTAATAATTAGAGTAACCGCTCTAATAATTAGAATAATTGCTAAAGCAATTGCTAGAGTAACCATTTTAATAATTAGAATAACTACTAGAGTAACCACTAGAGTAATCGCTAGATTAGCCACTCTAATAATTAGAGTAACTGCTAGAGTAACCGCTAGAGTAACTGCTCTAATAATTAGAATAACTGCTAGAGTAACCACTAGAGTAACTGCTCTAGTAATTAGAATAACTGCTAGAGTAACCGCTCTCATCAATCATATTCATCAATTCATTAAACCAATAAATTAAATAATCATATTCAAGGCCACATTTATGTAATATATTTCAACCATTAAGTCAATTCAAATCAATTTCAACTTTTTTAGGTAGGTATATTGATAAAATATTTTTGTATCAACTATTCACTTATTCCATAACTCTATCGAATTGTAGACATATTTATTCATTATGTAAATCACCAATTTCTATTCTATACAGTGAACAATTTTATTCAAGACCCCTTTTCTGAAATAGATTTGAATCATCGAATAAATTTCAATTAATCTAAAATTTTATAAAAGGTATGAACTCAAAACTCATCTGGATTGCAAAGATATCACAACTATAAAATCAAGAAAATTTTAGTTGTTTTTCTTTGGGCCACCTACATTATCTGATATCTTGGGCTACCAAGAATTTGCAAAATAAAAAATTGTTTTGAATCTTCTTACATCTAAAATATCTACAATTAGTATCAGAGAAAGGTTTATGGAAAAATGTATTCTAATAGAAGAATATGGAACTACAATAAGAGAAATCTAATTCCTCAATGCAGATTCTATAATAAGAGAAGACACACATATAAAGATTGTTGGAAAAGAATAGAACGTCAAATCTACCTTCAACAACAAATTAAGAAAGAAGAAAATGTAAACAAAAAGAAGATGCAAATGCTAAAGGAAAATATGATTAAGGAAACCATTCTTATTTGAAGGCTCTTAGTGCAATTAATCAAGATACATGGATTGTTAACAATGGTTGCTCTAAGCCATGACTCTCTACAAGGAACTTAACTACAAACTACAAAGGATTGGAGACATCAAAATTGGTGATGGAAAATCTCTTAACATAAAAAGAGTAGGAAATTACATAGTCAAACTCTTAAATAATAAATTATTAACTATAACTCAAGTTTACCATGTTTCTTAGTTGTCCAACTGTTTGCTTTTGATAGGATAAATCTCAAATAAAGGAATTAAAATT
>MNCI01019000.1:158261-186759 GCA_015680685.1 Gnetum montanum | reverse complement strand
TGGCCCATAATCAAATGGCATATCTAAGAGGAAAAATAAAATGCTTCAAGATATAATGAGATGTTTCCTTAAACATACTAAACTCACATATGGCTATTGAACATGGCACTAACTATGACAAATTTTATTACAAATAGAATGCTTAGAAGCAACAACAATGAAAAAACAATATATGAGCTTTTCTATAGAAGACTTCCCAACATTTCTTACATGAGCACATTTGGATGCCACTGCTAATTCAAGATACCAAGGCAATTTTTGAGCAAGTTGGATAATAGAGGAAAGAAATGCATTTCCTTGGATATGATTCTAAAACTAGTCGATACAATTGTTATGATCCTATTGAATGAAAATGGTATTCATAAAGTAATGTCATCTTTCCAGAAGACAAATTTGGAATAAGAGATTTTCAACAAGGAAATCAAAGCATGGATATTCAAATTAACCGAAAATATTATATACAAAGAAATCACCCTCAAACTCAAATGTTGGACACAAACTTTAAGAGGAGAACACATGATCTAGTGCTATTACTAACATGACATATTCAATCTTACATTACGAACATAAAAATTTGTAAGAAGCTCTAAAAAAATAAATAATGGAGAAAAGCTATGAAAAATGAATATGAAGCCATAATAAAAAATTAGACTTGGAAGCTAATGGAAAAACCCAAAGAAAAGAAAGTCATAGATTATAATTGGTTGCATAAAAATAAATTCAATGAATAAGGAGAAATCATCAAACAACTAATTACCTCATTTCTCTATTTTAAAGCACTAGGAACATTAAACATAAAATAATAAAAATCATATGCCTCGATTACACTTAATCATATCTTTGTACATCACAAGTGTAATTGGGAAGACAATGAATGACTATTAAGGCAAGTTCACTTCCTAGAGTCTAGTGTACCAGAAGACATAGAATCCATAGAATTTGAGTGGATTGTGCATAAATACTTAGTGATTCGTATGGTTGAGTGTAGGGGTACTCACCACTCATAATTGGTGCCATTTTTGGGGATTCTTTTTTTTTTGAAACATGTGCTATCTAGGTTTAGTGAACATCATTAACATTATTGGATGAACCCTAAGGTCAAAATTATTCTTACAAAAAATATAATTTCATAAGTACACTGATATCTTACTTGTATTTCAAAATGTCTTCTTCTCACAAGCTCAATGATACTAAATCACCAGTCCCTCAAGAATGTAAGGTGATGTATACTCATCTAGATGAGTATGTGCCTAACTTCACCTTCATCCTACATGAGGATGAACAACTGTAATGGTATGATATAGAAGGAAACATTGTAATGCCTCCCGATTGATCTATGCCTAGGGTGCTACTTCAAATTCTTAGGAGGTTGGGCATTCCGAATCTTTAAGAGGAGTACATTGTGCATGATTATAACTACCAGGACTACCGTTCCATTGAAACACAATGCAGGAGAGATCGACACAAGAAGAAGCACCATGAGCTTATGAAGGGGAAATGGTTCACCAATCCCTTGTTCCTACTTAACCAAAGTGATAATGAAGATCTTTCCTTTAGGGGTTCTCAACATGAAGATTCTCTAGCCCTTGTTGTTGGTGATGGGGATGCCACCCTAAATTTGCAGTTGACTATCAACAATCTAAGTTCAGGTAAAAGTGGAAGTCAATGCAAGGGCTCAGACAAGCATTAAGATGATAAGAAAACTGAAAAACGTGGTCGTGACAATCATAGAGGAGTTGGCATACACCATGGTGGTGGTAGCCCTCCTCCATCTTTTTCCTCTTCATCTACATCTTTTTCTTCTTCCTCTTCTGGTTCTGATAAATGTTGCAGAAAGAACAACTGTGATGGAGATGAATAATAGGACAACAATGATGATCTTCAAGCCCACCATGAATGAAGGAGTAGTAGAGGACATCATCAAAATAATGATGATGATGATGAGCCTTTGCTAGCAACTCGAAGCATGCTAAATATAGCAGAGGCTATAAAAATTCCAACCTAGCATGTGAAAGATAGTCGGATCAAACAACTTGATATGAATAATATTCCCAAATTTGAAGGGGGATATAACTCTGATCCATAGACACATCTTCAAGCTTTTCACAATGCATGTTCCTTATAAAATATTTAAAATGATTGGAAAAAGTTAAAGCTATTTCTTAGGACACTCATCAAGGAAGTAGAAAGCTTGTACCAGTCCTTGGAGCCGAAATCCATCCACAAGTGGAGTACAATCCTAGAGTTATTTAATGATAAGTATTAGACATACTCTAGAGTGTCTAATATGAGGAGGTAGATCCAAGGATGGAAGCAAGGAAACCATGAATGTTTGAACACCACCATGGGTAGATACTATTCTCTCATACACCAATGCCCTGGCCATGGTTATTCTTAGTAGGAACAACTTTGCCATATCATAGATGGACTCAAATTGCAAATGAGAAAAACTCTTGGGATCTATTCCAAAGGAAGACTATCAGAACTTAGAGCCCATAAAATTCAAAGGCTAATTGAATAGGTAGAAAAAGAAGATAGAGAGTTAAGAAAATGGGAAAGTGCTAAAGAGTACAATAGGGATCCTTTCATCAAAAAGAGGAAAGTTTGATTTTGTGATAGTGAGGAAGAGTCACCACTTGATGAGTTGGTAAATAGAAAGACCTTGCCAATTCAAAAATATATGTCTAAAATTTAGGCAAAGGTAAATAAAATGTGGGATTCATTGGATGATAAATTCCAAACTACTCTAAAAATTGCTAAAGGATCAAGAGAGTAGAGTAGTCATCATGATCGTAGGAGGTAGAAAGAAGTTAGATGTGTTTATCAAAGGGGTAAGATGAAAATTGTTATAGTAGATGAAGTTGTAGAAACTAAAATAGTTGATGATGATGGATGTGACATTTTCCAATATGAATATCCTAAGGGATGTTAGCCCCATTATGTTACACTTCCAAGAGTCTAGGGTGTATGCTATAAATCCATGATTAGAAAAAAGGAAAAAACCTAGAAGATTGTGTTATCCTTGAGGCAATCCTAGGCAGTTCCATCAACAACAATAATATTACTCAAGTGGAACTCCATTGCAATCCATTGCAACCATACGAGTAATATCAATAGTGGCACCAGCCACAGTTGTGGGGGATGCCACCATCAAAGTAGAAGTACCCTTATAGTTAACTAGATCCATATGGATATTATGTTTAGCAACCCTTATCTCCACATGATACTTCTAGTCATGTTTCTCTTTTCTAGCATCACTACTACCCTCCTAAATACTATAGATCTCATTCTCCACATTCTATAAGGGATGCCACATTTTATCCTTTTTTCTCCTATTCCTACACCTATTCCTCCATCCTCAACATAGCTATTGACTACTCCATTCATGTATGGTGACCTACCAGCCTAGCCACAATAGTGCAACATTATCAAGGTCTTCAATATACAATCGGTTCATCAATCAAAGGGTTTGAAACCTTGTGCTTGTAAAAGATACTTCTTTCAACCCATCAATCCTACTCAGCCCTCACAGACTCAGGCGACTAGTTACCCTAATCCTACCTCACCCTTTGCAAACCATTCCATCAGGTCCCCTTCAAACCAAGACACTTAAAATCCATACAATGATGATCACTCATGCTATATTTGATTGGATCTAGGTTGGCAACCTTCCCATGAAGTTAGTTGATCCTAGGCATCCTGTTATTTATTTATAGATTACTAGGAATGAACCATGTAAAGCTCTTCTTGATTCAGGTTTTGGTGTGAACTTGATTTGTCATGAGAATGTATACTACCTGGAACCTGCCACCTCTCAAGAAGAGCAATATCAGATTAGAATTGGTAGACTAGTCCATCACTGTCTCATTGGGATTGGTCAAAGATATTGTGATCACTATCTATGGGTGGTCTTATCCTACTAATTTCCTAGTAACCAAGGTTAAGAACTATAAGGGGGATTTCCCAATCATTATGGAAAGGACATGGTTACGCACTATAAATGCAAGAATGGACATCAGAGATCTTTCTATGAAAATATCTAAAGAAAAAGCATTTGGAAGGATCGAGAAGAGATAAGTACCATGCATCACGTATAAAAACATTAGGTGCAATTGTGTGTAGAAGCTCTGGTCAGTGAAATAAGCATCTATTTCTACATGTAAACAATGTGCACATGAGGCAGATATTCAAAGGTGTATGTACGTAGCAGCAACAAACAAGAGGGCACTTAGTGGCTAATCGTTGATTCTGACAATAGCATAATGTTCATGGAACCTACTAAGAGTTTGACATGCACTTATGCTGTAGGCATTGATGAACTAGAGTAAGTTCATCACCAACTCTCTGATAATGAAAATGATGACACCAATTGGGAAGAGTTGGAGATCCCTAAGAGCTTCAAATAAGAGGCCCTAGAGTTGAAAACTCTACCTACTAGCCTAGAATATGCATTCTTAAAAAATGGAAAGCTGGTTATACTTAATGCCAAACTTGCTCCTAGGTAGAAGGAAAAACTGTTGAAAGTCATAAATAGATGGCCAATAGCCTTTGCTTGGTCATATCCTGAACTCACTAGAATTGATCCACAGATATACCAGCACTACATTTGCACTAATCCATCCATGAAGCAAAAGAGACAAGCACAATGACAGTTGAATGCAAAATTTAAGCAAATTTTCAAAGAAAAGATTAAGCAACTCCTTAAGGTAGGGTTCATCTACTCCATTGCAGATAGTGAGTGGGTTAGCCCACTTGTAATAGTGCCAACGAGAGGTGGCAAATTGTGAGTTTGTATTGAATTTAGGTTGTTAAACATGGTAACATTCAAGGATCATTTTCTATTACTATTTTTTGATTGGGTGTTGGACACCATATCTGGGCATTACTATTACAGTTTTCTGGATGGTTATAGTGGCTATAACCAAATCTACATCACATTATAGGATCAAGATAAAATAACATTCACAAGTCCCTAGGGTACCTTTGCATATCACAAGATGCCTTTTGGTCTGTGTAATACTTCTACCACTTTCCAATGCTTGGTCTTAAGAATCTTTTAGTAGCAAATAGGTAGAAAAATAGAAGTCTTCATGGATGAATTATTCACTTATGGCGATACATTTGAGAAAGACTTGGATCACCTTGAACAAGTACTCAAAAAATGTGTGGAAACAAATCTACAGCTCAATTGGCTAAAGAGCCATCTCATGGTCTAAGAGGGTATTGTATTAGGACATAAAATTTTGTAGGAAGAGATCAAGGTAGACCCCAAAAAGATAAGGGCCATCTAAGGAATCACTCACTAATCTAAAACTATCATAGATGTTTAGTCATTCCTTGGACACACTGGCTACTACTGACAATTTATACAAAATTTCTCTAAGATCACAAAACTATTGGTCGAGCTAATAAAGAAAGATGCTCCCTTCATCTGGACCAAGGAGTGCGAGAATGAATTCTAAAGCTTCAAGCAGAAACTCATAAAGAGTCCAATTCTACAAGTACCTAACTAGTCCAGACGATTCCATATTATGATAGATGCATCTAACTACACCTTGGGAGTCATGCTTACATAGTTAGATGATAAAAAATGTCCATATTAGATCCACTACACAAGTCAAAGCATTGTGGATGCATAGTTTACACTACCACAAAGAAAGAGTTCATGATGGTGGTGTATGCTCTAGAAAATTTTAGTTAGTATGTTCTTGGATATAGAAAATTTGTGCACAATGATCACAGTGCCATCTACTTCCTCATGAATAAGCTAACGATGCGCCCCCATATCATACAATGGCTAGTGATCCTGTAGGAATTTGATTTTTCAATGGTAGATCGAAAAGGGACCGAGAATGTTGTCACTGATCACTTATCTTAGTTGCAATGGAATAACAAAGAGGAGGAAAGTCCACTATCTAATCTATTTCCTAATGAACTCCTCTTTGTTGTGGCTATAATTGAACAATTTCTTGTAAAAACAAAATGGTATGATGGCATCCTCACTTCTCACTTAGAAGATGCCACAAGATCTAGACTACAGGAAGAAATAACAATTTCTTCATTAGGCTAAGCACTTCATGGAAATCAATAGACACCATTACAAGGTGTGCATTGATGGCCTAGTTCATTGGTGTGTACCTGATGTAGATTAATTGCACATTCTCCAGGATGCTCATGAAGGCCCTTGTGGAGGCCACTATGCTGGGAGATACATGATCATAAAAATCCTGATGGTAGGATACTATTTGCTCGCAATCTTTAGGGATGTCCACCAATTTGTCCTATCCTATGAGCATTGTTAATGAGATGGTGGGATGACTACATGAATGGAGGATTCTCAACAATGGATTCAACCATTGGAGCTCTTTGACATATGGGGCATATATTTCATGGGTCTCATCACATCCATGCCTAATAAGAAGGAAGATATAATAATCACCATTGACTACTATACCAAATGGATAGAAGTAGCAACTGTCATTGACTGTACATCATTCACTATTGCTTGATTTGTACAACAAAATGTTGTGAATAGGTTTGGCATGCCATGTGCATTGATTTTTGACAACAAAACCCATTTGACAGGTGTTACTTTTTGAAAACTCATGCAACGTTTGGGATTTGAACATAAATTAACAACACCCTATCATCCCTAAGGAAATGGTTAAGTAGAGGTGAATAATAGAAAGATCATAAAGATTCTAACAAGAACTATTAACAAGTATATGAGAGACTAAAGCACAAAACTCAATGATGCCCTTTGGATCTACTACTCAACATGGAAACTCCCTATTAGCTACTCTCCCTATGAGTTAGTGTATGGAAATCTTCCAACACTCCTAATGAAATCCAAGCAACATGGCTACACATGTAGCACCATATCTCATTGAAGCAAGGTAAGCATTCATCCTCCACGATGCTAAAATTGGCATAGCTCATTCACCATGATGTTAAAACTAGCATGACACATCCTTGGGTCATGACATTAAACTAGCACAACATCTCATCTTCCATGATGGTAAATTGGCACACAACAATTTGCTAGGACTATAAACTAGCACACCATGGTCTGTCAGGACCTTAAACTGGGTTCAAAATCTACCAGGATCTTAAACTAGATTCACAGTTTACCAAGACCTTAAGCTGACATTTTGCTGATCTTTTGGAGCATTGGCCACTAGCACAACCTTTGGAGCACCTGCAACATCATTGCCTTCAACACTTTGACTAGCTTCTTGGACACTTGAAACTAGTTTAGCCTTTGACACTTTTGTAGCATCTTCACATTTAGCACTTGATTTTCATTTCATGTTGTGTGATTTTCTTGTCTTCTTGGAGTTGTGTTTGTAGGACAAAAACCTAGAGGCGGTCGTGCAAAGATGCATCTCATCACAATGGCAAGTCACCACATCGCTTTAATGTGCATGATTGGACTAACTAAGCCACTCAAGAGTGCACATCCCCCTCATCCTATTTTAGCCTATGTACATCCATCCCTATGCATTCCCATACTCTTGCATTAATTGCATACTCAAGCTTGCAAACCCCTCTGATGCATACGCACTATGATGCATATGGCACTTGCTTCAACTCAACTGTAGAACCTATAGCATATGTAACATAACTTGTCCTATGGGGAGGCTCTGTTGGCTGGTCAAAGCCCAAGCGAATGTAATGCAACTCATCCCAAGGAGGAAACACCTATCCTATAGGTGCAACGTGTTTACATCTAAGTAAAGCCTATTAGGTGGTACACAGTCCACTTGATGGCCAACACCTTACAGCTAACATTTCATTAATGCATAAAATCAAACATAGGTTAACCTTGTAGTAGAAAGAAAAAAAGTAAAAAGCAAGAAAACAAAAAAAAATTAAAAAAAGGAATTGGGAAAAGCACATCCATAAGCAAATTGACAATGTTGCAATTTTGTAACCAACCCAGCCTTGAATCCACACTGACTCTCTCATGAGCACTCCAATGAGAGGTCAATGTTTTAGGGGCAAGTCATCCCTCAAGCCATGATCATAGTTAGCTGTGCTGACTCTACATCTTGCATCATGATACATTATTTTCATTTCATCTCTCCTGTTTGCATTTCATCTCCTCAACATGTTACCTACACCCTTTGCCCTCATCATGTTACTATCCTCTGCACTCTTGAGCGTGATGAAACGACACATGATCTTGCACTGACGAGTGGTGCCAACTCTACTATGATGTTTTGCTATTATTTGCTGACATCTCTTGGGCCACTCCTCCATATGTCAACAAAGAGGGGCCAATGAAACACCACAAAAATTTCAGCTACTACTTCTCGACTGCAAATTTGGCTAAGTGTCACTTTCATAAATTTTTCTAAACGTTAGGACTATGCTCTTCACTGCACTAGAGTGTATTTAGCATAGTAGAGAGTGTAGTTAGCTCAAACTACCAATTTCAAAAACTTTTCTAAGTGTCAAAATGACGACACTTGCAACAGAATTTTTCTAAGTGCTAAGACTACACTCGAGAGCGTAGTCAAGCATAGTCAACATGAAGAACTAGTTTTTTGCAAAAAAAATTTTAACTATTGAGACTATGCTCCGGAGCGTATTCAAAGAATAGTTAGCTTGGAAGCCCAATTTTGGTAGATTTTTCTAACTACTGAGACTACACTTGGGAGCATAGTTAGAGTGTAGTTAGCCTGGATGCCCATTTTTACAAAATTTTTCAAACTGTCAAGACTACCCTTGGAGCGTAGCCAAGAGTAGGTAGTTTGGAAGCTCAAATTTGGCAAGATTTTTCTTAAGTGTCAGGACTGCACTCCCGACTACACTCTAGAGTGTAGTTAGTGTAGAAGCTCAGTTTTGGCAAATTTTTCTAACTATTAGGACTACACTCATGAGCATAGTCAAGCATAGATAGTTTAGAAGCTAGATTTTGCAATATTGTTTCTTAGTGTTGGGACTACGCTCATCCCTAGTCAAGAGCATAGTCAGCCTCCCCTAGAGTGTAGCCAGCACTTAGCCACATTTTCCAGAATTTTGCCTAAGTCTGGGATCATGCTCTCCCATAGTGTAGAGATTAGTCAAGTGTAGACATGCAGAACAATCTCCAAAGACCTCCATAATGTAGCACCAGCATTTGCATTAGCTCCAACACACCTCCAGCGACAGTGTTTATCTTTTTTTTCATCCCACTTCACCCCGAAATTGTAACTATGCTCAACACCACTTCCTATAGTGGATAGTGTAGTCTCCAAAAGTTGAATTTTTTACATTTTGTTAGGTACATTGTGGTCTTCTCAACACACTCTCATGTAGTTGGAAATGTAGTCATAGTCTCTCAACCTTACATAGTTAGTCAAGATAGAACACATCTTAACACCGCTTACTTCAATGGAAAGCGTAATTGGGTGAGAGCATAGTTGGGGTACAATGTAGTCCCAACTACCCCGCTATCACATGGTGCCCAATTTGCATTTCATGACAACCCTAACCCTATAAATACCCTAGTGCTTCATATTTTAGGGGTTGGCAATTCACATTCCAGTTGGCATTTTTGGCATTCCACATCTTGGAAGTTAGCATTCTTGGCATTAGCATTTGACATTTGGGTGAATGAGACCCAAAGGCACTGGCAGAGAGGCAGTGTTACACACCACAACCCACTGCAGCCTTGTTCTAGCCTTGCAGGACACCATAGCCCATGGTACACCATGGTGGGTAACCTAGCAAGCACGAACACCACACTGAGTGCTAGACATCATGGCTTGACACCATCAAGACTATGACTATGCTCTCCACTACACCTATTGTACATCATATACCTTTTAAACCCTTTTGGAGCTAACTACGCTCAACTTGATTTGGGGTGGTGTTATGTTTCTCTCTCCTACATTTTTCATGTTTTCTTTGCATTTCTTACATTTTCTTCACATATTTTTGCATTTTTAATGCATGATCATGTTTTAACTATGCTCGAGCAGCAGTCTTCATGGGCTAGCATCCCCATTTGTGTCAAAACCCTTGACTATGCTTGCCCCCACTCGTGATTACGCTCTACACTTAGCACCATGAAACACCACTTTGACACTTAGCACTATTTTGCATCATTTGCATTTATATTTTGACTAACCATGCCACCCCTGGTTGCACTCACTACCACAGTTGCAACCGAAAAAGTTCCTATCTGATCAACAAGATCATTTAGGGCATCCTATCTCTGCCTCCAATAGGCCCTCACGTGGGGGTGGGGTTAGGTTGTGCATCTGTTGATCCCTCGGTGATTCCAGCCATCGATGTTTTCAATTATTACAACCTTGTTCTCATGGTCAGCCTTTGCCACCCCTAGGACATTTACTTGCACCCTGCGAAGGTCTTCCTTGTTCTCCTCTTTTTTGGGCCATCTGCAATCAATCAAGAATTTTGTGTTACTTATGTGTTTTTAATTTATCATCAGTAGGTTTATACCTTACTTGTGTCCTTAGTTTCATTAAGTTCTTAGTTCATGTGATTGCAGGGTTAGAAAAATTTCAAGAAAAATGCCCCAAAAAGTATTTAACTTCTTTTATAATCCTTTGTAATTGACTTCTTTTCTTTATGTATGGTTGATAATGACAGTTATGATTCCTTAGGAGTGTTACTTAAAGGTTCTGGCATACATAAAATTAATTGTTTATTAAAAAGCTTAAGTTTTTTTAAAATTCTTGCCCTTATAATACCTTCCGAGCAATAGAAAATTTTGAAAAATTGGCACAAGTTTTTCACACGAGCATCCCTCCAACAATATTGAACACTTTAGGATCAAATAGGTTCGAAATCCACAGAAATCAGAGTGGTATGGAGCTAGATATCATGTATGGAAGTTGGATGCACAAAGCTCTTGGTCAAGAGAAAAATGCAAAAACTCCCTTAGCTACAAATGATGAAAATGATTTCTAAAGAATCGCTAAGGTCATATTTATAGTTTTTGTTAGACCTAATATTAGGTAGTCGATATTGACTCCCCTCTGACCTGATATTGAAGGCTTCAAAATTGCATTTCATGGGGACATTAAACATGGAAAATGAAGCTTTGTGATTGGTTGAAAGGTTTCATGTAGAGTTCAAAGTTTTGGGGTAAGTGAGGATACGTATTTAGACACTAGTAATGTTGGAAAATGAAATAGCAAGAATTAAAAGCTTTGGAAGATGTAAGAAAAGGGTATTGAATCCATGATATAGAATATATAGGTTTTATGATAAGAGAAGGTTTTGAAATTGACATTTATGTACTTGGAAAGGTTCAAGATGATGTGGTTGTGTTGGACATGTATAAGTTACAATATTTATACAAGTGGATCCTCCCCAAAGTAGGCTCCAGCCCTTAATACCCTTGTATAATCACACCTAAAAATGTCTGTAGGCACCAAAGGGGTTGAATGCAACACATACCTATCTAGCAGAACGCACATGTTAGAACGACCAATTTGAGATAATAACTCTATGTTACAAAAAACCATAAGTTATGACCATATGAACAGTGACTTGAGATGGATTTTAGAAAGGATTGTAGAAATTAGAACGTGAGGTGCCTTACCATAGGCATAATGAATCCTTGTGTGTTATTAATGATTAAAGTAGTCATTAGCCCTTATTTCCAAGATTCAAACCAAGTCTAAACCACTTTCTAGGTGACATTCCATTATTTTATCTCTTGGATTTACAACCATAAGACTACCACCATTGCAAGGAGTATCATAACTTAGCATTTTGTCCAAAGGAGGAGTTTATTCATGGTAAAATTTTGTTTAATTTATAAGAAGCCACCAACCTTTATGCATGGGTAACATGTCTTCCCAATGGGACCCTCAAAAATTTATTCTCTGCTCTTTTATTTTATTTTTATCTGTGTCAACCTTACCAGAGGACAACTTTTAGGCATGGTTGACATATCTTTCTAGTGACATGTTAAGGCAACACTTATTTTACTCTTACTCCCATTTTTTGTTAAATTTACAAGGATATAATTACAACCTTAGCAACATGATAGAATATACAAAAGTGGTTAAAGAGATTCCATAAGATTCCTTGATATCACACCCTTCACATTCTCCCTTGGTTCTTCACCTTTTTGTCCAAGCATAATGATTATGAGTTTATTCTTAGTTTGATGATGGAAAAGAATATCATTATGACCATGGTAAGAACCTCTTACTAATGGGATGGATGGATGGATGATGTGGCCTTACTATCTAGATAATTAGTTCCTCATGACTTTGACAACATAGAGAAAACCTTACCTCATTGGGCTACATCTTGTCATTTTATTCACAATTGAGCTTATTGAAAAAGGAAATAAAAACAAAGTTAGGAAAAATTTGAAAAGGATGGAAAAAAATTGTATCAAGAAATGAAAAAATGATAAAATGTTTTTTAAAAAAAGATGAAAATTGCTTATTAATTCTTCATCTTAGGATAGGGCATCTCCCCCACGACTAAGGTTTTGACCGTGACAAGAATTAATGAATGGGTAGGCAAGCTCCATGCATTTGTGAAATGGTGTTAGAATTTCATTTTCAAGCCACTAGGTGTCTTCCAGTTTAGTGATAGCTACATAGATGGGTTGTTGCTCACACACTTGGTTTTGAAACATACAATGAGTCAAAATAGGAGTTGTGTTAACTTTGCGAATGTCTAGCTTGTGATTACACCTTTTATCATGATTAGTGATGCATGGATTCTTCTATTTCTCCACAGTGCTAGGTTCATCATTTCTATTAGGTGTTGGAGTAATGATGGATGTTGGCCTTTATGTAGAATTGGAGGACATTGGTTGTGAGAGGAAGGATGTTGCACTTGATTGGCATTATGTTGGTTTGGATGAGTTAGTAGCTCCATGAGTGTTGTGCTTATGCATGGGAACTATTCTAAAGAAAGGACATTTCTAATATTGTGGTGGAGATCTACTAGCATTATCATTTCTATATATGTTTGCAACACAAGTGGCATTCTTTTATTGATGTTATGATGTTGAACCTTCCTATGTTGCTGATTGTGACATGTCATTGAGGTGTGTATGACAATTTTGAGGATATGATAGAGGGTGAGAGGTGTGAGGTGGTGATCTCATAGAAGATGTTACTAGTTGATGATATTTGGAAGAGTGGTAGTAGTGATTCAAGGTAGAGGAATGATGAGTCATAATATCAGGACCACAATCGGATCTGCGATATCAGGTCTACAATATCGGAGCCTGCCAAGCGATATCAGACATCTGATGTTGGAACCTATCTCATCACCTATAAATAAGAGGCAGGCACACTTGGTTTGGTAAGGAGGTAGTTAGTTTTCTTAGTCCTTTACCCAAACTCTTGTAGTTTTCCCTTTCCAGAGTTAGAATCATTTCTAAGTGTCCACAGTAGGAGTCATAAAGTAAACAAATCTTTATTCGAGCATTGTGTACCTGAGCACACCTTGTGTTCAGAAATAAAGACAAACTTTGTGATGAACCTTGCAACATTCAGAATAGCTTATTTATTGCATTTAATGTTATTTACAGTTATTTAATGCTTTCATAGTTAATTGGTTATTTTTATTAATTTTTTAATTTTCAACAAGTGAGCACACTTAGTACGACCACTTCGAGCATACGTGAAACACTTGGTAATCCAGTAACGACTAGCGTTTGGTAATCCTAGTAGTGTTACACCAGTTCAGGATTTGTACGAAGAGTGGGAACAGATGCTAGTGTTAGGACTAGTTAGAGCCTAGTTGATTAATTAAATTAAATTAGTTACTTAATTATTTCATTTCTCCATTTTAAGCACTAGGAACATAACACATAAAAAGCATAAAAATCACATACCTCAAGTTTACTTAACCATACAATTATGTCATACAAGTAAGCTTAGGAAGATAATGATTGCATAACCCATCCTTCTTCTACGAAGGTGCATAAGCACTTAGTCCTTGGAGTTTGATCGAATCATGCGTGAACGCTCGTATTTGTATGGTTGAGCGTAGGGGTACCTCATTGCTCATCATTGGCACCATTGCCAAGGACTTTGTTGTTTGTGCACTAATTAGAACTTAGGAATCTTTTCATCATTGGAATGAATCCTTAGGGTTAGTGATCCCACAATCATTGAAAAGAGAAAAGTATTGCACATTGAATAATTAATCATGTCTCCTTCTTCTTACAAGAGTGATTCATAGCCTAGGTCTTACACCATGAACAATGAGAGGTGGAGTACACATGATGACCCGCTAGTGCCCCAACAATTTTGCTTGGTATATGCTCATCCTGATGAGTATATACCAGAATTTACCTTTATTCTTCACTAGGATGAACAACTATGTTGGTGTGATTTAGAAGGTAACATAGTTTTACCTTCCAATTGCTCAATTACAAGCATGCTTCTTCGTGCTCTCACACGAATTGACATGCAACACTTACAGACAGAATACATTATGCATGAACATGACTTGAGACAATATCAACCTATGGAGGCACAACATCAAAGGGACCTACAACAGGAGAGACATTACAAATATATGAAGGGGAAGTGGTCTCAAGACATCCTGTATGTCCTAAGTGAAAATGAGGATGGTGAACCTACCTTAGGAGGTTTTCCGCAAAACGATGTTCCTCCTATTGTCTTTGGTCAAGGGGTTGTGTATTAGAACCTTCACTCAATTATCCATAACTTAGGTTCTGATACCAGTGGACACAAAGGATCCAAAATAGGAACATGAATGCATGATAAAGATGGACATTCTAATCGTAACTGCGACCGAGGTTGTGACCATTGAAGAGAGGGTAGCAGGCACTAGCATGGTGATAGTCCTTCTTCCTCTTTACCTTCATCATCTCCTTCACCCTCTCCTTCAAGATCAGAATGTAGTCACAATGGAAAAGACCCTGAGAATAATAGTAGGAAAAATAGAGATCATAGGGAAAACAGTTGAGAAAGGAGACAAGGGCATTCTAGAAAAACAAATCATGAAAGAAGGGAGAGTAGGGAATGGCATAGGTATCATAGACAGTACAATTACAATGAACCCCTACTCGTCACCTGAAGTATGTTAGATACAACAGAGACCGTTAGAATCCCAACAAGGCACCAGAGAGATAGTAGGATCAAAAGACTAGACATGAACAACATCCGATAATTTGAAGGGTAATACAACGCTGATCCTCAAAACCATCTACAAGCATTTCACGATGCATGTGCCTTACAAAACATAGAAAATAAGTGGAAAAAACTCAAGTTGTTTCCATGGACATTGATCAAAGAAGCAGAAAGCTGGTACCAGTTCTTAGAACTGGAATCCATTCGTCGATAGAGTACTATGTTAGAGCTAGTCAACGATAAGTATCAAACATACTCTCGAGTGTCCAATCTGTGTAAGTAAATCCAAGGATGGAAACAAGGAAGACACGAAACCTAGGATGTTGTCATGGGCCAATATTATGCATTATTACATTATTTCCCTGGCCATGGTTACTCATAGAGGAAACAACTACGCCATCTTGTAGATGGGCTTAGGTATGAAACACGAAGAACCCTTGGGAATTATGCCCAAGGAAGACTATTCGAGCTTAGAGCCCATCAAGTATAGAGATTTTTGGACCAAGTTTCCAAGGAGAAAGGTGAGTTAAGGAAAAGAGAAAGTGTGGAGGAATGCAACAGAGATCCTTCCCTTCGGAAGTAGGAAGTTAGATTTTGTGAAGATGAAGAAGAGTCACCACTTGAAGAGATGGTGAATAGAAAAACTTTACCCATTTAAAAATTTGCATCAAAAGTATCAACAAAGGTAGATCAAATGTGGAACTCCCTAGATGATAAATTTCAAACCGTTCTAAAAATAGTAGAGGAGTCTAGAGAGTAAAGTAGTGACCAAGAGAGGAGAAAAAAAAAGGAAACTGAATATGCATGTAACAAAAGTAAGGGAAAAGTTACCATCATTGAAGAGGTTATGGATTCAAACATAGACAATGATGGTGGATGTGAGATATGCCAATATGACCATCCTAAGGGATGTTGCCCAGTAGTCTCACATCTACAGGAGTCTAGGGTGTATGCACTAAACCCACAATTGAACAGATGGAAAACACCCTGAAAGTTACCTTATCCTCAAGGTAACCCAAGGCAGTTCCACCAACCTTTGATGTATTATCCGAGTGGAGCTCCACCACAATAGAATGAATAGTATTAACAGTGGAAACACCCACAATCATGGGAAATTTCATTACCACAATAATAATACCCTTACCGTCAACTTGACTTGTACGGATACTACGTGCAATAGCTGATCTCTCCACGTGACTCTACTAGTCATGTTGCTCCTCAGTCTCAGTACCAAACCCATGAATACTATAGAACTCCTTCCCCTAGGGGTGATGTTCCAACAACGTACTATCCTTCTCATCCAACTGCACCTCTTCCATCCTTAGCTCCATTACCATCTACTCCAACTATGTAGGGTGAGCTCCCTACCCAACTGCAACACTATAATGCTACAAGGGCTATCAATCCTCAACCTACTATTGGTTTGGACAACCGCATAAAGAAGAGACCTTTCTTTAGAACCAACAGTCCAACCAACCCCTTACAACCACAACCAGCTAATTCTCCAAAGGCCTCACCATCATTTGAATCTTCGAAGCTTTCATTGAACCAAAAATTGCACCCAACATACATGGTCATGTTGACTCATGCCATCACTGATTGGATTAAAGCTGGCCATATTCTTAGGAAATTCTCTAATCCTGGAAGTCCTCTTATATATTTGTAAATCATTGGGAATGAGCCTTGTAAAGCTCTTTTGGATTCAGTTTATGGTGTTTACTCATTTTCCCAAGAAATGTGCAAAGCCTAGAACCTACCTCCACTTAAAAAGAGTAACATTCATTTAGAGTTTGCCAACTAGTCTATCACTATCCCACTAGGACTAGTGGAGGACATTGTCACCATTGTTTGTGGGTGGTCGTATCTAGCCGATTTCCTAGTGATTCAAGTCAACAACTGTAAGGGGGACTTTCCAATAATTATGGAAAGAGCATGGCTAAGCATAATTGATGCATGCCTAGGAATATGTGATCTTTCCCTAAAAATATTGAAAGAAAATATGTTTGGAAAGATTGAGAAGAAGAAAGTTCTATGCATTGCATACAGTGACACAGGGTGCAACTGCGTACAGAATTCCTGGTTTGTACAACATTTAACATTGCCTGCATGCAACTAGTGTGCACAAATAACTAACATACAAAGATGCCTGTATACAACAGCCACAAGATAGGAAGGCACCCAGTGGCTAATAGCTGACCAAGAAAGCAAATCAACTATATGCATGGAACCAACTGAGAGCTTGACTTGCACCTACATCGATAACATAGACACATTAGAGAAAGTCCATTGCCAACTTCCAAGTCTTGACATCGAAAATATCAACTGGGAAAAGTTAGAAATCCTTGACAAGTTTAAGCAAGAGCCCCTTGAGTTAAAACTGTTGCCCAACAGTATGGAATATACATTTCTCAAGAATGGAAAACTGGTAATCATCAATGCCAAGCTCGCTCCTCAACAAAAAGAAAAATAGTTGAAAATGGTAAACAATTGGTCAAAAGCCTTTGCTTGGTCATATCCGAATTAACTGGAATAGATCCTAGGATATGCCAACATAGAATTTACATTGACCCCTCCATGAAGTCTTGATGAAAACCTCAAAGGCAATTGAACCCAAAGCTTAAGAAAGTGGTTAAAAAAAGAAATTGAATAACTTCTAAAAGCTAGGTTCATCTATCCCATTGCTGATAGTGAATGGGTTAGCCCATTAGTCTACAATTTTATAGATTGATAGATCATAGAGCGAGCTTTTCAACAAGCCCAAGATGGACCCAAAATTCTTCCAAATCGTGAAGATATTGGAACTAAAAAAATCAACTTTTCTTAGTTGGGTCACCCACATCATTTGATATATTAGGCTACCAAAAATTTAAAAAAATAAAAACTTTTTTTGGATCTTCTTACATCTCCAAAAATCTAAAAACTCAAACAAGGTTAGTGCACATATGGTTAATTAAGAAATTAGAAAATAGAAATTTTTATTACATCTAGGAAATCACAATGATTTATTGGATGGTTACAAAGCCTCAACAAAATTTTGAAGAACATTGAAAACATCATTGATATAATTTCCCAAGGAGAGAGTTTTAGTTTGACAAAAAACAATTAACAAATTATAAAAAGATATGGTCTTCATCATCAATGCTCTGTTTGCATAGTCTATAAATATGTTCTTTTCTCAATAAATTGATCTAATAACCTATCAACAAGGAGAGATGAGAGTGTTGACATCAATATTCCCATGCTTAGCATAGGGCCATCAACCAAAAAAGATTATCAATGAAGGACTTTTGAGATGTTTGAAAGAGTATATAAGGTGTTTTTACTTTATGAATTAAAGATGAAAGTAGAAATATCCTATTTCAAGCTTCTACTAGAGTGTAATCTACTTCCTCTATAAGCAAAAGCTATTTATCATTTTATTGCTTATACTCAAAAATTAGCAAAAACAAAATGAATAAAATTTTCTTAAGAAATTATTGAAGAAAAAAAAGTAGGAACAATATTTCTAAGGGATACAATGATTAAAGACTTAGAATATGTCATTGGAGAAGATACAAAGTAAAGAAAATTCATAAGTTAGATTAGGGATTTTAACAAAGTTATGGTCAAATGTAGAAGGCAAGAAAAAATTATTTGGACACTGCCAATGAACATGGTCCTCATTCTTTTCTCTTTTTTTTTTCTTTTTTTTTAATTTAGAGGAAACTTTGCTCATAGTGTACTTCATTCTTGAGATAGGAATTCGAACACGAGTTTGGCCGATTAACTACACTATCAAAGAACACGGTCCTTTCGGAACTTTGCCCATGGTGTAGTTCAACCCTCATGTATGTGCCTTTGATTATAATTTAATGGAATCATAGCAAGTCTCCTAGGTGGCTAAGAGTTGTCAAGTGAAAATGAACACACTTCACCCCATTGTTCACAGGGTAGCCATGAATCATCACACTTGAGGGCTAGAGCTTATGAGAGGGGAGAATGGAGTTTTCCAAGGTCACCTAGTGATTATGGCTAATCATTCTCCAACATCACATGTCCTACATTTAGATGATCATGATGATAACATGATAAGTTTGTATAAACCCCATGCTCCATAATCCAACATAACAAATAAATTGAAACCTTGAAATTGATTGGGAAGAATCATAATATTATTGAAATATATAATATAAAGTAGACTTTATATAACATTATAGTAATAGTATATATTATATTATACCTATATTATTTTTAAATGGTGTTAAGATGGCCCAATGTCTAGTAACTCAAATAACCCTAATGATTATTAAAATCATATGAAGAACATAAAAATCAAATGAATATGCTAAGAAAGAAATACTAAAAATGCAAAGAGAATATGCAAATGTAACTATATACAAATGAAATGCAAAGCAAAGGGGAAGAAAACATGCAACTAAGAATCTACCAAGTGTCCACGTGGGGCACCTAAGTAAATATGCTTCAAATGAAATGCATTAAAATTCCTATGCAACCTATGTCCTTGCAAATCAACAATTTTGTACACATTGAGGCAATGATGTCTACAATTTGGAATGGACTTGATCATATAGGGAAAAACTTTGTTTGAGGGCTAGTTTGACCAGACACTCTATCTCTCTTAAGGACCAAGTAACCTACTTGAAATATTTTAGCTGCATATTTCTTATTGAACCATCTCTTGATAATTTGTTGATGACTAAGATTATGAAAATCAAGACCTAATTGTAATTTTCTTGTTCATTTTCTATTAGGTGCTAAATTTGAATGTTTCATATGATGAATAATTTTCGATTCTAGAAGTTCATCAAGTTTTTCTTTCATATAAGTTTCAATCTTAGGTTTAATAGGTCTAAGTCTTGGTGATTCATCGAATATAGCTTCTCTAAGAACATGTTCAATGGATATGTTGTCAAGACTTGGCACCCCTTCTAATGTTTTAAGGGATAGGGTCTCATTTATATCTTTGTCCTCCCTTAAAGGTGGTGGATCACTCAGACGAAATCCATCATGTTGATGATAAGGCAAGGTATCTTCATGGATTTCTTTACCTTCTCTAGAAGTTTGATAGGTTGGGTGGAATTTGTATGAGAAAAAGGATTTATTTTTGTAATTTCACTCACATGGTCATTTACAACATGTTCACCACACTCAACCTTAATAACTCCAACATAATGGTTAGTATTTTGATTTTTCAAGAATTTATTTTGTTGATCGAAGTTTGTTACCACTTGCTTAAAAAAGGGTTTCCTAGGTATAATCATATACTCAGATTTTCCTTTGATAGGTGATGAAGTGTCATTAGTCAATGCATCAACTAGGCCGTGTATATGGGGCCATGTATACACGGTCGCATATACGGGGCCATGTATATGCGGCCGTGTCGATGCAACCCCATCGACATAGCCTTCCATGCGTTGACGTGGCCCTGTTTACGCGGAGCCTATTTCAGCCTATAAATAAGAGGGCCTTCCACCTCACTTAGGTACCTTTTTTTTCAGTTGTAGCAAAGCTCTTGCAATTTTTTTCTGCGAGAGTTAGAATATTTTCCATGTGCCCGTAGCAGGTGTAAGAAGAGTGATCGGCTCTTTATTTGAGCGTTGATGTATCTGAGCCCATTAGCGTGAACGA
Source organism: Gnetum montanum (assembly GCA_015680685.1). Classification (NCBI taxonomy): domain Eukaryota; kingdom Viridiplantae; phylum Streptophyta; class Gnetopsida; order Gnetales; family Gnetaceae; genus Gnetum; species Gnetum montanum. The sequence continues at coordinate 166,036 of MNCI01019000.1, read as the reverse complement.
CAATATAGATGAACTTCTCAAGCATTCCTTGTAGCATTTGGACTTAGCCATTTAATGCATTCAATAGTTTAACATGTTTATGCTTTGATAATTACTTAAGTTTCTATTATTGTTATTTTAATTACTATCGCTCTCTTATAGTTCATAAAAACCATAAGTATGATCATCTCAAACGTAAACCCAACACTTGGTAACCCAATGACGCTTAACATCTAGTAACCCAGTAGTGTTTAGGGGATGCTCAGAACATGCCCAGAAGATGGGATTAGATACTTATGCTAGGAGTAGTTAAGATATAGATTAAGATAATCATAGATTACTTAATATTCTAGCCTTACTTTCCAAGATAATTAGATGCCAAAAGATAAGCAAAAAGCTATAAAAATTATTAGCCTTAATCTCACTTAACCATCGCTAACAGAACATCACAAGTGAGGTTAGGAAGACAATGACTATTCTAACCCAACGTTTTGCTAGTTAGGGTCCGGTGTATGTTAAGTGCTTACAGTCTACGAAATTCGACTGAGTTGCATGTGAACGAACGTGATTCGTATGGTTGGGCATAGGGGTACCTAGTTGCTCATCATTGGCACCATTGCCAGGGGCTATTAGTCTTACATGTGCCAATTAACCTTAGCAAACTTATTATTCACGTTGTTGGAACAGACCTAGGATAGTAACATTTACACACGCTAGGCAGATTAAAGTAAATAGTAAGGTACACCGATTAAATGGATCATCTGACATCCAACATGTCTTCTCACAGGAGAGATGTATCCAAACCACCAGTGCCACAAGAATGTCAGGTGGTATACAAGCATCTTGATGATTATGTCCCTGACTTCACCTTTATCCTACATCAGGATGAACATCTACGATGGCGGGACATGGAAGGCAACATCATGCTACCACCCGATCGATCAGTTCCTGGAATGTTGTTCCACAATCTTGCTAGATTAGGCATCTAGGGCCATGGTGTGGAGTACGTCATGAAGGACCATGACTACTGGGACTATCGTCCCACTGAGGCCAAACAAGCATGAGATCAGCAACAGGCAGAATGATATGAACACATGAAGGGGAAATAGTTCAGTAACCCCTTATTCTTGCAAGGGTTGCAGGATGATGGGGAACCTATCTTTCATGATTCCCATTCGGCCGAACTTCCTCTAGGGTAGCACATCATTCAATCTGTCATCCAGAACAAGCTTCCAAATGACTGAGATCCCCAAGGGGATGGAGGATCACGTGGGAGAAGCCATGATTCAGGCAAGGACAGGCAGGATGATTGAGGCCATCATCAGAGCAGAGGGGGAGATCAACACCGAAGTGGTGGTGACTCCTCTCCTTCTTCTCCATCCTCTCACTCCTCCCTACCATCACCTAGTTCAAATTCTGATCATAACTGTGGTAGAAAGGAGCAAGGAGATGGTGGTCATAATGACTGAAGGGACCATTGTGAGGAAATGCACGACCAATCTCGTGAGGCTCACCATCATGAAAGGAGGGGTAGCCGAAATCATCACAAACACCGTGGGGCTTAGCAGGACTATGACTTCGATGAGCCATTGTTGGCTACTCGAAGCATGCTCCACATAGCCGAGGTAGTTCAGATACCCAGCAGGCACATGAAAGATAGCTGGATTAAATGAATAGACATGAACAATATCCCCAGATTTGAAGGGGGATATAATTGTGATCCACAGAGTCACCTGAAAGTGTTTGATGATGCTTGCACACTATAGAACATTGACAATGATTGGTAGAATCTCAAGCTATTCCCTCACACACTCATCAAGGAGGTAGAGAGTTAGTACTAGTCCTTGGAACTGGAATCAATCAGAAGATGGAGTATGATGCTTGAAATCTTCAATGACAAGTATCAAACATACTCCAGAGTAGCGAATCTGAGACATCAAATCAAAGGGTGGAAACAGGGTAATCATGAACCCTTTGATGTGGCCATGAGTAGATATTATTCACTACTACACCGATGCCCTGGTCATGGCTACTCTCAGCAGGCACAGCTTTACCATATCATTGATGGGCTCTGCTTTGAAACCAGAAAGACCCTTGGTGTGTACGCCCAGGGGTGAATATCAAAATTAAGGGCCCATCAACTGCAGCGCCTCAATGAGCAAGTGGCCAAGAAGGAGGGGGAGTTGAAAAAGAAGGAGAGTGCAAAGGAGTTTAATTGGGACCCTTCCATCAGAAAAAGGGAGGTCCAATTTTGCAACGATGAGGAATCACCATTGGAAGAAGCGGTGAACCAAAAAACCTTACCCTTACAGAAATTTGCATCTGAAATTTTGGAAAAGGTTGATAAGATGTGGGACTCTTTGGACAAAAAAATCCAAAATGTGCTAAAAATTGCAGAAGATTCTAGACAGCAAAGTAGTGATCATGATCGACGTAGGAAGAAGGAAGCTGAATGTGCCCAACATAAGGGTAAGGGCAAAGTGGTTGTAGCAAAATTGATTGTAGACTCTGACATGGAGGAGGATGATGAATGTGGCATATGCTAATATGAAAATCCTAAGGGATGTTGTCCTGTGGTGTCACATATCCAAGAGTCTGGGGTATACGCGTTGAATCCTCACCTGGTGAAGAGGCAAACACCCCAAAGGTTGCCTTACCAACAAGGCAACCCAAGGCAATTCCACCAATAGCAAGGGTATTATCCAAGTGGAGTGCCACCACAACTATATGAATACTTTCAAAAGTGGCAACATCCACAAGCGTGGGGAATGCCACCTTCAAGGCAGCAGTACCCTTATCGATAGCCAGATCCTTATGGGTACTACATTCAACAACTAGTCTCCCCGCAGGACTCTTCCAGTCATGCTTTCAGAACTACTACCATCCCCCGGAATACTTCCATCCACAATCTCTGCCACATGTACTATGGTCTCTAGCAACCACAAAGCTTGTGGAATTTCTTCAGTAGAGTAAGAGACATAAATGTCTTTGATTCTTACTTTGGACCCTGGTTGTCGATTCGTCTAGAAGAGGTAGGTTTTTCCTTGATGAAAGATAGCACGGTATGCGAATGATACAATTTGGCATGCTCTGATTGCCTCATGGTGTGAAATGATGAAAAATAGGACTCCAACCACTTCACAGATAGAGGAGGAGCAGCAACCACCTCCACCACCTACATAAACAACAAGGTTGGGTTTGCAAACTATTGCAGAACACATCTGCGAAATTTGACAAATGCTTTTAAGCCAGTAAGAGCAATCTGGCAGGACTGGTGGAGGAGATAACCCTTTGGTCTTTTGCCCTATAATAAGCCACCTAGAGTAAGTGGCTTGATTAGTTATTTTGCTAGAAAGAGTAGGGCCGATGTTCTCTGCTGCTAGAACACAAGTGCCAGCAAGGATAGGTCCCAGTGTTTAAGAGGCAATAGTATCAACCTAACAAATATTTATTGAAATTTTTAGGAATGCTGCTACCTTCTTGGTATGCTTCTTGGTATGCTTGGAAGATGGTGAAGGGGTAATAGTCTTGGTGATGTAGCACCAAGGATAGGAGATTGCAGTTGAAGTGGTTGCTGATACAATTGCTACAACTCTCAACGCACCAGCAGCACCTATACCAGCTGTTCATGGACTTCAAGATGTACAAGCATCTACTTGAACCTCATGTAGTAAGATCGATGCAGCACAACATGATGAATTGTTGGATCGACTAGTGGGAACTAGGAAACCGCTTCCATATGTCTTTTACATTCCAGACAACATCACTACAACCCAGTCAGAGCTACTCTCGGCAAGGGGTAAGAGCCTCATTTTGGAATGGCAACTTGAAGCTACTCATGCCTCCTATCAATGCTTGGCAACAGAAGTGGCCCAGTTAAGAACCCAACTTGTCGATCTAGCTCTCCTCAACCATGAAATCACTAGATACGAAGCCTTTCAACAGCTTCAGCTCAAACTTCAGATAGTTGAGGATGAGCGAGAGTCAGCGATCTTTGATAAGTACTTGGTAGATGCTCAAGCATATAATCTAGACAAGGACTTAATAGTGGTTCACTAGGAGAATGTTAAGTTGACTGCGAAGGTTCATCGCCTACATAATGTTAGTGCAGAAAACAAGCACATGAAAAATTTTATCCACCAACATCAAGAAGAGCTAGCCAGGGTGAATGCTGACATGAGAAGGTTGGCTGCTGAGAATCGAAATCTGTCCAGGGAGGGGGTTCGAGTGTTGCGATATAAATCTACCATTGAAATCGCTACTTAGAAGAATGAGGCCCTAAAATTTGAAAAAGTCAAGAATCATTACAGGGACCAAGTGGGATTGCAAAAGGAGGTAAATGAAAAACGGATTCAAGTCACAAAGGCTAAGGTGAACCAAGCGCCCTAGTAGCTCCGAGAGGGAGGTGAGGTATGGCAACCTATCTTTGATGGATTTAATGCCTACAATCAAGCTGAAATCTGCCTTAAGGAGTTGCAGATTGAGGAGATGAAAGAATATATGAAGCTTTACAACCTTTGTTATGCAAACCTAGCTATGCTAATAGCTGGGAGACCACGGTTAGAATTGGAAAAGCAAGTGGCCGCCTCATATTCTCTATATGAGGGTGAGTTCCAGGTGCACAAGGCAACAAAGCAAAAACTGGAAACAGCAAATGCATAACTTGAGGTTCTCCACATAAGTTTTGAAGGACAGTGTGCAGTTGTGAAGAACTTGGCCTGATGAATGAATGACTATCAGTAGCTACAAACATCAATCTGAGCATTCGACATCGAACAAAGATAGTTTGCAGCCTAGTTCGTCAACTTGAAAGAACTCTTCCTGGTGTTGCCATGCCCTTGGGAGGTTCCAGTTCCAGCACACATTGGTGAAGCTACCTAGACAATGAACAATCCTAGAAGCAAAGAGGAAAAAATGAGGGTCCTCTTGGAGGCTTTTCAATTACGTCTAGAAGTTGCAGCCATCGCAGGGCAGCCATCATTCATGCCACCACCAACACATGGGCCGGAGGCTGGTGAAGGTCTATCAGAATCACTGCCACCAAGGACGGTATGATCTTCCTCAGCAACAGCGCCAATGATGAGCAGCTAGGTACCCCTACACCCAACCATACGAATCATGGGCGTTCACACGCGACTCGGTCGAATTCCGTAGACTGTAAGCACTTAACATACATTAGACCCTAACCAGCAAAACCTTGGGTTAGTGATGGGTAAGTGAGATTAAGGCTAATGATTTTTATAGCTTTTTGCTTATCTTTTAGTGTCTAATTATCTTGGAAAGTAAGGCTAGAATATTAAGTAATCTATGATTATCTTAATCTATATCTTAACTACTCCTAGCATAAGTATCTAATCCCATCTTCTGGGCATGTTCTAAGCATCCCCTAAACACTACTGGGTTACCAGACATTAAGCGTCACTAGCTTAACAAGTGTTGGGTTTACATTCGAGACGGTCGTACTTATGCTTTATATGAACTATAAGAGAGTGATAGCAATTAAAATAACAATAACAGAAACTTAAGTAATTATCAAAGCATAAACATGTTAAAATATTGAATGCATTAAATGTCTAAGTCCAAATGCTGCAAGGAATGCTTGAGCAGTTCTTCTTTATTGTCGTTCACTCCAATGGGCTCAGATACATCAATGCTCAAATAAAGAGCCGGTCACTCTTCTTACACTTGCTGCAGGCACTAGGAAAATATTCCAACTCTTGTGGGAACAAACTACAAGAGCTTTCCTACAATTGACAAAAAGGTACCTAAGTGAGGCAGAAGTTCCTCTTATTTATAGGCCAAAATAGGATTTGTGTAAATGGGGCCACCTGGATGCATGGAAGGCTGCGTCAACGGGGCTGCATCAATGTGGTTGCATATACGCGGCCCGTATATGTGGCCTAGTTAACGCACCAACTAATGACACTTCATCAATAGGGATCAACAATTTTGAGAAATTTGACCTAAAGAAGCCCCCCAAACTTAGCTCCAAAAGTCCTAGATAAGAGCATACCATAAGTGGGTGACATGTCAAATACTAGGATATCCATATAACATGTAAATATAGGGTATTGTTTAAGTTGTATCTTTACTCCTTTTAATGACCCTACTACAGGTATGTTAGATCCATCAAGTTGAATCACACTTTTCGTTTGTGGTATCATTTGTGCTCTTAAAGCCTTACATACATCAAGAGGCATGACACTAATAGTTGCACTGGAATCCACTATTTAGTTGTGGACATTCTTTTCTAAAATAATCAAAGTAGTTAGGAAAGGGGGCTGGTCCTTCTTGCTTGACATGGAATTGTTTACGTTCTGTATTAATAATGTGTTAGGACTTTCCTCGAAGTGAACTTGCCTTTCGAGGATTTGGGATCTTTCTCTTTGGGCTTCAGGTGTATGAACTATATTGCGAATCACCTCTCTCATTTCATTAAAGTGTAGGAGGTCATATATCAAAATGTTTGCTTTAACTCTTTTTAGATCCTCAACTAGTTCATAATTCCTATGTTCATGTTTGGTTTCTTGTTGAGGTGGGGTTCTTCTAAGTATATAAGTCGGGTTTGGTTAGTGTGGGGAAATTATTTGGGATGGCCCAAATTGGTTATTTGCATTATTTTGACTAGGAACTCTTTTGTTCGGAGGCATGTAGGAATTATTCTAAGTTTGTTGTTGTGTGGCGTTCATAATGTCATTAAGTCTACGGTAGCGAGTGTTATGTGGGTTAGGGTCACCTACCATTACTTGTTCCAATGAGGAAACCACTTCACTTTCTGTTTCATGAGGTACATTAAGGACCATAATAGGGGTTTTTCCATTTTGTTGCCCTTGGGTATTGTCACCATACAATACCAAGAATTGAGGACAAGTCTTTTCAGAATGTTATCTCATGTTATAGAGATGAAAATAGGGCCTTTGTTATTGTTTCTTTTTAGATCAGCCACTTCATTGGAAAGTTTTTGCAGTGAAGTCAGTATTTAGGTTATTTGGTTTTAGGTTTGAGTTGGGGTTTCAATAGAATTTCATGTTCCATTTGGGTTTATGATGGATTGGATCAAGGCTTTTGATTGGTCATCATTCAAACCACTGTTGGATGGTAGGAATGAAGAGGACGTAGGGCCTTGAGAGTAATTGCTTGAAGGTTGAGCTGGTTGAAAGGGGGAAAGAGTCTAAGGCATAACATTACTAATACTCATTATCCCAAATTGGGTTTGGATGTTGTTCATAAGGATTATTTGTTCTAACTCCATAGCTTTAGCCATTGCTCGTATTTTTATTATGTTGGAATCAAATTTGATGGCATAGGAAAAGAATGGGTCAATGTTAGAGAGATAGAAGTTGAGGATACCATTGGGTTGTGGATGCATCTCATTTGACACATAGGCAAGCAGATGAAGAAATCTAAGATTATAATCTCTAACATTTTTCCCAGGTTGCTTTCTTAAGCTGGTAAAGTTGCTTGATGCAATGGTAGGGCTTGTGAATTTTTCAAACTGAATCAAAAACTTATTTTTGAATTCTTGCCATGAGTTAATGGAGGCATCAGGGAGCATCAGGAACCATTGGGTTGCTTTAGTTTTGAATGTTGTCACAAACACCCTGCATGCCACATCGTTTTATACAATGTTATGGATTCCTAGTAAGGTTTTGAAACATTGTATGTGTTAGCGGGTATCACTCATAGGGGTTGTGGGATCAAAGAGTAGGCTTATGTTCTAGAAGGATTTCAAGATATTATGGTAGTTAGTAAAGTTAAAGGGATTGCTCACCAAAAGAGTCAGGGGTTGATGGGCT
>MNCI01019000.1:120546-151393 GCA_015680685.1 Gnetum montanum | reverse complement strand
GAGGTCACATGCCATGGATAGTGTACGGAGCTCAGTTTGAATGGGAAGCATTGGTAATTTACTATACACTAACTCATAGGGAGAGTAGCCTATAGGGAATTTTCATGTGGAGTGATATGCCCAAAGAGCATCATTTAGTTTAGTGCTCCATTCTTGCCTAAACTTGCTAACAGTTATTGTCAATATCTTCGTAATCTCCCTATTGGTGACTTCTGCATAACCGTTTGCTTGGGGGTGGTATGGTGTAGTCAATTTATGCTCAACTCCTAAGTGTTGTATTAATTTTTGAAAAGTTACACCTGTGAAGTGGGTACTATTGTCTGAAATAAGTGCACGAGGCATACTAAACTTGTTTATGATTTGTTGTTGAAAAAATCATGCAGTTGTAGATGATGTACAATCCTTAACAGCAGCTACTTCTACCCCTTTAGTTAGTTAATCAACAGCAACAATGATATAGGATTTTCCATTGGACATTGGTGTAACTAGCCCCATAAAATCAATTCCCCAAATGTCAAAGGGTTCTAATGATTAGATCCATTGTTGCAGATCCTCCATTCTAGCAATCATTCCCCCATCACGTTGACAACACTCACAAGATTGGAGGAATTGATGGGCCCCCTAAAACAATGTAGGCCAATAATAACCTGCAAGCAAGATCTTAATGGTCATTCATCTCCTAGCATAATGACCCCCACAAGGACCCTCATGAGCATCTTGGAGAACTCGTAGTTGATCTATATCAGGAACACACCATTGAACCAAGCCATCATGACACACTTTGTAAAGTTGCCCATTGATTTTCATAAAGTACTTAGCTCGGTGAAGAAACTATTGTTTCTTCTTAAGGTTTAACTCTTGTGGTATTTGTTGGATGAGAAGATTGGTAAGAATTCTACTATATCAGTTTGTCTCCATGGGTGATTGATTATTCACTACACTGGCAAAGAGGAATCTATCAGGAAAATAATCAGAAATTGGATACTTGTCCTTTTTGTTGTCCCATTGCAACTAAGATAAATGATCAGCAACTACGTTCTCAGTGCCTTTACGATCGATCATCGTAAGATCGAACTCTTGTAAGATTACAAGCCATCGTATGATACGAGGGCCTACCATTGGCTTATTCATGAGGAACCTTATTGCAATATGATCTATATGTATATATACTTTATATTCCATACATACTATCTAAACTTTTCTAGTGCAAACACTACAACCTTTATTTCTTTCTCTGTGGTGGTGTAGTTAAGTTGTGCACCAACGATACTTCTACTTACACAGTGGATGTAATAAGGATGCTTCTGGTCATCTAACTATGTAAGTACATCTCCTAAGGCATAGTTAGATGCGTCAATCATGATATGGAATGGTTTGGACTAGTTAGGAGCTTGTAGAATGGGTGTTTCTACTAGCTTCTATTTCAGAGTTTGAAAAGCTAATTCGCATTCCTTGATCCACTCGAAAGGTACGTCCTTTTTTGTTAATTCCACCAATGGTTTGAAAACCTTTGAAAATTTCTTAATAAATCTCCTATAGTAGCAAGTATGTCCAAGGAATGATTAAATATCTTTGATAGTTTTCGGTTGATGGGTAATTCCTTGGATAACTTTGATTTTCTTGGGGTCTACCTCTTTTTAACACTTGCTCTAACTAGTCCAAGGCTTGATCAAAGTTTTCTCCATTGGTGGAGAAATCATCCACAAAGACTTCTACACCATTTCCTATTTGCTATTGGAAAATGCTTAGAACTAGTCATTGAAATGTTGTAGGGGCATTGCACAAGCCAGATGGCATTTCTTTGTATGTAAATGTTCCCCAAGGACTGGTGAATGTAGTGTTGGCTTGGTCTTCTAGGTCTATTTGTATTTGATTATATTTGCTATATTCATCTAGAAAACTGTAGTAGCGATGCCCTATGATGGTGTCTAAGACTTGGTCAACAAATGGCAACGGAAAGTGATCTTTGAATGTTTCCATCTTCAGTAGCCTAAAATCTATGCACACCCTCTATTTGCCTCCCATTTTAGGCACAATAACTAAGGGGTTAGCCCATTCACTATCAGCAATGGGGTATATGAACCTAGCCTTGAGAAGCTATTCTATTTCTTCCTTAACTACTTGCTTTAGTTTTAGGTTCAAATGCCTTTGCAGTTGTCTTCAAGGCTTCATGGAGGGGTTGGTGTAAATCCTATGTTGGCATATCCTAGGATCTATTCCAGTTAATTTGGGTTATGACCAAGCAAAGGCTTTTGATCATCTATTGATTACCTTCAACAATTCTTCTTTCTATTGAGGAGTAAGCTTAGCGTTGATAATTACCAATTTTCTATTTTAAGGAACATGTATTCCATACTAGTGGGCAATGGTTTTAGCTCAAGGGGCTCTTGCTTAAATTTCTCAGGGATTTCCAACTTCCCCCAGTTGACATTTTCAAGGTTAAGACTTGGAAGTTGGCAGTGGAGTTGCTCTAATGTGTCTATGCTATCGATGTAAGTGCAAGTAAAACCCTCAGTTGGTTCCATGCATATGAGTGAACTACTTTCTTGATCAGCTGTTAGCCACTGAGTGCCTTCCTATTATGTGGCTGCTGCATATAGGCATCTTTTTATGTTGATCACTTGTGCACATTGATTGCATTTAGGCAATGTAAACATTGCACAAACCATAACCTCTGCTCGTAGTTACACCCTATGTCACTGTATATGATGCATGGAACTTTCTTCTTCTCAATATTTTTGAATGTTTTTTTCTTTGATATTTCTAGGGAAAGATCATAGATTCCTAGGCATGTGTCAATGGTGCTTAGCCATGCTCTTCCCATTATGATTGAGAAGTCACCCTTACCGTTGCTGACCTAAATCAATAGGAAGTCAGTTGTTTATGACCACCCATAAATAGTGGTAACAATGTCTTCCACCAGTCCCAATGGGACAATGATGGATTTGTTAGTCAACTCTAGACAGATGTTGCTCTTTTTCAATGGAGGCAGGTTCCAAGCCTTGTACATTTCTTGAGAAATCAAGTTGACACTGGAACCTGAATCCAAAAGAGCCTTACATGATGCATTTCTAGTGATTTTTAAGTATATCAGAGGACTCCCAAGATCAGAGAATTTACTAGGAAGGTGGTTAGCTTTGATCCAATCGATGATGGCATGTGTTAGCATCACTGTATGTGTTGAGTGCGGTGGTTGAGTTGAAGGAGGCTCCGAAGTTTTGATTGATACTGAGGCATCTAAGGAATCAACCGCTTGTGATTGCAAGGACTTGGTTGATTTGTTGGTTCTAAAGAAAGGTCTTTTCTTCATGTGGTTGTTGGAACCAATAGTAAGTTGAGAGTTAACAGTCCTCATGACGTTATATTACTACGACTGGGTAGGGATTTCACCTTGCATTGCGGGAGCAAGTCGTAGTGGAGCTATTGGTGGAATAGATGTGGCTAGATTAGAAGGATGATATGCTTGTAGAATATCGCCCCTAGAAGAGGGAGTCCCATAATACTCATGGACTTGGCAGTGAGGTTGAGGAGTGACATGACTAGTAGAGTCACATGGGGAGATTGGCTGATACACGTAATATCCATATGGGTCAAGTTTTCAGTAAGGATACTATTGCCTTGGTGGTGGCATTTTCCATGATTGTGGGTTCTGCTACTATTGATATTGCTCAATTAGTTGTGGTGGAGTTCCACTTCGATAAGATGTTAAGGGTTGGTGGAACTATCTTGGGTTACCTTGGGAGTAACTCTTCTTCATTATCATCATCTCTTCGAGTGGTGACTCTTCTTCATTATCACAAAATCTTACTCCCCTCTTCTAGAGGCAAGGATCTCGGCTATACTCTTCCACACTTTCTCTCTTTTGTAGTTCACCTTCTTCCTTAGCAACTTTCTCCAATAGTCTTTGAATTTAATGAGACCTAAGCTCGAATAGTCTTCCTTGGGCATAAGTCCCAAGCATTCTTCTCATTTCATGCCTAAGCCCATCCACGAGATGGCGTAGTTGATTCGTTTGCGAATAACCATGGCCAGGACAATGGTGTAACCATGCATAATATTGGCCCATGGTAGCATCCAAGGGTTCATGTCCTCCTTGTTTCTAGCCTTGGATTTGCTTTTGTAAGTTAGACACTTGGGAGTACGTTTGGTACTTATCATTAAATAGTTCTAACATAGTACTCCACCTACGAATGGATTCTAGTTCTAAAGACCAGCACTAGCTTTCTACTTCTTTAACTAGTGTCCGTGGAAATAACTTAAGCTTTTGCTATTTGTTCTCTATATTTTGTAAGGTACATGAATCATGGAATGCTTGTAAGTGATTCTGAGGATCAGCGTTGTATCCCCCTTCAAATCATGGGATATTATTCATATCTAATCTCTTGATCCTACTATCTTTCTGGTGCCTTGTTGGAATTCTAACAGCCTCAATTATGTCTAACATACCTCGAGTAGCGAGTAGGGGTTCATCGTGATCATCTCATCCATGGCGTCTATGATGCCTACGTTGTTCCCTACTCTCCCTTCTTCTATGTCGTGACTCTCTAGAGTGCCCTCGTCCCCTTTCCTAGTTGTTTCATCTATGACTTTGACTTTGCCTACCTTTATCCTCATGGTCTTTTTCTTTATGACTGCATCTAGATATTGAAGGAGAGGATGAAGAAGATGATGAAGGTGAAGAAGAAGGAGAACCATCACCAGGACAGTGTTTGCCACTTTCTCTTCGGTGGTCTTGACCTCGATCGCAATTGCTATCAGAATGTCCATCTTTATTATGTGTCCGTTTTCCTTTTTTAGACCTTTTGTGCTCATGGGTATCAGAACCTAGATTATGAATAGTGGAATGAAGGTTTTGATACACAACCCCTTGGCCAAAGTCAAGGGAAGGAACATCGTTGTGTGGGTGACTACTTGAGGTAGGTTCACCACCCTGGTTTTCACTTAAGACATGTGGGACATCCTATGACCACTTACCCTTCAAAGACTTATGATGTATCTCTTGTTGCAAGTTCCTTTGATGTTGTGCCTCCGTGGGACAGTATTCTCTCAAGTCATGGTCTTGCACAACGTATTTTGCATGTAAGTACGACATGCCAATTCGTCTGAGGGCATAAAGAAGCATGCTTGGGACTAAATGATCGGGAGGTAACACTATGTTATCTTATAAGTCTTGGCAATGCGGTTGTTCATCTTGATGGAGGATAAAGGTGAAGTCTAGTATATACTCATCAGGATGAATATATACCACTCGAACTTGTTGAGGGACTGGTGAATCAACATCATGTGTATTACGCCACCGATTGTTTTCTATTTTAGACCTAGGCGGTGAGGCGCTTTCATATGAAGAAGGAGACATACTTGTCTATTCAGTGTGCAATGTATTCTTGATTATTATTTTCTCAATCAACCCTAAGGGTTTGTTCCAGCGATGTGAATGATTTCCTATGTTCTAATTAGTGCACAAACAACTAAGTCCCTGGCAACAGCGCCAATGATGAGTGACGAGGTACCCCTACACTCAACCATACGAATACAAGGTTTCATGCATGATTCAATCAAATTCCAAGGACTAAGTGCTCATGAGCCCTTGTGGAACAAGGATAGGTTGATTGATCATTGTCTTCCCAAACCTACTTGTATGTCATGATTGTATGGTTAAGTAAGCTTGAGGCATATGATTTTTATATCTTTTATGTTTTTATGTCCTGTGTTAATAGGGAAAGAGAGAGATAACTATGTGACTAATTTAACTTGACTACTCATTAACTAAGTTCTAACTAATCCTAACACAAGCATCCATTCCCACTTGTTGTACACATCTTGAACCAGTGCAAGACTACTAGGATTACCAAACGCTAATCGTTACTAGGTTACCAAGCATTACACACATGCTCGAAGCAGTCGTGCTTGTGTAATTTAACGATTTTCCTAATTGATCAAAACAAATTTCTGTGCTAATAACAAAAATGTAAAGTGCATAAAATAAAGTAAAATAAAATAAATGCATAAGAAAATAAAATAAAAGAAATGTGTAAGAAAGCAAATCTCAAGTGCTGCAAGGATGAATTGAAGAGCTCATCTTTATTGTCATACATAAGGTGTACTCAGGTACACAATGCTCAAATAAAGATCCATCCACACTTAGACCTCCTGCTGCAGGCACTTGGAAAATACTCTAACTTTCAAACATACTGCAAGAGTTTCGCTACTTGACTCCTTGAAGGACTTCCTAAAAGACTTCCTCAATTGTGTGCTTGGGCACTATATTTATAGGCTTGGGAGCAACTACTCTAATAATTAGAATAACCACTCTAATAATTAGAATAACTGCTAAAGCAATCGCTAGAGTAACCACTCTAATAATTAGAATAACTACTAGAGTAACCACTAGAGTAACCGCTAGAGTAACCACTCTAATAATTAGAGTAACTGCTAGAGTAACTAGTCTAATAATTAAAATAATTGCTAGAGTAACCGCTAGAGTAACTGCTCTAATAATTAGAATAACTACTAGAGTAACCACTCTCATCAATCATATTCATCAATTCATTAAACTAATAAATTAAATAATCATATTTAGGGCCACATTTGTGTAATATATTTCAACCATTAAGTTAATTCAAATCAATTTCAACTTTTTTAGGTAGGTAGATTGATAAAATATTTTTGTATCAACTATTCACTTATTCCATAACTCTATTGAATTGTAGACATATTCATTATGCAAATCACCAATTTCTATTCTATACAGTGAACAATTTTATTCAAGACCCCTATTCTAAAATCGATTTGAATCATCAAATAAATTTCAATTAATCTAAAATTTTATAAAAAGTATGAACTCAAAACTCATCTAGATTGCAAAGATATCACAACTATAAAATCAAGAAAATTTTAGTTGTTTTTCTTTGGGCCACCGACATTATTCGATATATTGGGTTGCCAAGAATTTGCAAAATAAAAAATTATTTTGAATCTTCTTACATCTAAAATATCTACAATTAGTATCAGAGCAAGGTTTATAGAAAAATGTATTCTAATAGAAGAAGATGGAACTACAATAAGAGAAATCTAATTCCTCAATGCAGATTCTATAATAAGAGAAGACACACATATGAAGATTGTTGGAAAAGAATAGAATGTTAAATCAACCTTCAACAAGAAATTAAGAAAGAAGAAAATGTAAACAAAAAGAAGATGTCAATGCTAAAGGAAAATATGATTAAGGAAACCATTCTTATTTGAAGGCTCTTAGTGCAATTAATCAAGATACTAGGATTGTTAACAATGGTTGCTCTAAGCCATGACTCTCTACAAGGAATATCTTCTTGGCTACAAACTACAAAGGATTGGAGACATCAAAATTGGTGATGGACAATTTCTTAACATAAAAAGAGTATGAAATTATGTAGTCAAACTCTTAACTAATAAAGTATTAACTATAAATCAAGTTTACCATGTTTCTTAGTTGTCCAACTGTTTGCTTTCAATAGGATAAATCTCAAATAAAGGAATTAAAATTGGCTTTAAAAGTAAATATTTTCTCACAAGTAAAGAAAATGGTGTAGAAATCTACAAAATAAGAGCACTTAGTAATAGAATATATTATTTGAATTATGAATACTTAGATTTAAATGGAAATCTTATTAATATTACAAAAAATTAGTAAAACTACATAAAAAATATTAATGAAATGAAGTCATCTCTATAGATTAGTAATAGAACTAGCACTATAGATGCTACAAAGGATAAGGACCACTAGGGTATAGAAGAAGAAGCTAAAGTTTGACATAAAATACTGAGACACACATCATAGTTAAAGATAGAAAAGTGGAAAAAATGAACAAAGCTATTGGAATTAAATTCAGAGACATCCCAAAGAGCAAACATAAAATTTGCATCCAAGATAAACATATAAATTCATCCCATACCAATCCTATGTAAAGAGGTAAAGAACTATTGCATCTCATCTATATGGATCTTGTAGGCCCCATGTCAATCATTTGCATTGAAGGACCTAATTATTTTTTTATAATGATAGATGTATATTTTAGATTTACATGGACATACAATTTAATAAGTACATATGAAACATCCAATAAGTTTAAAGAATTTTTCATGCTGATGAAAAATAAAAATTTCATCATAAAAAATATCTAAACAAACAGATGAGGATAGTTTATCAACAAAAGATTCATTTATGTTTGCACTAAAGAAGGTATATTTCATTCAACTGTTTATAGATATGGCCCATAATCAAATGGCATATCTAAGAGGAAAAATAAAATGCTTCAAGATATAATGAGATGTTTCCTTAAACATACCAAACTCACATATGGCTATTGAACATGGCACTAACTATGACAACTTTTATTACAAATAGAATGCTTAGAAGAAATAACAATCAAAAAAAAATATATGAGCTTTTCTATAGAAGACTTCCCAACATTTCTTACATGAGGACATTTGGATGCCATTGCTAATTCAAGATACCAAGGCAATTTTTGAGCAAGTTGGATAATAGAGGAAAGAAATGCATTTTCCTTGGATATGATTCTAAAACTAGTCGATAAAAGTGTTATGATCCTTTTGAATGAAAATGGTATTCATCAAGTAATGTCATCTTTCTAGAAGACAAATTTGGAATAAGAGATTTTTAACAAGGAAATCAAAGCATGGATATTCAACTTAACCTAAAATATTATATACAAAGAAATCACCCTCAAACTCAAATGTTGGACATAAACTTTAAGAGGAGAACACATGATCTAGTGCTATTACTAACATGAAATATTCAATCTTACATTAAGAACATAAAAATTTGTAAGAAGCTCTAAAAAAATAGATAATGGCGAAAAGCTATGAAAAATGAATATGAAGCCATAATAAAAAATCAGACTTGGAAGCTAATGGACAAACCCAAAGAAAAGAAAGTCATAGATTATAATTGGTTGCATAAAAATAAATTCAATGAATAAGGAGAAATCATCAAATAACTAATTGCCTCATTTATCTATTTTAAAGCACTAGGAACATTAAACAAAAAATAATAAAAATCATATGCCTAGATTACACTTAACCATATCTTTGTACATCATAAGTGTAATTGGGAAGACTGGATTATGCATAAACACCTTATGATGAAAATGATTTCTAAAGAATCGCTAAGGCCATATTTATAGTTTTTGTTAGACCTAATATCAGGTAGTCGATATTGACTCCCCTTCGACCTAATATCAGAGGCTTCAAAATTGCATTTCATGGGGACATTCAACATGGAAAATGAAGCTTTGTGATTGGTTGAAAGGTTTCATGTAGAGTTCAAAGTTTTGGGGTAAGTGAGGATACATATTTTGACACTGGTAATGTTGGAAAATGAATAGCAAGAATTAAAAGCTTTGGAAGATGTAAGAAAAGGGTATTGAATCCATGATATAGAATAGATAGGTTGTATGATAAGGGAAGGTTTTGAAATTGACATTTATGCACTTGGAAAGGTTCAAGATGATGTGGTTGTGTTAGACATGTATAAGTTACAATAGTTATGCAAGTGGATCCTCCCCAAAGTAGGCTCCAGCCCTTAATACCCTTGTATAACCACACCTAAAAATGTCTGTAGGCACCAAAGGGGTTGAATACAACACATTCCTATCTAGCAAAATGCACATGTTAGAACCACCAATTTGAGATAATAACTCTATGTTACACAAAACCATAAGTTATGATCATACGAATAGTGAGAGGAGATTATTTTAGAAAGGATTGTAGAAATTAGAATGTGAGGTGCCTTAACATAGGCATAATGAATCCTTGTGTGTTATTAATGATTAAAGTAATCATTAGCCCTTCTTTCCAAGATTCAAACCAAGTCCAAACCACTTTCTAGGTGATATTCCATTATTTTATCTCTTGGATTTACAACCATAAGACTACCACCATTGCAAGGAGTATCATAACTTAGCATTTTGTCCAAAGGAGGAGTTTATTTATGGAACATTTTTCTTATTTATAAGAAGCCATCAACCTTTACATATGGGTAACATGTCTTCCCAATGGGATCCTCAAAAATTTATTCTCTGCTCCTTTATTTTATTTTTATCAGTGTCAACCTTACCAAAGGACAACCTTTAGGCATGGTTAACATATCTTTCTAGTGACATGTTAAGGCAACACTTATTTTACTCTTACTCCCATTTTTTGCTAGATTTACAAGGATATAATTACAACCTTAGCAACATGATAGAATATATAGAAGTGGTCAAAGAGATTCCATAATTTTCCTTGATATCACACCTTTCACATTCTCCCTTGGTTCTTCACCTTTTTGTCCAAGCATAATGATTACTATTTTATTCTTAGTTTGATGATGGAAAAGAATATAATTATGACCATGGTAAGAACCTCTTATTAATAGGATGGGTGGATGGATTATGTGGCCTCATTATCTAGATAATTAGTCCCTCATGACTTTGACAACATAGAGAAAACCTCATCTCATTAGGCTACATCTTGTCATTTTATTCACAATTGAGCTTATTGACAAAGGAAATAAAAACAAAGTTTGGAAAAAATTGAAAAGGAAAAAGAAATTTGTATTAAGAAATGAAAAAATTATAAAAAAGTTTGAAACAAAAAGATGAAAATTGCTTATTAATTCTTGATCTTAGGATGGGGCATCTCCCCCACAACTAAGGTTTTGACCATGATAAGAATTAATGAATGGGTAGGCAAGCTCCATGCATTTGTGAAATGGTGTTAGACTTTCATTTTTAAGCATCTAGGTGTCTTTTAGTTTAGTGACAGCTACGTAGACAAGTTGTTTCTCACACACTTGGTTTTGAAACATACAATGGATCAGAATAAGAGTTGTGTTAACTTTGTCAATGTCTAGCCTGTGATTGCATCCTTTATCATGATTAGTGATGCATGGATTCTTCTATTTCTCCACAGTGCTAGGTTCATCATTTCTATCAAGTGTTGGAGTAATGATGGATGTTGGCCTTTGCATAGAATTGGAGGACATTGGTTGTGAGAGGAAGGATGTTGCACTTGATAGGCATTGTGTTGGTTTGGATGAGTTAGTAGCTCCATGAGTGTTGTGATTATGTGTGGGAACTATTCTAAAGAAAGGACATTTCTAAGATTGTGGTGGAGATCTACTAGCATTATCATTTCTATATATGTTTGCAACACAAGTGGCATTCTTTTATTGATGTTATGATGTTGAACCTTCCTATGTTGCCGGCTGTGACATGTGATTGAGCTGTGTATGAGAATTTTGAGAATATGATAGAGGGTAAGAGGTGTGAGGTGGTGATCTCATAGAAGATGTTTCTAGTTGATGATATTTGGAAGAGTGGTAGTAGTGATTCAAGGTAGAGGAATGATGAGCCATGATATCAGATCCACAATATCAGGTCTGCAATATCGGAGCCTGCCAAGTGATATTAGAAATCCAATGTTGGAACCTATCTCATCACGTATAAATAAGAGGTGGGCGCACTTTGTTTGGCAAGGAGGTAGTTAGTTTTCTTAGTCCCTTACCCAAACTCTTGTAGTTTTTCCTTTCCAGAGTTAGAATCATTTCTGAGTGTCCACAGTAGGAGTCATAAAGTGAACAGATCTTTATTCGAGCATTGTGTACCTGAATACACCTTATGTCCGGAAATAAAGACGAACCTTGTGATGAACCTTGCAACATTCAGAATAGCTTATTTATTGCATTTAATGTTATTTATAGTTATTTAATGCTTTCATAGTTAATTAGTTATTTTTAGTGATTTGTTAATTTTCAACAAGTAAGCACACTCAGTACAACCACTTCAAGCATATGTGGAACACTTCATAACCTAGTAACGACTAGTGTTTTTGAGTCCTAGTAGTGTTACACCAGTTCAGGATGTGTACAGAGTGTGGGAACGGATGCTGGTGTTAGGACTAGTTAGAGCCTAGTTGATTAGTTAAATTAAATTAGTTACTTAATTATTTCACTTCTTCATTTTAAGCACCAGGAACATAAAACA
Source organism: Gnetum montanum (assembly GCA_015680685.1). Lineage (NCBI taxonomy): Eukaryota > Viridiplantae > Streptophyta > Gnetopsida > Gnetales > Gnetaceae > Gnetum > Gnetum montanum. Next base: position 139,370 of record MNCI01019000.1, on the reverse strand, counting down.
TAAAAAACATAAAAATCACATACCTCAAGTTTACTTAACCATACAATCGGGCCATACAAGTAAGCGTAGGAAGACAATGATTGCCTAACCCATCCTTGTTCTATGAAGGTGCATAAGCACTTAGTCCTTAGAGTTTGACCAGATCGTGTGTGAATGCTTGTATTCATATGGTTGAGCGTAGGGGTACCTCACCGCTCATCATTGGCGCCATTGTCGGGGGCTTTGTTGTTTGTGCACTAATTAGAACTTAGGAATCTTTCCATCGTTGAAACGAACCCTTAGTGTTAGTGACCCCACAATCATCGAAAAGAGAAAAGTAGTGCACACTGAATAATTAATCATGTCTCCTTCTTCTTACAAAAGTGTTTCATCGCCTAAGTTTGACATCATGAACAATCAGAGGTAGAGTACACATGATGACCCACCAGTGCCCCAACAATTTTACTTGGTATATGCTCATCCTAATGAGTATATACTAGACTTTACCTTTATCCTTCACCAGGATGAACAACTACGTTGGCGTGATTTAGAAGGTAACATAGTTTACCTTCCAATCGCTCAATCCCAAGCATGCTTCTTCATGCTCTCACACAAATTGGCATGCAACACTTACAGACAGAATACGTTATGCATGAACATGACTCAAGAGAGTATTGACCTATGGAGGCACAACATCAAAGGGACCTACAACAGGAGAGACATTACAAATCTATGAAGGGGAAGTGGTCTCAAGACATCCCATATGTCCTAAGTGAAAATGAGGATGGTGAACCTACCTTAGGAGGTTTTCCACAAAACAATGTTCCTCCTGTTGACTTTGATCAAGGGGTTGTGTATTAGAACCTTCACTCAACTATCCATAACCTAGGTTCTAATACTAGCAGACACAAAGGGTCCAAAAAAGGAACACGAATGCATGATAAAGATGGACATTCTAATTGTAATCGCAACTGAGGTCGCAACCATTGAAGAGAGGGTAGCAGGGACCATCATGATGACAATCCTCCTTCCTCTTCACCTTCATCATCTCCTTCACCCTCTCCTTCAGGATCGGAACATAGTCGCAAAGGAAAAGACCCTAAGGATAACAATAGGTGAAATAGAGATCATAGACAAAACAGTCAAGAAAAGGGACAAGGGAATTCTAGAGAAACACATCATGAAAGAAGGGAGAGTAGGGAACAGCATAGGCATCATAGATACCATAGACAGTACAATCATGATGAACCCCTACTCGTCACCCAAAGTATGTTAGATATAACAGAGACCGTTAGAATCCCAACAAGGCACCAAAGAGATAGTAGGATCAAAAGACTAGACATGAACAACATCCCACAATTTGAAGGGTGATACAACGTTGATCCTCAAAACCATCTACAAGCATTTCATGATGCATGTGCCTTACAAAACATAGAAAAATACTGGCAAAAACTCAAGTTGTTTCCATGGACATTAATCAAAGAAGAAGAAAATTGGTACCAATCCTTAGACCTGGAATCCATTCATCAATAGAGTACTATGCTAGAGCTATTCAATGATAAGTATTAGACGTACTCTCGAGTGTTCAAACTACGTAAGAAAATCCAAGGATGGAAATGAGGACACGAACCCTTGGATGTTGTCATGGGCCAATATTATGGATTATTACATCATTGCCCTGGCCATGGTTACTCATAGAGGAAACAACTACGCCATCTTGTAGATGGGCTTAGGTACGAAACACGAAGAACCCTTGGGACTTATGCCCAAGGAAGACTATTCGAGCTTAGAGCCCATCAAGTATAGAGATTGTTGGAGCAAGTTGCCAAGAAGAAAGATGAGTTAAGGAAAAGAGAAAGTGTGGAGGAATAGAACAGAGATACTTCCCTCTGAAAGAAGGAACTTAGATTTTGTGAAGATGAAGAAGAGTCACTACTTGAAGAGATGGTGAATAGGAAAACTTTACCCATTCAAAAATTTGCATTGGAAGTATCAACAAAGGTAGATCAAATGTGGAACTCCCTAGATGATAAATTTTAAATCGTTCTAAAAATAGTAGAGGAGTCTAGAGAGTAAAGTAGTGACTGAGAGAGGAGAAAAAAGAAGGAAGCTGAATATGCACATAACAAAGGTAAGGATAAAGTTTCCATCATTGAAGAGGTTATGGATTCAGACACAGACAATGATGGTGGATGTGAGATATGCCAATATGACCATCCTAAGGGATGTTGCCCAGTAGTCTCACATCTATAGGAGTCTGGGGTGTATGCACTAAACCCACAATTGAATAGATGAAAAACACCCCAAAAGTTACCTTATCCTCAAGGTAAACCAAGGTAATTCTACCAACCTTTGACGTATTATCTAAGTGGAGCTCCACCACAATCAAATGAATAGTATCAATAGTGGAAACACCCATAATCATGGGGAATTTCATCACCACAACAATAATACCCTTACTGTCAACCTAACCTGTATGGATACTACATGCAGTAGCGGATCTCTCCACGTAACTCTACTAGTAACGTCGCTCCTCTATCCTCACTACCAAACCCATGAATACTATAGAACTTCTTTCCCTAGGGGTGATGTTCCACCAACATATTATCCTTCTCATCCAACTACACCTCTTCCATCCTTAGATCCATTACCGTCTACTCCAACTATGTAGGGTGAGCTTCCTACCTAGCTGCAGCACTGTAATGCTACAAGGGCTATCAATCCTCAACCTATTGTTGGTTTGGACAACTGCACAAAGAAGAAACCTTTCTTTAGAACCAATAGTCCAACCAACCCCTTACAACCACAAGCGGCTAATTCTCCAAAGGCCTCACCATTATTCAAGTCTTTGAAGCTTCCTTTGAACCAAAAACTACACCCAACACACATGGTCATGTTGACTCATGCCATCACCAATTGGATTAAAGCTGGCCATCTTCTTAGGAAATTCTCTAATCCTAGAAGTCCTCTTATATATTTGTAAATCATTGGGAACAAGCCTTGTAAAGCTCTTTTGAATTCAGTTTCTGGTGTTAACTTAATCTCCCAAGAAATGTACAAAGCCTAGAACCTACCTCCACTTAAAAAGAGTAACATTCGTTTAGAGTTGGCCGACCAGTCTATCACTGTCCCACTAGGACTAGTGGAGGACATTGTTACCACTATTTTTGGGTGGTCATATCTAGCCAATTTCCTAGTGATTCAAGTTAACAACTGTAAGGGGAACTTCCCAATCATTATGGGAGGAGCATGGCTAAGCATAATTAATGTGTGCCTAGGAATACATGATCTTTCCCTAGAAATATTGAAAGAAAATACGTTTGGAAAGATTGAAAAGAAGAAAGTTCCATGCATCACATACAATGACACAGGGTGCAACTTCATGCAGAAGTCCTGGTTTGTACAATGTTTAACATTTCTTGCATGCAACCAATGTGCACAAATAACTAACATACAAAGATGCTTATATGTAGCATCCATAAGAAAGGAAGGCACCCAATGACTAATAGCTAACCAAGAAAGTAATTCAACTATATGCATGGAACCAACTGAGAGCTTGACTTGCACCTACATCGATAACATAGATACATTAAAGCAAGTCCATTGCCAACTTCCAAGTCCTAACATAAAAAATATCAACTAAGAAAAGTTAGAAATCCCTGACAAGTTTAAGTAAGATCCCTTTGAGTTAAAACTATTGCCCACCAATATGGAATATACATTTCTCAAGAATGGAAAACTAGTAGTCATTAATGCTAAGCTCGCTCCTCAACAAAAAGAAAAATTGTTGAAAATGGTAAATAATTGGTCGAAAGCCTTTGCTTGGTCATATCCGAATTAACTGGAATAGATCCTAGGATATGCCAACCTAGAATTTACAGTTACCCCTCCATAAAGCCTTGATGACAACCTCAAAGGCGATTGAACCCAAATCTTAAGCAAGTGGTTAAAAAAGAAATTGAACAACTTCTAAAAGCTAGATTCATCTACCCCATTGCTGACAGTGAATGGGTTAGCCCATTAGTCATTGTGCCTAAAAAGGGATAAATGGAGGATGTGTATAGACTTTAGGTTGTTGAACATGACAACATTTAAAGATCATTTTCCATTCCCATTCATCAACCAAGTCTTACATACCATTACAAGGCATCACTACTATAGTTTTCTAGATGGTTACAGTGGATACAATCAAATTCAAATAGGACCAGAAGACCAAGCCAAGACTACATTCACAAGTCCTTAGGGGACATTTGCATATAAACAGATGTTGTTTGGCTTGTGCAATGCCCTAGCAACATTTCAACTTTTGGTTCTAAGCATATTTCAGCAGCAAATAGGAAATGGTGTGGAGGTCTTTATGGACAATTTCTTCACCTACAGAGCGGACTTCAAACAAGCATTGGACCGATTAGAACAAGTACTGAAATAATGTGTTGAAAAAAATTTAAGGTTCAATTGGTAGAAAAGCCATTTCATGGTCCAAGAAATCTTTGTATTAGGGCATAAGATTTTACAAACAGGGATGGTAGATCTCGAAAAGATTAAAGTCATCCAAGGAATCACTCGTCAACCTAAAACTATAAAAGATATCTGATCATTCCTTGGACATATTGGTTATTATAGACACTTCATCGAGAACTTTTCTAAGATCGCAAAACCATTCGTAGAATTAACAAAGAATGACATACCCTTTGAATGGCCCAAGGAATGTGAGTTAGCTTTTCAAACCTTTAAACAGAAGCTTGTAGAAACACCTATTCTACAAGCTTCTGACTAGTCCAGACCATTCCACATAATGACTGACGTGTCCAAATTTGCCTTAGGAGCCGTACTTACACAGTTAGATGACTAGAAATGACCCTATTACATTCACTATGCAAGTCAAAGTATTGCTGGTGCATAGCTCAACTACACCACAATAGAAAAAGAGTTAATGGCTGTGGTGTTTACACTAGAAAAATTTAGGCACTATGTATTGGGCTATAAGATAGTTGTACATATGGATCATAGTGGCATACAGTTCCTAATGAATAAACCAATGGTGAGTCCTCACATTATATGATGGCTCATGATCTTACAAGAGTTCGATCTTACAATGATCAATTGTAAAGGCACCGAGAATGTTGTCGCTGATCATTTATTTTGATTACGATGGGACAATAAAGAGGATGAATATCTAATTTCAGACTGCTTTCCTAATGAATTCCTCTTTGTAGGTGTAGTAAACAATTAATTAACCACAGAGACAAATTGGTATAGTAGCATTCTTACCTATCTCCTCAAATAAGAAACACCACAAGGGCTAGACGTTAAAAAGAAACAAGAGTTTCTTCACTGAGCCAAATATTTCATGAAAATCAACGGGCACCTTTATAAGGTATGCTCCGATGGCTTGGTCCAATGGTGTGTTCCCAATGTATTTTAATTGCGAGTTCTCCAAGATGCTCATGAGGGCCCTTGTGGGGGTCATTATGCTGGGAGATGAATAACCATTAAAATATTTCTTGTAGGATATTATTGGCCTACATTATTTCGGGATGCTCATCATTTCGTCCAATCTTGTGAGCACTACCAATGTGATGGGGGAATGACTGCTAGAATGGAGGGTCCGCAACAATGGATTCAACCCTTAGAACCCTTCAACATATGGGGAATTGATTTTATGGGGCCTATTACACCAATGTCCAATGGAAAAGCCTACATTATTATTACTGTTGACTATTTCACAAAGTGGGAAGAAGTAGCCACTGTTATGAATTGTACATCATCTATTGTTGCACAATTTTTTCAATAACAAATCATAAATAGGTTTGGCATGCCTTCTACACTTATTTCTAACAATGGTACACATTTTACAGGTGCAACTTTTTGGAAGTTGATGCAACACTTAGGAGTTGAGCATAAGCTGACTACACCATATCATCCTCAAGAGAATGGTCAAGCCAAAGTCACCAATAGGGAAATTACAAAAATATTGACACAAACCATTAGCAAATATAGGTGATATTGGAGCACCAAATTGAAAGGTGCTCTTTAGGCATACCACTCCACATGGAAACTCTCTATAGGCTACTCTCCCTATGAGTTAGTGTATGGTAAACTTTGAATACTTCCTATTCAAGCTGAGCTGCGTACACTATCTATAGCATGTGACCTTAATCTTGACCTCAATATATCACAGAAAGAATGGTTAATGAACCTTAACTTGCTAGATGAAAATTGATTAGTCACCCTATCATCCAATGAACTACACAAGCCCTTTAACAAACAATGTCATGACCTAAGGATTAGAAAAGTCAAATACCAACTAGGAGATAAGGTTCTGTATTGGAATCCCACACATGTGCCATAATGAACTAAATTTCAAACACTGTGGGAAGGACCTTATATTATTCATGAAACTTTCCCTTCAAGGGCCATGATGATCTATAAACTTGAAAGCCCAAATAAGAAATTATTGATCAATATCTAGCAAACCAAACCTTTCCATGAACCTAAAATAGCCAATACTAACACTACCTCTATTGATGGACAACCCTACTCCTTATTTTAGATCTCTTCCTTTCAACTCAATCATGGGGGAGATGGCCACTAATGCTAACTATCCCAAGCCCTCAGTTTCCTTTACCTTTTTTGTTTTACACATTTCTTCATCTTTACTTATTTTTGTTTTACACCATCATTAACATTTTTACTATTTCTTTGTTTGATTTATTCTGACTCGTCACATAATAAGTGCTCACAATGGTAGGTTGAACTATAATGGTGTTGATTGCTAATGTTTGGTTTTTACCTTTGACTTTCAATGTTGATACTAAGATATTGTTTCTTTCAATAAAACAGACAATGACTTACGTTCATCCATTCAAATCTATGGTCTCCCTTTGTTTTGGAAATGTATTATGCCTTTTTATAAGTACACTTATTGATAAATTGGTGGTTTCATGTTTTTCAAACCGAGGAAAGATTTAAATGGATGGAAAAGGATGTGACCTAATGGGGATTCGATGCATTTGTGTTGGCTATTCTCTTGGATACATGGATGTTTTTCATAAAGTCTTCCGCCATTCCGATACTGACTAATATATGAAGAATTTTTCTAAATTAAACAAGTCTTTGCATGGTGTGGTTCTCACAAAAAAAAAACTAGTGGGAATTCAAAGCATTCCCCTTAGACATAATAAAGTAACATGGGCTACAAGAACTACTTATGGCACTGGAAAGACATGTTACCCATGCTTGAAGGTTTCCTCTAACTAAGGCCCTTTCTTGCATCCTACCCTTCTTCTCTTTTCTTGTTGGAATGGTAGTTGATTTGTTAGAAGCATTATTGTTGCTTCAGGAGGATGGATTGGTCAAGTGTGTTGATGCGAGGTCACTAAATGTGGTTAGTTTGAATCTAGATTTGGACAGAATTTTATTAAGTCACCTTAACCACATACTACATAAGGGACTTTACACAACCTTAATTTTGGGATTCCATTCCATTCTCTCCTCTCTTTCTATCTCACTTTCCATATTCCACCTCATTGCTAGTTTTATGATTAGTCCATATCTTTGTTGATGCATTGTTATTCTTTGGTGAATTCTTGTGGGTGACTTCTTAACTATTGTTTCCGTATGACATTCCTAGAGCCTACAGACTCTTTGGTTTGTGGGTTTGTCAGGGCATAAGGGGCATGAGCCTGCTTTGGGGAGGATCCACTAACATTCCTTTTTGGTGCAATTGTTCAATTCTTTCCCTTAAACATATTTTGCAATCAACCATTTCCCATCAATGACATCCATTTTTTTTTGTTTTGTTGGCTTCATCATTGTTATTTCTCTTATCTTTCTTATTCTTTAATTTTTTCACCCTATTACTACCAAAGGTTCACTCTTAGTCGTGGGGGTCCTGTTACAAATTTTTCCATTCCATTACTTATCTCACCCCTACACCTTGGGTAGTCATCAGTTATAAACCTCTAACACAGTATCCACCATACCCACAACCTAGTCAATGTGCTTCATATTAAGGCAAGGTATCAACTACATCATATCTTATTTATCCTTGTTAATTCATGATTGTGTTGTGTGTGCAAATGGTGATTACACGAACAATGGACTGGGATAGGAGGGAGCACTCAAGACGGATGAGAGCTGAAGCAGTTATGCAAGGAACACACATCATATGGTCATGGATGAACAACGGTGTGCACAGTCTTGACATCGATAGCAATGTGCCTCATTTTCTTTTCTCTCTCTCTTTCCAAGCTATCAAATGATGGTCTGGATGTCATCTATGTATAGTGTTCACCACAATGGGTATGAATACCAATGTTATAATATGTTTGTTGATCTATTCACTGGGCACTTTGAGTCTATCATTCCATGTCACTATCAGATTTTCATCCAATCAATAATCCCATACCTTCCCAATATTTTGTAAGGAACTCGAGGACAAGCTTTCATTTAGTCGTGGGGGTATGATGAGCTGTGATATCGGGACCATGATATTAGGTCTGTGATATCGAAGCCTACCAAGTGATATCGAACATCCAATGTCAGAACCTACCTCATCACCTATAAATAAGAGGTGAGTGCACTTAGTTTGGCAAGGAGGTAGTTAGTTTTCTTAGTCTTTTACCCAAGCCCTTACAGTTTTCCCTTTCTAGAGTTAGAACTATTTATGAGTGTCCGCAGTAGAAGTCATAAAGTGAATGGATCTTTATTCGAGAATTATGTACCTGAGCACACATTGTGTTTGGAAATAAGGATTAACTTTGTGATGAACCTTGCAACATTCAGAATAGCTTATTTATTGCATTTAATGTTATTTACAGTTATTTAATGCTTTCATGGCTAATTGGTTATTTTTATTGATTTGTTAATTTTCAACAAGTAAGTACACTCAGTACAACCACTTCGAGCACACGTCGAACACTTCATAACCTAGTAACAACTAGCGTTTGGTAATCCCAGTAGTGTTACACTAGTTCAGGATGTGTACAAAGAGTGGGAACGGATGCTGGTGTTAGGACTAGTTAGAGCCTAGTTGATTAGTTAAATAAAATTAGTTATTTAATTATTTCATTTCTCAATTTTAAGCACCAGGAACATAAAACATAAAAAGCATAAAAATCACATACCTTAAGTTTACTTAACCATACAATCATGCCATACAAGTAAGCTTGGGAAGACAATGATCACCTGACCCATCCTTGTTCTATGAAGGTGCATAAGCACTTAGTCCTTGAAGTTTGAAAATATCACTCGTGAACGCTTGTATTCATATGGTTGAGCATAGTGATACCTCGCCACTCATCAAGGAAGTATAACTAATTGGAAAAAAAAGTTGTTGAACATAGTATTCGGATGGGTCCCACTAGGATAGTACGATTGGTGTTGAACTCTAGGTTTTTCCACTGCTGTTGATGATAGTGTTGAGGCTAGTAAGAAGTCCCACTAGGATAGTACAATTGGTTGTTGGATTGTCTATAATTACCTCTTGAGAGGTAATTTCATAGGCATTTGCTTCTGTACAAACTTGGGATTCAAAGCAAAAGCCCAATACTCATGTACATGTAACATAATTGGGCAATAGCCTTTTGGATGGTCATATAGGAAGATGTCATATTTATCATCTTTTTCAATGGTTGAGTCTATAGTTTCTTCTTCTATAGTCATTTCTCCTTTTCTTTTTTATCAATGTTCTTACCTATCTCTTAGTCCCTTTTCCTTCTTTTGTTGTGATCACTTGATTTATTTTGTGTTACTCTCTCCTCTACGATTTCTACACAAGTTGTAACTTTCTCATTTATCAATTTCAACATCTTATCTAGTCTTGCTTGAAGTTCAACAATAGACTATTGCATTAGCAAGGTGTGTTGTGAAATCACCTTATTGAGGGCTACCTATTTTTTCTTATCATGGAGATAAATCCTATTCTTTTAAAGAGTTGGATCCCATTAATATTCCTCAACATTCTCTCATTTACATAGCTCTCCTTCTTCTTTTTCCACCCACTTGATTAGCCTTTGTATCTGATGGACTTTTAATTCGTATAACCAACCATGGGCATAAATCCTAAGGGTCTCTCTCGTTTGACTACAAAGCCCATCTATGATGTGGAAAAGTTACTCTTCTTCAAAGAAACCATGGCATAGACATCTATACAGTATAGAATAGTATCTATCTAGGGCAATATCCAAGGGTTCATGTTGTTCCTATTTCTATCCTTGGATTCATTTCCTTAGGTTGGACACCCTCACGTAGGTTTAGTATTTCTCATTGAAGAGTTCCAACATTATGGACAATCGATGGATTGAATTTGGTTTGAACAATATATACCACACTTCGACTTTATCTGATCCTTTTTAAGTCTTCTCACCTACTTGTAATACCAATTATTTTTTACTATTTAAAAAATTGATTTCAACCAAAAAATGTCTATGGAAATCAAATTATGTAAAAATAGATTCCATATGATTAATCAAACCAAGAAAACTAATAATTTATTACTCAACTCTTTGAGAAATCAATAGAATATTAAATAGGCCAACAAAACATAGAACTTTGAAACATTCTTTAGATTGGATATTAAAATTCACAATTTGCTTACAAATGATTAATAATGCATGCTTATGTACAAATGATCCTCTATCTAAAACAAGTTGCACCATTGAAGCATTATTTGTCTTAACAAACAGGGAAGAAAAGGAGAATAATACCTAGTATGAAAAAAATAAGAATTTTTCTTAGCATAAATAACTTAAATTATATGCTTTTACATAATTTAACTATGAATCAAAACTTTAATTTCAAGAAAGGTAACCCAAATTTTAAATGAACACATATCAAATCAACAACAAGTATCTTGTAGACATCATTAACAAGAATAAATGAAACATCTTACTTCCAACTAATAAAGCGTTAACATGTCACGTCAATGGGCCTCCATCGATGTGGCCTCATTGACGAGTCCTTGTCGATGTGGCCTCATCAATGTGGTGTTGCCCCATCGACAGGGCGACATCGATGTAGCATTTTTTGTGTCTATGAGGCCTCATCGATGTAGCTCCATAAGAAATTCTATAAATATGTGTTCATCTATCGTGTTTATGGAAAGTTTTGTCAATAGAGTAGATGAACTCTCATAGTTTTGTCATTTGAAAGTTAGAATATTTTTCTAAGTTCTCATAGTAGGAGTCAAAAAGTGTACAGATCTTTATTCGAGCACTAATGTACCTGAGCACTTAGTGTGAATGACAATAAAGATGAGCCTTTTGATCAAACCTTGCAGCACTTGGAATAGATTAATGATTTATTTCTGCATTTACTATTTTCATTAATTATGTGATTAATTAAGATAAGTAAGAGTTTAATTAATTAAATAATTAAGCAAAATAGTTTAAACACATAAGTATTACTACTTCAAGCATAATATACAACACTTGGTAATTCCATCAACACTTAATGCTTGGTAATCCAACAGTATTGTATGCATTCAAGATGAGTATGAAAAGTGGGACCAAATGCTTATGTTAGGATAGTTAGTGATTAATTGGGAATTAGATTAGTTAAATTGGTTAATAGATTGAGTTTCAACTTGTTATTAATCATAGGTGAATAAAATATAAAATAATAAAAATCATGTCCCTCAATTAAACTTAACCATATAACTAAGCTCCACAAGTGTATTTGGAAAGACAATGATTGTTACAAATAGACTTTGATTCCTAGAATTAACGTACTAAGGAACTTAAAGTCTACGGAATTTGATCAAATTGCATGTGAACACTTGTAATTCATATGGTTGGGCATAGGGTATACTCGTCGCTCATCATTGGCATTGTTGTTGGGGACCTTTATTTTGTTATATGCACTATCTAGGATCTAGTGAAAAATTATTTAACATCATTGGAATGAACCCTAAAGTCATATCATACATCAAAAATAACTAGAAAAATTATAAGCTATCACACTACATTTCTTGTCTTCTAATACAAGATATCTTCATCTCACACAAGTGATTCTCTGTCCAAGTATGATAGAGTAAATCAGTAAGTACCCCAATAATATAGAGTGGCATTTGCTCATCTTGATGAGTATGTACCCAATTTCACCTACGTCCTACACTAGGATGAACAATTATGGTGGCGAGACATGGAGGGCAACATTGTGTTGCCACCCGATCAATCCATTTCCACGATTGTCCATCAAACTCTCATGCAATTAGGCATCCAAAGACTTCATGCTAAATATGTTGTGTAGGGTAGTGATGCGAGGGATTACCATCCCACTGATGCATAATGTCCAAGGGATCAACAACTAAAGCAATGCTACAAGTTTGTGAAATGGCAGTGGTCCAATGGTTTCACATTCCTAAGTTACCAAAAAGATGGTGGAGAATCCTTCTCTAGGGATTTTCCATACAGAGACTTCTCTCTTTGACTTTGGTGAAGAAGGTTAAAACCAGAACTTATAGTCCATGATACATAATCCTGGTTCTAGCAAGAACAGATCCCATGATAAAGGGGGATCCAAAAAGGAGAGTCACGGTAGGGATGAGAGTAAGTAGCATGATCATGATTTTGGCCACAACCACCAAAGAGGGGATGGTAGGCACTGTGATGGTGCTAGTCCTCCTTCCTCTTCACCTTTGTCATCATCTTCTTCCTCTTCTGGCTCTGAATGCAGTTGTAGTAGATGTGATCATGATGGAGGTGATAGATAGGACCAAGATGACCATTGGGACTGTTAAGGAAGTTAAGATTTAAGGCATAGGCATTCAAGAGAAGTTCATTGTCATGAATGAAGGGGTAGTAGAGGGCATTGTAGGTACTAGGATCATGGCTATGATGAGCCTTTTCTCATTACCTAAAGCATGATAAACATCGCAGAGGTAGTGAGAATTCTGACAAGGCATGTGAAAAGATAGTAGGATCAAGCAATTGGATATGAACAAAATTCCCAAGTTTGAGGGGGGATATAACTTTGATCTACAAAATCATCTTTAGGTTTTTCATGATGCTTGTACCTTACAAAACATAGAAAATGATTGGTAAAAGTTCAAGTTATTTTCTAGGACACTCATCAAATAAGCAGAAAGTTGGTAGTAGTCCTTGGAGCTGAAATCAATCTGTAGATGGAGTACAATGCTCGAGCAATTCAACAATAAGTATCAAAAATACTCCCAAGTGTCTAATCTGAGAAGGAAAATCTAGGGTTAGAAGTAAGGAACACATGAGTCCTTAGATGCCACCATGGATAAATATTATTCCCTGTTACACTGATGCCCTGGCCATGATTACTTTTGACAAGAACAACTTCACCACATCATAGATGGGCTTTGCTTTGAAATGAGGAGTTCTTGGGACCTACAGCCAAGGAATATTGTTAGAATTAAGAGCCCATCAAATATAAAGGCTAATTGAGTAGGTAGCAAAAAAATAAGGAGATTTGAGGAAACACAAAAGTGTAGAAGAATACAACCGAGATCCTTCCACTCACAAGAGGGAGGTCCAATTTTGTGACAGTAAGAAGGAATGATTACTTAATGAGGTGGTGAATTGAAAAACCTTGCTGATTCAAAAATTTACCTTTGAAATTTTAGCCAAGGTAGATCAGTTTTGGAACTCTATAGATAGTAGATTTCAAGCTATCACAACAATTACTCAAGATTCTAAAAAATAATGTAGTGATTGTGACCATAGGAGACGAAAGGAATTTGAACGTGTCAATCAAAGGGGTAAGGGCAAGATTGTTGCAGTAGAGGAAGTTGTGGAAACTGAATTAAATGATGATGGTGGGTGTGATATATGCCAATATGAACATCCTAAGGGATGTTTCCCTATCATGTCACACTTACAAGAGTCTGGGGTGTATGCTTTGAATCCACTGCTAGTAAAATGACAAACACCTAGATCCCAAGAAATTCCATCAGCAACAACAATATTATCGAAGTGGAACTCCACCTCAACTATACAAGTAGTATCAATAGTGGCAACAACCATAGTCATGAGGGATGACACCACAAAGGCAGTAGTACCCTTATAGGCAACCAAATCCATATGGGTATTATGTTTAGCAACCCTTGTCTCCATGTGATGCTTCCAATTATGTTTCTCTTTTCCAACATCACTACTATCCTCTTGAATACTATAAAACTCATTCTTCACATTTTAAAAGGGATACCACATTCCATCCTTATCCTCCTCATGTTCTTGCACTTATTCCTCCACCCTCAACATAGCTACGGCCTACTCCATCCATGCAAGATGAACCTCTAGCCCAACCACAACAACACAATGCTAATAGGACTATCCATCTACAACTAGTTCATAATTCAAGTGGTTCAAAACCTAATGCTTGTAAAAGACCATTTTTCCAACCCAAAAACCCTACTAAGCCCTCATAAACTTAGGCAATTTGTCACCCTGATCTTACCTTATCCTCTATAAACCATTCCATCAGGAACCCTTCAAACCTAATGCCACCTAAAAACCATACTATTATGCTAACTCACGTTGTATCTGATTAGATTCAAATTGGAAAACTTCCTAGGAAATTAGCTAATCTTGGAAGTCCTCTTATCTATTTACAAATCACTAGGAATGAACCATGTAAAACTCTTCTTGATTCAGGTTTTAGTATTAACTTGATTTTTCATGAGATTTATACTACCTGGAACCTACAACCTCTCAAGAAGAGAAATATTTGATTGGAATTGGTAGACCAGTACATTACTATTCCATTGGAACTAGTGGAAGACATTGTGACCATTGTCTATGGATGGTCTTATCCTCCTAATTTCCTAGTAATTAAGGTTGAGAATTGTAAGGGGGACTTCCCAATTATTATGAGAAGGGAATTGCTAAGTACTATTGATGTAAGACGCAACAATATCCTTACTAACAACCTGACCCATATGGATATTACGTACAGCAGCCAATCTCCCCACGTGACTCTACTGGTCACGTCACTCCTCAACCTCACTGCCAAGTCCACGAGTATTATGGGACTCCCTCTTCTAGGGATGATATTCTACAAGCATATCATCCTTCTCATTTGGCTGCACTTATTCCATGAATAGCTCCACTACCACCTACTCCCACGATGCAAGGTAAAATCCCTATCTAGCCACAGTAATGTAATGCCATAAGGGTTGTTAACTCTCAACCTACTATTGGTTCCAACAACCACATGAATAAAATACATTTCTTTAGAACCAACAAACCAACCAAGCCCTTACAATCACAAGTGGCTGATTCCTTAGATGCCTTGGTATCAATCAAAACTTTGGAGCCTTCTTTAACTCAACCACCGCACTCAACACATGTCTTCACTAATTGAATCAAAGCTGACCACCTTCCCAGGAAATTCTTTGATCCTGGGAGTCCTCTAATATACTTACAAATCGCTAGAAATACGTTGTGCAAGGCTATTTTGAATTCAGGTTATGGTGTTAACTTGATTTCTCAAGAAATGTACAAGGCCTGGAACCTGCCTCCATTGAAAAAGAGCAACATCTGTCTAGAGTTGGATGACCAGTCCATCATTATCCCATTCGGACTGGTGGAAGACATTATTACCACTGTTTGTGTGTGGTTGTACACAACTAACTTCCTAGTCATTTAGGTGAACAACAATAAGGGTGACTTCCCAATCATAATGGGAAGAGCATGGCTAAGCACCATTGACACATGCCTAGGAATCTATGATCTTTCCCTAGAAATATCAGAGGAAAATACATTCAAAAAGATCGAGAAGAAGAAAGTTCCATGCATCGCATATAGTGACACAGGGTGTAATTCTGTGTAGAGGTTATGGTTTGTGCAAAGTTTAACATTGCCTGAATGCAATCAATGTGCACAAGTGATCAACATACAAAGATGTCTATATGTAGTAGCCACACAATAAGAAGGCACCTAGCAGCTGGAAGCTAATTAAGAAAGTAGTTCACTCATGATGAGACGCGACATGCATAGTGCCACGATATCACATCCCCTGCGATATCGCGTACGTGATCTCGCGGTCCACCACCAAATCTATAAATAAGAGGTGGCACTCCCCTTATTTCCCAATCCTAGCTAGAAGTAGCGAAGCTTTGGCAGATTGATCACTCCAGAGTTAGATTAATTTCCCATGTGCCCGCAGTAGGAGTCCTAGAGTGAACGGCTCTTTATTCGAGCAGCTTTGTAACCTGAACACAAGTTGTGTATGGCAATAAAGACGAACTTTTTTAGATAAACCTTGCAGTACATGGTTTTATTTTATTGTTATTTATTGCTTTCCTAGTGCGCACAAGTACGACTTGATTACGAGCATCTACGGATGTGTACAGCTAATCAAGGAATCGGCTGCTTGTCGCAACGCATGAGTATGACTTGATTACGAGCATTGGCTGCTTGGTAACCTAGTAGCGTATTCTAGGATCTGCGCTTGGTAATCCCAGTGGTAGTCCAATGTGTATGGCTAGTCAAGGAATCAGCTACTCATTGCTAGGCTAGATCGTGTGATAAGTACGACTTGGCTACGAGCACTCACGGGTGTGTACGATTAGCCAAGGAATCGGCTGCTTATCACACTTAAGCTAAATAGGTGCCTCAGTACAACCACTTCGAGCACGTGCGTTACGTGTGGTAATCCCAGTAACAATTAGCATTTGGTAGCCACAGTTGCATGGTTCAGGGTGTGTCCAGTAAGTGGGAACGGATGCTGACACTAGTTAATTTAGACTTAGGACTTTAGTTAGAGTTAGTTAGATTTCTCAACCCTTTCCCCGATAGCATAGGAGAAAAACCTGGAAAAGACCAAAAAAATCATATACCTTGGACTTACTTAACCATACACCATGACAACAACAAGTAAGTCTGGGAAGACAACGAATGATTAACCCCAAGTGTTCCATGGGGTGTTTCGGCATTTAGTCTGGGGAGTTCGACCGGATCGTGCGTGCTACGCTCGTTTCGTATGGTTGAGTGTAGGGGTACCTCGCCACTCATCATTGGTGTCGTTGCCAGGGACTAAGTGTTTGTGTGCTGAATTGAACATAAGGGATATCACTCACATCATTGTGAGCCTTAACAAACCTTCGAGTTAATCAAAGATAAATTAATTAACGGTCAATTAGCACACCGATCAAAATGCCTTCTTCTCACAAGAGCAACTCACCACCTAAGGATCATACAAGAGACAGTCGGCAACATAAAAAACATAACCAAAATCAGCCAAGTCCTAAACAATATAGGATAACATATACTCATCCCGATGAGTATATTCCTGACTTTACTTTTGTTCTCCATCAAGACGAACAACTGCGGTGGAGAGATTTGCAAGATAACATTATGTTACCCCCAGACCGATCAATCTCTCAAATGCTTTTCCGTGCCTTGGCACAGATTGGCATGACTGATCATTACGCTGAATACGTTGCGGAAGATTTTGACATGAGGGATTATTATCCCACAGATGCCCAATGTATGAGAGATTTAAGGCAGGAGAGCCAACATACCTTTCTAAAGGGTAAGACCCCGCACGTCCTTAGTGAAATAGGAGATGAGGAACCCATTATCACGGGTTCTTTAGCAAAAGATGTTTCTCCTCCTAACAATGGTGAGGAGGATGAGTATTAGAACCTAAGATCAATGATACATATCCCTGGTTCTGATGCTCGTGAACACCAACTGTTTACAGAAGGAACAACCACTCACGCTAAGGACGAGTGCTTTGATCGTCACAACGATCGGAGCCGTAGAAGCTGAAGAGAAGGCAAGAAACATCATCATGGCGATGATTCCCCTTCTTCTTTCCCTTCTTCACATCATTCACCCTCTTCTTCCACATCTGGGCACAACCACCATGAACCGAAAGGTGAGGATAAAAGTAAAAAGGATGAAAGACCTCGACAGGAAGGTCGAGAGGAGTTAGGAAAAGGGCAAGGACGTAGGGAGAGTAGGGAATGACATAGACATCATAGGTGTCATGAAAGAGACGATCATGATGAGCCCCTACTCATAACCCAAAGTATGCTCAACATAACAGAGGCAGTTAGGATTCCCAGAAGGCATTTAAAGGATAGTCGGATCAAACGATTAGACATGAACAATATCCCACAATTTGAAGGGGGATATAATGCTGATCTGCAAAATCATTTGCAGGTATTCCACGATGCTTGCACCTTGTAGAACATAGATAGTGAGTGGAAAAAACTTAAGCTGTTCCCAAGGACACTCATCAAAGAAGCAGAGAGCTGGTACAGGTCCTTGGAACCGGAGACCATCAGGAGGTGGAGTACGTTGCTAGAACTGTTCAACGAAAAATACCAAACGTACTTTAGAGTGTCCAATTTGCATAAGCAGATCCAAGGTTGGTAGCAAGGTCATCACGAACCCTTGGATGCTGCCATGGCCTGCTACTACACATTGTTACATCGTTGCCCAGGCCATGGGTACACACAGCCGGATCAATTGTGCCATATCGTGGATGGGCTAAGGCATGAAACGAGATGAACCCTTGGAACTTATGCCCAAGGGAGACTGTCACAACTTAGAGCCCATGAAGTCCAAAGCTTGTTGGAGCAAGTAGCAACTGAAGAAGGTGAGCTATGCAAGAGAGAAAGTGCGGAGGAGTACAACCGTGATCCCTCCCTTCGAAAGAAGGGAGTGAAATTTTGTGTTGAAGAGGATGAGTCACCAATTGAAGAGTTGGTGAACCGAAAAACCTTGCCGATCCAAAAGTTAACAATAGAAATAGCGGCTAAGGTAGACGATGTATGGAGTTCCTTAGACTCTAAAATAGAAACAGTCTTGAAAANAGTTCCACCAACCACTAACATATTATCCAAGTGGAATTCCACCACAATC